>CM031234.1:750105189-750643183 GCA_018340775.1 Taxus wallichiana var. yunnanensis
TGAAGTGGTGTTGTTTTGGATCCCTATAGATCACACCTCCCCTACTTAGGAGGCTTTTGGTCCCACAAAATCTTAGTGGGGAGTAGATGAGGAAATAATTCCCTCACTTGCTCCTTCAAGTACCACCGAGCCTACCTTGGTGTCTTCCCTTTCGATCCCACACTGCACAAGACTCTGTGGACCTCTCCTGGTTTCTCTAACCTTCTAACGAAGCACTACATCCTCCTCCACTTCACCTTGTGAGTCCAAGATGTAATATTCTATGGAAGGCAAGAATCGACATCCTTCATCTTCATCAAGCATGGATGGCTCATATAGGTGAAAATTCTTGCGGGTTTACTAAGTACATCCACATAAACTTTGGCATATCAAGCGAAAAGGAATTTTCTCCAACCTACTCCAATATGGTGAAGGGTCCATATCGTAGTGGCTTGAGCTTCCGTGCTTGACCTCTCTCCTTGATCAAGTAAAGCCATTTTTTTCTCGCAACGTGAAGCTTGTGTTCTCTCCTATCTTTGATCGTGTCTAGCCTTATACTTGGCTTGGGATTTTCCAACTGTTAGTTTGCCTTGAGATGGATTTGCCGGATCCTCTCAATGAATTTGGTTGCTCTAGTCACCTTTGAGTCTCGTATCTCCTCTTCATCCTGCTACCCAACTACTATATCTAGTGGATTTGTAGGTAGATATCCCAAGCATGATTCAAACAACGACTTCATGGTGGATGTATGTATTACTCGGTTGTAGGAATGCTGAATGTAGGCTAAGGAATCATCCCAAGTCTGTGGATATTTGCTATTATACCCTCTAATCAGTTGCACCAAAGTCATGTTCACCACCACTATTTCTCCATCTGTATGTGGATGGAAGGCTGTGCTCCTCTGTAACTTGGTGTCCATCTTGTCCCACAAAGTAGCCCAAAACTTTCCCAAGAACCTAGAATCCCTGTCTGAAACAATAGACTTTGGCAAGCCAAAATGCACCCATACATTAGCAAAGAAAAGATCTGCGCCTCATGTGATTTTATTTTATTTTTACATGCCATAAGAATACACATCGTATTGAATCTATCAAAAAAACATATAGATAGTCATGGCCATGTTTAGACATCGGTATTCCTCCTACAAAATCCATAGAAATGTCCTCCACGGATGAGTATGGACCGGTAAAGGCATATAAAACCCTCCTTTCTAGTTTTAGGCTTCTTTATTACAACATAACTTACATCCTCTTATGAACTTAGATACTTCTTCGCATATTGGGCCAATACACGTACCTTTGCAAGTGGGCTAAGGTCTTACCAACATTGAAATGCCCCACTACTTTCGAGGCATGCTCTTCCCTCATCAATAGAATCCTTTCTTATTTTGGCACATAAAGCTTCCCCTATTGGTAGAGTAGCCCATCCTTGAGATAAAAATCTTCAATCCCCATCCTTTCATCCCCTTGGGACTCCAACTACTAAAATGTCACCCCAAAGTCTTTGTCTTGGGCATATGCCTCTCTATAAGCTTCCTTTGTGAAGGGCTCACTTTGAGAGATAGTGGCCAAGAAGGAGATTTTATCTTGTGTGGGCTGCCTCAGACAACATGTCTACCACCAAGTTTTTACCACCCTTATTATATTTTATCACCAAATGAAATTGCTAAAGGAATCCCATCCATTTGTAGTTCCTTGCCTGCTGTAATTTCGACTTTATTTGTGCTTGCAAATAATGGAGAGGTTTGTGGTTAGTGTGCACAATAGTTTCTTTACCCAACAAATAATGCTTCCATTTCTTAATGGCCTGAGCTAGTGCATATATTTTCTTATCATATACTGAATATCCTTTAACTACTGAAGTAAAGGTCTCAGAATGATAACAAACTAGCTTACCTCCTCAGTGAATATGCTCCCATAACATAATCAGCTGGCATTTGTCTCTACTTCAAAGGGCTTATGCAAATTAGGAAGAGAAAGTACTGGAGCATGACTAATCTTGTACTTCAATAACTCAAAGGCTTTATCTTGTTCCTTACCCTAGTCAAAACCCTTACTTTGTGGACATCATGTGTAGAGGTGTTGTAATAGTGGAGAAACATGGAATGAACTTCCTCATGTACTGTAATACTCCCACAAAAATTCTAGTCTTTGTGGCTCTATCGGTGTTGGCCAATTGGTGATGGATTCAACCTTCTTCGAGATCCACTCATAGTTATCCTCCTCCAACCACATGTCCGAGATAGACAAGTGACTATTTTGAAAATCACACTTCTTCATATTTCATAACAAGCTGTTTATCCTTGAGAACTCACAAGACTTGCTACAAATGTGTTAGATGTTCCTCCCATGTGGCACTAAAAATCACAATATCATCTAGATATACAATGAAACATGAATCTATGAATTCCCATAATACATAATTCAACAATCTCATAAATGTAGTGGGTGTGTTACATAAACCAAAAAGAAGTACTAACCATTTATACAAACCCTATTTTGCCTTCAAGGTAGTCTTCCATAAATCTTCCTCCTTCATCCACGACTTAATGTATCCCGACTTGAGATCAACTTCAAAGAAGAATAAAACACATTAAAGCTGGTCCAAGAGGTCATCTATGCAGGGGAGTGGATATATGTTCTTGATGGTGATCTTATTCAGAGCACGGTAGTCGATGCACATCCTCCAAGAACCATCCTTCTTCGGCACCATCACAATAGGTGAATCAAATGGTGAGGTACTTAGGCGTATCACACTGCGGTCTAACGGGACCTAGAGTTATTTCTTCACCTCATTACTCTCCAACAAGGATTTCATGTACAACCCGATGTTTAGTAGATGGGATTATGGAAATAATTGAATCTCATGCTCTACCTCCCATTTTAGTGGTAACCCATTGGGAGTCTCAAAAACTTCTTAAAAATACTGAATAATACTATCCAAATCCTTCATCCCCTGGTTAGAAATATCTGAAACTTCCACCCCATCTTGTTTATCCTTTAACAAAAGTAAACAAAATTGATTATGATTTGCCTGAATAAGATGCTTTTCTTGGTTAGCACTTACCATAGTAACCCGTGACTTACACGGTGTGCCCAAATGTTGTAGTTGATCCCATCTTTGACCCATCTGTATCAGTTCTCCCTTTTCATGAATATATCATCCATGATATACAAGTAAGGACTCTCGAAAACAACATCAAATGCATCAAGTAGAATTACATCAACTTCAATACATCAATATACTGAGAATTTATCCCAAACTTGACCTTACATCTTCTTGTTACCTGAATTTCTACACCCTTCTTCACCCATCCCAAAGGATATGGGTGTGGATGCTCATAAGTCTCAAGACCAAGCTTCTTTACAACCGCATCAGAAATCAAATTAGATTGAGAACCGGTATCAACCAAAGCATTTACCTTAGTTCTCTTGATCTAGATTTTGATCTGGAATAGTCTACTCATCTCCTCTTCCTACTCTTGGCTGTCCATGTTGGTGGCCGTGCATCCAAGCCTCTCATCTACATCTGATTCATCCTCTATCTCCACCTCCCCTTCTATCTTCACAACTATCATGGACTTCTTTGAGTCCTTGGTTCAGTTCTTTGGATGTAACTTCCAACATGTAGCGTCAGTATGACCATTGATATCATAATTCTTGCAAAAATTCTTGGGATCTTTACAAGTATTCAAAGTAGTGGAATTTTTTTTACCTTTACCTTTCCACTTACCTTTACCACTTATTTTCCCCTATTCCTTCTTTGCTGATTTGTTGATTGTTTTCCTTCTAATTTGTTTCTCCTTGCTTATTTTCATCATCTATGTAGTATGCTTGTACACGCCTCATTGATATCTTTGGGCTTCATGGAGATGACTTTTCTTCGAAGGTGAGTGTGAAGTCCTCCCAAATACTTGGTCAGAATGTCCTCATCCTCCAAGTCCATATTCAACAACATGGCTTACCTCTAAAACTCTTTGTAGTATAATCCTACACACTTTGACCAATGCCTTATCTAAAATACTGCCATTTAATCATCTAGTCGAGTCTTATGGCCAATAGGATAGAAGTTAGCTCTAAGTAATTCCTTAAAACCCTCCCAAGTATTGACAATAGGATGTTTCTTCTTTTCACAAGTGGCTAGATGGGTTTCCCACCAAACTAGAACATGACCTTCCATTTTGAGATGTGCAAAGGTAATCCTTTGTGCCTCTGTGACATTATGCACACTAAAGTAAACTTCAGTTGCTTTAACCATTTATCTAATAATTCTGCATCTACTTGTCCTTCAAATATCTTAATTTAAACCTTAGTTTCAACTTTGAAAGGAGTATGATCAGATTTTACCTTCCAATTGGAGTCTCTTCTTCACGCTCTTCTACATCTTTCTCATCACTTCACACTCTTCTACATGTTTCTCATCGTGGCTCTTCCCTATGCCAAAATTTTTGGCCAAATCTCGAACCATTGAGTCCATGTTATCTTGCTTAACATAAGTCATCTTTTGTAGATCTGAGAGTTCTTGTTGTTTTCTATACAATATATTCATCATGGTCTCTAACATCTCAACTCTCTGACTAAGTTCTCTTCCTCCATTTGTCCTCGAATCCTTTGCTTCCACTTCTTTGTAGAAATGTTTGGATTGTAAGATAAAGCCTCTTCACCTTTAGACCTTGTCACTGTCATACAAATCACAAGAATGAATACCACAGTCCTAGATACTTGTTAGCTCTGATACCAAAATGATCTGTAAAGATTTGACTTTGGAATTTCACAAATCACAAATTAATGTTGTTGTTCTAATTTCAATTAGAAAATGACAGAATTGAGCTAGTGATTGATTCTTGTATGCTTTAGAACTAAAATTGCAAAGAGAGAAATGAAATTAAGAACACAACACAAATATTTTTATCCTGGAAACCCCCAGTGTGAGGGAAAACCAGTCAGAAGGAAACTGCTCTTTCTTCCCACTTATGTATTGGCCAATAATTCAAGAATACAGATTACAATAAGTTTGAAAGGAAACAACAATGTAAACCTTCCTTCCAAATACTTGCTTGCTCTGTCTCTCAACCCCTTGCTTCTACAAATTCAATTCCAACACTAAAGATCTCTTGCTCACTTACTCCCATGAATCCAAATTTCCTTCGATGATCAATTATCTTGTTCCTCCATGTATTTATAGCCCTTCTCATGTCCTCCCATGCACTGGAGAATGAGAAAGGTCATGAAAGGGAAGAGACACAATTTAAATGCTTCAAATCTGAGATTGTTCATGCTCCATTTTATTTTTCCATCAAAAGTGATAAAAGTGTAGGGGTGGTTACTGGGACCTGCTTTTGGAGGAGGTGGTTCTATAAAAATACAACCTGCACTTTGTTTTTCTCATTTTTTCTTCTGGTATTGGATGATCTAATGAAGTGGTGTTGTTTTGGATCCCTATGGATCGAGATACACATACTAATTTCTATATATATAGTATGCATCCTTTCGTCTGATGTACATACTCTAGTCATTCTTACTCACAATGATCACATCTATTTGCCAATAGCTCCGATATACACACTTAGGGGCATCACACTTCCCCCACCTCCATCACCATTTGATGTCTCTATTGTTTACTCTTAGTTCACTTGTTACACTTCGAGCTCAATAATTTATGATACATCTTTTATAAAATCTACTACTTTTTTTCACTCGTGCTTCATGACTATATTTATGAGCATCACCACTTTCTCCTCATTACCCGATGACACACTCTAGTTCCACAATTCATACTTGACTGTTGAGGGTCCAATTATAAAACGAACCGCACATCATATAAACTTCATGCTCTATGTTTCATGGTACATATTTCTGGCATATACGCTCCATCACATACAATACATTCATTACCCAATGACGCACTCTAGTTCCATGGTTCATACTCGACTATTGAGGGTATAATTTTGAAATGAACCTCACATAATCTATGCGTTACTCTCTATGCTTCACGATACATCTTTCCTAACATCTACGCTCAATCACATACAATACATTCATTTCTTGATGACGTACTCTTGTTCTATGGTTCATTCTTGACTGTTGAGGGAGCATTTCTAAATGAACCTCATCTCACACACATCCATTGGGGAAATGTGGCTCCTCCTCTCTTCACATCTTACATATCATAGCATACCATCACAATCACACAACATTTTCACATCTTGGTTGTATTCACTCTTGTTAGCTTATACTATTTAAATGTTACACTTTGTTTTCCATGTTCATTGGACACTTAGTATGTCACTATATTTTTCTATACACACATGCGTTCACATGGTATTATGCGGTGAATGCAAGAATTATACATATTCTTACATGATGCATGATGTTTGACACAACTCTTTACCAATCCCAAGAATCACGGGGCATCTACCTTTTCTACTCTTATACTTCATACATCACAGGTTCTATTGTCACATTATTTACTACTTCTCATTACTATCACTTTAATTTTCACAAATATATACATGCCTTGACATACTATTTATCTTTCTAACATGCTAATGGGTGCTTCATGTGTAGCATTTTCCTTACAGGATCTATACAATTATGGTTATCTGTCACCCTTTGCTTGGTATTGTTTACTATGTTTGCGAAGCTATGCCCTACGTTGTCGTGGACCCAGAAAATATGAAATTTTGACTAAGTCACCTATTTATCTTAGATGTACTTATCTTGTTGATGAAAAATTTAGGAAAATCCAAACAATTAGTCAATTTTGAGTCAAATTGGGCTTGGATCGGATAAATCGAGACTTGGAACAATTTCTCCATTCCTCTTGTTTCCTTACATTCTTGCCATCTAGGACAAATTCTACATTCAAATTGGGTATGATGGGTCTTAATGAAACTCTTGGAACAATTCTTTATTTCTTTTTATTCTCACGATTCGCATGACCCACATTTCTACATTTCATTTTTCTCGTCAATCGGATCAACAATCGTAGAAGCTGTTGGAAAATGAGGAGCAAGTTCCTCACAAGCCTTGAGTTCTCCACATACCCATTTTGTCGCATTCCTTCCTCTCTTTGGCCAAATCGGTAAATATGGGTACTTGGAGAAATAGTGGAACAAGTTCCACTGGGCCTCAAGTTCCCTAAATATACGATACACACCGCATTGCATGAAAATTTAAATTATACATTTGTTCTGCTTATTCCTTCTACAGGTCCAGTCATGACCGATTTAAAAGAAAAATGGGTGAAATTGTGTTAATTGGTGTTCCCACGAGCCTCCAAATATCGATCAAATGTGTTATATGTTAATTTGGATAGTTTAATCCCAAGTTCTATATAAATATTCCCTCACTCGATTCATTTTTACATTTGTAAAAAGACTTGGTGTTTGTAGCACTATGTCTATCCTTCCTCCCATGCATCAAAGTTGGTATTTTCCCATAACTTATCCATTTCTCATCCAAATTCAAAAAATTCAAGGTGCATTGGGACCGTTGTGAATACACAATCATTTCCATCTAAAAGGTGAGTGGTTTTATTCTCCTTTTATTCATTTTGACATGTATTTGAGTTCTCAGCCCTTCCCCTAATATCCTTCTCAAAATTCACTATTTAGCCTTTATTTTCTTGAATTCTTCCTAAACATATCATCATGAATTTCCAATATGATGGATACAAATATATCTCCTCCTAGAGACCTCGTGCTCGAGATTGGTGATAGTGACGTGAAACATATGAATTTAGAAGATTTCTAGACTAGGATAAGTGATGATAGTCCAACTCAATCGGCCCAATGTGGCAAAGATAGTAGATTGGCTCATGCTTTGATAGTTTCCCCACCCTAGTTCAAGGTGTCACCGACATAGTTCTAGCATGTGCTTCTAGTTTCAATCCACAAATAAAAAAACTAAAAGATCCCGGGGATATGTCATTTCTCAACTAGATGCCCACCATATTAATGTATCCTTAGGTATTCCCAATTTTGAAGACTCTAAGGTCTTAACCAAGGAAAAATCTCAAATATTGTTTGACCTCAATCTAGACAAGTACAAGATAATGATTACTAAGATATCATTGAAAATTAAAAGGAAGGGGCCTTCAAAATACCCAAAACCCTTTACGAAATTGAATCATTAGAGGAACTTTATGATATAATAACACTTCTTGCAAGGGTAATGGGTCTACCATCAACTAACAAGTTTCAGAACTGGATGTGCGTGTATATCAACATAATTTGTGAAGGCACACAACAAGCGAATATGAAGAAAAAAATGTGAAAATTTGACTCACCAACTCACCCATGTTCACCAGAGAAAAACATTCTATATGACCTCATATCTAATGTATACTATAACAGGGTATAGAATATGGATTGGTTTAATAGAGACAGATAACAAGCAAAGCTCAACTATATATGATTTTTATACTCAACTCACCTATGAGAATAACAAAATTCATCATAGGAGAGTTAATGATGCCTTCACCATGTTCTTGGTAAGATTTCTCAAAGGGAATGTGATCAATAGAGTATCACAAGAGGCCAAACAACTAATTTCCACATATGGAAGCTTTTTATGCGAGTTATGGATGTTCTCCTACATTCAAATAGTTGGGTTTGAAGGAGCACCATACAAACTTCTAATCTACTGCAATGAAAGAATAGTTTTGGTCAATATTTGCAAGTAGTTAGATGTCCTTCACAGAACTTGTAGGGATAAGAATATCTCAGACATCCAATTTCCCATCACTTTGGGGAATTATACATGTAGATCAACCCTGGATGCTCAAAACATCGAGCGAACCATCTCCAGAGTTCAATTTCCATTCTTACCATAAAGGGGCTATTTTGATAGAAAATGTTTCATTGAAAAAAACTTAAGGATGACATACTATCACTTGCCAAAATTTAAAGATTATTGGGATGATTGTGTTGATGAATATGAAGTCAGGAAAACAAGTGTTTGGAAGGCTATCACTACAATAGATTAAGGATATCAAATTGTATACAGTTCTACAAGGGATGGTTGATGATGGTTCTGATCTTTACACTATAGAATAGATAAAATCCATTCAATACACACCCTTTCCTAATATTGACCTGATCTAGAAGGAGAAAGATAATCTCGATGACCTGAATAATCCAATACTCATAA
The DNA here is from genome assembly GCA_018340775.1 of Taxus wallichiana var. yunnanensis. NCBI lineage: Eukaryota > Viridiplantae > Streptophyta > Pinopsida > Cupressales > Taxaceae > Taxus > Taxus wallichiana. Next base: position 750,114,321 of record CM031234.1, read on the forward strand.
GGACAAGATATTGGTTCAATAAAAAGGTTAGGGAATTTAACGAATCTCAAAAGATGGCTTCTTCTCAGGAGGCTTCCTCTTCACAAAATGATGTTTTGACTCAAAGAAACTCCTTCATCGTCTCCTTGATTCAAGAAACAAGGTTTACATGATGAAAGATAAAGATAAAGAGTAGAAACATTTGAGCAAGGAGCCGAGAAGTAGAAAAATCAAGAATTGGTAAGTGAAGAATCCTGAGAGAAAACACCATAGTCTCTTGAAGAAGAAATGGTTGACCCAAGTCAAGAAACAAGATTAGCATGAAGGAGAGAGTGAAGAAAATGATGAAGAAGAGGACATGTTTGAGATATCGCACTTTTTGTAAGGGAAAAAACTAATGTTTCAAGGATTAAATTGGATATTAAAAGGCCTCCCTCCTCTTCTTTTATGAATTCCACTATTGAGGTTATTGCCTCCCGACCTCCAAGTTCCTAAGAAGTTGTTGCTTTGCCTCTTCCAACAACATCTTTGGAACTTCTTTCACATGGGTTCAACCCATGGTTGATAGTAAGAAGAGGAAAGCTCAATCTGGGTAGAGGTTCCTAGATTTGATGCAATGGCTACCCTCCTTGACATATATCCTCCCACTTTGAAGAAATCCAAGATCACTTCTCATCTGGTTTATGAATCAATAGGGAAACAATTCTTATAAATTGCTAGACCGAAGGAGGACAAGAGTGAAAAAGATATATCAATCTCAGATCTCGAGCTTACTAGGATCTCACTAGGTGAATCGAATCTTAGGGGTGAGGTTCAAAACCTTATGAAACTATTTCTAAGGTCATTGAAAGAGTTGAAAAGGGGAAACAAACTCGGGGAGTATACGGAGGAGAAAGTACAGTACTTGCTAGTTTCATCAAGTCTTTCCTCTCATTAGATAAGACTCCTCTTGATCCAACACCCCTATCTAGACTTCTACCAACCCTTTGTTGCCATTGCTGGGATTGATCTAAAAGAAATCCATAAAATTTATAAGCATGCCACCTTTGGTAAGGATTTAGCTTTGGGTTGAGGGTATTATTATTTCGGGTTGTAATTTATTGATGAAACATGCAAGATTTATGATAACATCATCTCAACCCAAAATCAAATCAATTTAGGGATTGATGGTATTGATAAAGAGATTAAGATTTGGGATGATGTTATTCAAGATCTTTGAATCATGATGCTCATGAGTTGAAAAATCCATCTTTTGGAGAATATATTTTTATGATTTTAAGAGTAATTTGTCTAGAACTTAGACTTTAAGCATACAATGGAGAATCAAAGTTCTTGAAGAGGTTACTATTGAATTGAAAGGTGTAGTCCAAAAAGGAGAATCACCGAAAGCTGAAATATTTGTAGACTTACAAGCTCTTTGTTGTCAATTGCTCAAGGATAACTCATCAGAGAGAAATTCAGTTGATCATATCAAGGAGCTTTAATTCACTCATCAAGGAGAATCTATTCAAGGAGGAATTGGTTAACAAGGAGAGGATGGATGAGCTATCAGAACTCAATAATGTTATTATTGAAGTAGCCAAAGGACTTGCACAATATGGTGGGATAACAAAAGAAATGGAGTCTACCCTTGGCAACTGGTTGACAAATATTTTGAACACTATCATCCCCAAGGATATAAAGATTTCTACTGTAGTCACCAAGTTCCGGATGCACATTCTGAAGCTCAAAGTGTATGCCTTAGTTGTTCTTTTAGTTCTTTCTTCCTCTGGCTCTTAGTCTTACTAGTTGTTCTATTTTGAAGTTGGCTTTATTGTATAAAAAGTAAAATTGTAATATAAAGTCAATTTATGTAAATCAATTAATTAAGTGTTTTAACACTTAATTAAGAGCAATTAGTTAGTTGAGGTAGTTATTCCCTCCCCTTAGCCTATATAAGGCTTCACTTTCTTTGTAAAAGGGGTTGGATATTGGTGCATTTTGAATGTAAAGATACATATTTTTGGAAATACAGAAGAAGAACCCTCTTTCTCTCAATTCTTGTTCTTCCAAATTTCCCTTTCTTGGTCTCATTAATATGTTGTTTGTTTTATCTAAAATTTGAAGCTTTGTATTCTCATTCATGGAGTAAAATGTGATGAAATTTGATTCAATTTGCATTTTATGTGTTGTAAATTTTCATTTATGCAAACACATATGTTCTTTAATTTCATTTACATGCATAAGTATGATAAAGATATGCAGTCTTCTTATCTGAAAGTTTTGTTTCCTCTTTCTTTCACTCATATAGTCAGTTAGTAATCTTGTAAAACCAAGGGGGATCTACATATCCTTGATTGATTAGTTAGTTGTAATTATGTTTCTCTAATTAATTTGTCTTACCATAATCTTTACTGTTGTAATTCCTCTACTCCTAGTTCTTTGTTTATCTTCTGTATTGAGAATCATGAAGTCATTCATGTCCACCAATATCCTCATTAAGAATTAATTAGTTTGTATATTTGTAAATAACTTAGAGTTCCAAGTTTTTGGCTCAATAAGGGAACCTCCCCATTAAAGAGGAGGGATTGTCATCCCCTAAACTATTGATTGCTTCTACAACAATTTTTTTCCAACCAACACCCTATGTTTTGTTTTATCATTATATGCTTTTGGCCGCTTCGACCTTGATTGTCTTGTGCCATTGTGAGTGATTTCCATGTATGAAACCCACTTTTGCATTCTATCTATTGTCTTCAAATTTGTTTTCCACATCATTTTCTCTTTGCATGCTAGATCTATTTTCTACTAACACTTGTTACTCATATATCTTGTTTGCACGTGCCTTGGTTTCTACCATGCACATCCCTACACCCTTGAGTAACCAATTTCAGATATATGCATATCAAATTCATGTCATCTCCTTTGGGCTGCATTATCCTACAGTTTTCACATTCACCCCAAATGAGGGGGGCATCTATTGGGTCAACAAATCACCCCTACAACAACTCGAGCTTTAGAATAGATTAGTAAAGACAAAATTGGCATAGTGACACAATGGTCTAGAATCATAATGGGATCACGAGATATAGAGAACACACTAGCACCCGATCCTCTGAGACGGTAGTGGTGGGCACTTGTGTCATGGGGAAAAATAATCATTTTCTCACTCCAACATAGTTTACATCATTTTTCAAGACAATTCTCTAGTATCGTGAACTATCCTTCGTTTACCAAATTTAGTCTATTAGTTACATTTTAGTTCAGTAACAAGAACAAATCAAGGATGTACCATCTATAGTGGTGCTTATTGGGAAGGATCATGGAAAAAGATAAAAACTAGATCTTTCTCCCCAACACTCTTATATTAGTGTGAGATCACCGAGAAAACTCGCCTTTGGCATGAGATTACCCAAAATTTCACTCTCGGTGTGAGATTTCCCAAAAACTCACTCTTGGCATGAGATCGCCCAAAAAAATTCACAATCAACATTTAAATATAGAAACTCCAAGCAAACATGAAGATTTTATATCTCACACTCTCTTACATATCAGTTCTTACACTTTCCTTTTGCACACTTTTACACTTTTACTTAATTATACATGCATTACTCGATTTTTCATATATAGTGAATATTTTCTCTTTCTTATTTTACAAGTTTGTCTTAATATGTAACAAGAAGTAACTCACATAAGCAAGAACAAGCTCCAACAACACACCACAACATGATTCACCCATAGGGTCTACTTCCCTTTCCTAGTCTCCACGCCTCACATTGCGACTACTTCATGCTTCATTTTTCCACTCGACACACTATTGACAACACTCTTCTCTACAAGATTACAAGGTACACATATTCTATCTACTTTATGCTATCAAATATTCACTCAACAACATAAAGTGGGTGCAAATGTAGACACAAAATCTATGCACTTGGGTATATTTCTAGGTCCTAAAGAATACTAATATATACATTATTCCTAAGCAAGAAAACTAGTGGTTGAAAACTTCTTTTGGGCCTTTTGCTTTGTCTCTTACACTTTTATTTGACCTTACACACCTTACAGGTCTATCAAAATTTGAATAATTTATCTTTTATGGCCTCAGACACTAGCGTCATATAGGACAAAAGTGCCCAGTGCTCCTCGTCCCTTATGGGAGCTAACCGACCTTCTTTATCCTTTTCTCACTCTTTTGGGTCTCTTTTACCTTTTGGTCACCTTTTACACTTTTGGGCTGGTCTTTTAATTGTTGATTACAAAATTCAACCAAGGGAATCATACACACACACACACACACACACACACACACACACACACACACACACACACACACACACACACACACACACTTAGTTATTGCTCTCAAATAAGGGGACAAACACTAAGCATTACCTATCATCACCTAAGCTTGCATTCAAAGGAACAAGAGCACTTCAAAGGCATTCATCTAGCACACTCATACAAGGGAAAAGGGATGCATCACTCTACATACACAACATAGGAGGGGAAGTTCATTTTATTCCATCACACACATTCTATACATTGTTACATTCTAGATCTATCCCACTATCATTGTGTAACTTACACAAGGGAATCCTAAGGCATCATTACACACACATACACATAGAACTACATGGAGTCTGAGATGTAGTGCAATGATCGATCATAAGACCACTCTTGGGTGACCATTGTAAGTTAGTTTGACTCCACATTCAACATATTTTTTATTAGATTTGATATGATTTGTGGACATGTGTAGGTAGAAATTTGTTTTGTAGGTTATATGTGCGATCATAACCCTAACAACGAAGTCAAAGTGATAAAATGAATATTGGAGCGAATACCTTTTGACCTAGAAAAATTTAGAACTTGAGCATCTAAGTGACACTAGCACCCAGATCGGACACTAACACTGCCACTATTTTCCTCCTATGGAAATTTTTGTCCTTCATATTTATGTACTTTTGAATCTTCATTGAGCCTTTACAACACTATTTCTAGCCTATTCTAGTAGATACTCAGTCCAGATCACTCCCGATCACATAGAATCAACTAAGTCACCCTTCCTTCTCATTTGCTTAGGGTTATACAGTGTTACATGCTTATTTCTTGTCTATTTATTATATATTATTAGTTATATATCATTCATTACTGATGTAGTTACTTTGAAATTAGATTTAATTCAATTTATATTAAATCACCGATAAGGATTTGGAATTATGTCCCATGTTTTCTAGAACTTGAAGTTGAAATCTGCCATAAGTTCACTTGGAGCTCACTTGATGGTGGTTAATTGCTCGAGGAGAGAAATGTTATCCGCCTTCTCATCAAACTACTCAAAAAGGGCAGTCTAATCTCATTCCAAGTGCATATTAAAGTGGTTGGTAAACTTCTATACCACTGCAAATCCTTCCCTTTGAGAGACAATAACAACATCCACACCGCGACATCATCCTCCATGACTACGTGTACTAAATAAACGTTTGAAATGTCTTGAATATGCTCCACGGGTGTGGTAGAGTTTTCACTTGTGAAGAAGGGGATACTCTTCAAGGTGGCTAACTTATTGTGTTGAGTGGGCAAGAGCAATGAACTACTACCAATGAAACTTACAAATGGCATGTTTCTTTGATGCACCATAAGGGGAATGGGCCTCAAACTTCTAATAGGAAAGGGAAATGGTCTACCAAGAGGTGGAGTTGAAAAATTCTACTTAGAGTTGATGCGGATATATGTAGATTACTTTCTTGTCTTCTTTGAGGAGAGTTATAGGTAGTCAAATGGATCACATATGGATATGCTCAATATCATCTACACTCTTTCTTGTGAAATATGGAGGAATGAACTACTTTAAACCAAGAGATTTAGTATTTAGGAGTCACCTGATGTGTTGAAGGAAAGACTGTGAAGGTTGAAACTACTAAGTTACACACCAAAACTCAATAACAATGATCTAAAGCTCATCAAACTCGTCCCCATTATTAAAAAAATGTTGTCATTAAAATTTACACCCTTGTTAAAATTAGGTTCAACATTTCAGTGAAATGTTATTAGAACATGAGTTTATGGGTCACTCATGATATTTCTCCAGATGAAAGGGTTGGTTCCCTTCACCCCAATTCACTGCAACTAATCCTATACCAACTTTCTACTCTAAACTATCTAATTTAATCCCATTATTCCAAGGGAAAAGTTAGAAGTAGGAGGAAACTGAAAATAAGAGGGGGTGATGTAGAAAACTGAAATATAGAGCTTCTCTAGTTCTAAGACACACATATGCAATTTTATAAATGAAGATCATGAAGGATGCACACAACTCTAATGCAAACAAATGAGAGAATGCAAAATACGCAAGAGGGAAAATATATTCACTAAACACAGAATGTTTGAAGGAAATAAAGAGGCCACACTTGCATTAATCAATGTTTAATAGTTTACCCATAAAGGTGAGGTAAGAAAATAATCACATATAAGTTGTAGAGGTTGAAAGCATGAAGTTTCAAGTTCACAAGGGAGAACCTCGAAAAGTATGCAAAGGAAGAAATAGGAGAAGAACCCTTTTTATGTGCATGAGCACTTATATTTATAGGACTCATGGAAGAAGAGAGAGAAAGAGAAGAGGGAAAGGATGACTGCCATGTTGGAGTATCAATCCCTAAAATCTCGTTGAACATGCATGGACACCATGATTTCTTACAATGTTGAATTGTAATACATGCATCTTTGCCTTATTGAAGAGATCCAACTACCTTGACATGGATGCCTTTGATTCATTCACACACCATTAGACTACACAGGACACCATACTTCATTAAATTTGGGTAGTTGAAAAATGTCAAACATCGTTAATGAACTAGAACATGTGTGGTTTTTACACCTTCCACGTAATCCGATATTTTGTAAAGTTTGACATATGTGTTTTACCTCGGTGGATTGATAAATCTGTTACATTTGAATGTTATGTGACTCTTCCATGGGTTTTGGATCCGTCATGTCTCCATGATTTCAAAAATCCACGAGATGTCAAATTTTCACCATCTATACGATCTCGGGAAGTGTTCTCATCTTTTCAGACTTAGCCATTTCCTACTTGTCTTCCCACCTTGAGACTTGATGATGCCTCTCGCTTGTACCATGACCTTGCATTCTCTCCATTCCGTGGGTTAGGAGAACCCGCAAAAATGCCCAATTTCCACTACACCATAATCCAGAGACATACTTTATTCCTTCATTATGTGGATTAGGAGAACTCACGGAATACCACATAATTACATTCTACAGGACACTAACTTCTAGTGTTCTCGTGACTTTCTGAACAAAACCACCTAAGTGTTGTTTTAAGTAGGTTGTTCAAAATTACCTAAGGAGAAATTTTGGAGAATAACTATCAACCCAGAATTCAAGTGAGAATGAAAGCACTTAAAGACATGAATATACCGATTATTGGTCACATACGCAGAAAATATTACATGGTAGAAAATCTTCTTCCCAACTTAGGGATTTGTTCGAGCCTAAGATGACCCCCTAATACAATCAACCTCATTTGTTGGGGGAACTCCAACTTTGAAGTTTGATAAATAATAATCAACATAATATTATTTCTCACAAGGAATTAGAATTTTGTGGAAACAAAAACAATTCTATGCTATACGACATGATCACGAGATTTCTAATATATCAATATGCCTTTATTTCTACATGTTTTAGAGGTCTTCACATTTCAGGATAAGAACTAGAACTCAACGTTTTCCCTAATTGTAACTAATTTTGATTAGTTGTTGTAGTCATGTCATTTCCTACATTTTAACTCTAACATGATCATTCGATGGTAGTGATTTACATTATTACGGGAGTTCACACGGATATGGTGGAATTAATGTAATATGCTTAGTAGAGAGGGGATGCCATCATTTATCCTAGACTTACAAAATTTAAATAACATTTTTTTCCTTTTCTTAGGCATCTATTGTTTATGATAGAAATTTGGTTTTAACAAAATATTCGAGTGATCAAAGCTATCCTTTGTTATATTTGAGAATGCAAAATATGGAGCTAGGTATTTGGGGTTCAAGTTGGAGACCCCTTTCGGTAGATTATTTTAAATCTTCTTTGACTACAATAATTATGTCAATAACGAATACTTGGAGAGAATGGTTAACGCCAAATTTCCAATTACATAAATTTTACCTTTCTCACACCTCTTCAATATTTGTGATCAAACTTTATTTATCTCAAACAATCCTTGTTATTTCTCGAGTTTAGTGATTACTATCTATGAACAATACGAGTTCATTACAAATTATTTCTATGTATATAACAATTTTTTTCTAGCTTGGATGAAGGACCCCTTTGAAAATTCTTTAAAGGTTCTATAGAATCTATCAAATGTATAGATAGACTTGCAAAAGTAGGGTATAATCATATTTCCAACTACATGTCTTTTGGCTTAGTTGCATCTCTTCAACATTTGTGATCAACTCTAATTTATATGAAAAATACCCTTACTTTACTTCTCAATTTTTAAGTATAGCAATGACATACATTATTGAATACTTTTATGTATATTACATTTTTATTTGGCTTGGATGAAGGATTATACTTGTGCATGTTATTTTAAAGGTTACATGGAGTCTTCCGAGCATAGTGTAGAATTTATTAACATATACATTCTTCACAAACCTTGTGGTCATATATGCTACATTTAAGGAGTGGGCTATTACAACATTAGTGTCTTTGTGTATTATCATTATAAACATGTTAAAAATTTTCTTGGATGCTTTCTAGTTCCTCACATTTTGCATGATGCGGTGTGGGAAAATCTCTTACTTACCTACTTTATTGATTGACTCTAGTTCAATGCTAAGTTCTCGTAAATTCAAGAGACAAGGTTTTCTAGATGAAATTAGTTTCTTCATCATTTAGCAAGAAAATGTCCCCTAGAGGTCGCCAAAGTGGTGTATGAAATTACACCCCATGTAATTTTGAACAACTCATCAAAATTACTTAACCATTTTTGTGCTCTAGAAAAGTCGAGGACACTGATTCAATCTTCCACAAAATGCATGAACTTAGTGTTCCATGGGTTCTCCTAACCTGTAGAACAAAGGAATGAGCGATCGAGGACTTGGGTCAAAATTTGGTAAAAATAATGTTATGTGGTATCTTTTCAACCTTCATAAAACTTATTAAATCGGTCCACTAGCTATTTGAAATCGGGAAAAAGAACCGTGGAGTTGTTTATCTATAGAGAGTTGATGAAATTGACTAAGTTTCAAAAGTCACGGAATGAGGAGAGTGGTTGTTTGTTTAAAAACTAAAAATCAAAGGATTAGACCCTTTTGGGTGGGTGTGAAGTGTTTACATTCATCAAGGTAGGTGAGGGGGAAATTTGTAAGGATCGGTGGAAAGAAAATTTGAAATACCGCGGTGAAAGTGGTGGGACAAAACAAAATCGGTGAAGATGTCATTACCGCACTAGACTCCGAACCAGAGAGGCAATGACCCCAAACACGAGAATTTAATGAAGCATGGCGTCCTTCTTTGAAAGGTCACCAAAGAGCTCATTCAACATGTCTTTAGGGGAAAATTCCTACTCTACGGTCCTCTCTCCTCATTTTCTTCATTCCTCGAATTATATAAAGGAAAGTGCTTGCACACTTTGTAAGGGTTCTTCTCCCTTTTCCTTCCATAGAAATTTTTGAGATCTTCTCTGTGAAACTCAAAACTTTATGCCACCGACCTCTGTAACTTGTGAATGGAGATTTCCTTACCTCATATTTATATATAAGATATAGAAGATCGATTAATGTGAGTGTGGTTTATCTCTTTCCTTCAAATACAATTTGTTTGATGTGAATATTTCACCATCTTGCATATTTCATGTTCTTTCATTTGTTTGCATCTAAACTACATTTTACAATCCCAACCTCGCGACTTTGCATATGTGTCATTTGGATTGTGGAAGTCCCACCTTCTTTTGGTGTAATCATCACCCCTCTAGCTTAGTTTTCCCATTCCTTGTATCTCTCTCTCCTTGGTCACTTGGAATTGTTAGAGTAGGATTAGTTGTTGGAGTAGTTTAGCATTAGAAGTAGGTAGTGTTGTGTGGGTTTTCCCAAATCCACGTAATAAGGAAGACGTCCTCTCTCGATGGTCTTTCTTAAGCCGCAAGTCCCAAACTTGGAGACGATCCCATGTTTCCTCAAAATTCTAGGTCTTCATGATTAAGAGCAAGGTGTACTTTTGAGCTCCAACAAATACTATAAGAGGAAAATTATTATTTTTAGTACCATGTTATTATATAAAATCATAATCAAATAATGAAAATGCATATATATCTAATAAAGTACATAAAATAAAAATAAAAATAAAAATACGTGTACTGCAGGAGAATTTGTAAGAGAAGATGAAGCATAATATTTAAATGATTACATGTCATAAGAGTTTTCCCTTTATGAAAGAAAACACACTCTTATTTATATTCAAATAGATACCATAGTGTCTACACCTTTCCACTATTCTTTTCAAATGGTGGATGTGTTTATTTATTGTTTTAAAAACACTTGAGATCACACATACAAATAAAAATATCCATACCCACTAAAACTTACAAAACATGATCCATATATATTTAGAAAGTGAATCCTGCATTGATGAGGCCAAAATGCATCCATTCATAATTAACGGTTCCTCATTTCATGGTGAAAGTGGTCTTATTTATGTCATCTTTCTCTACTAAAACTTTATGTAATCCACATAAAACATCGAAGAATGACATCATATGTGATCCACTAACCATATGTATTACCTCATGTAGATAAGGAAGAGGATAATTATCCATATTGAAAGATTTGATTAGATTTCGACATCTACACATAGTTTGATTTCACTATTATTTTTACTTATTGGAATTAAATTATCAACCCACATAAAATGTCTCACTAGGAAGACGATACACACAACAAATAGATTTTGAACTTATTATTGAATTAATGGCTCCAAAATGGGATTTACTAGACATTGATTCTATCTAAAATGTTTATGTCCTTCCTTTAATGGCATGGTATGAGTAATAATGTGCGTATCATAGAATTTTAGTTACCTTTTCAATAAATCTTCAATTTTTCCTTTTCATCCTTAGTATAATTTGTTCCCACATCATCAAAACACGGTTGACTTGGAGACCCCAAATCCATTTGTATAGATTGTTGTTTCAAAATTTGTGGTTGTTTGAATTCCTCTAGTGGACATTCAAATCAAGAAATTATTCTAGAGTGTCAAACCTTCGGGAATTTTGTTTTTCTTTATTCTCGATGATTGCATCCTCATTAATGATTTACATTTGCATGATCAATTACTTTTCATCAATAAATTATGCTTGAAACACACTAGAAGAGAGCATAAATTGAATAATCTATTGTTAATCATCAAATACATGAGATTTTTCAATATTATCAGTACAAATGGATTGGAAAGCGAATTCCACAAATAATTTCAAGTATTTAGAATCGTGTAAAGGGAAAGTCTAGTTGTTGAGGCGATTATGGAATCTATTATCCAATTTTCCTCTTTGGGGATCTTTGGTAAAATTAAAAGCAATAAAAGATTCAATTAGATATAATACCTTGCATACCTTGAATTGGTATTTGATTCTAACTTGATTAACAATCAACTCGAATCTACATAGGCACCTGTAAACACTTATCACCATGTTCCAAAGAAAATTACAATCCCAAAATAATGCCTCATGATTTTCCATGTTATTAGTGCAAGGAATTGAAGTATGGATACATAAATGAGAAATCTTGCCCGGCTCCCTATTTAAAAAGAGACCCATTAAAGTATAGCTTCCATAGTCCTACTAGTTTCACATATCCCTTCCTTTTTATGGTGATCGATCAGACATCAATGTCTATAAGAATGCCACTACCTTCTCATTTATAAAATTATATTTGGTTATAATGTGCTTCATTTTTAGATCTCTTTCCACTCACATATGATTAGGGAATCTCTTCCATGGTAACCACATGTGTGAGAAATAAATAACTATATAAACATCGAGTTCCCTAGACTAATATTTGGTGAGAAAAATGCCATAAATTTTAATAATATCTACCATCGAATGGTAATAAATTTTTATACTCTAGGATATTAAGAAAACTAAATGTGAACATTCATATGATCTTTAATGAAAAGCACCCTATTTTTATCAAGTTTGCACAACCACTTTTTGACCTTATACGAGTTATGCCAAGATTCTTGCAAATCGACACTAACATGACATTGCCTAATGCTACAATCAATCAAATAATTATAAAAATTCTTTTAAAAATTATAATTGTCAATAAGAAAAGAGTCACTTCTATTTTATTCTTATGTATGACCACATTATTTTAAGCTATGTTTTGATTTAGAGGAGTTGATTTATGAGTAAAGGATTTCAAAAACACGTCTCTTTATAAGATGTTTTAAAATATGATGTTGGTGGTTCCTCATATTTTGCTAGCTATTGATAGTTTTTTTAATGATGTCTTTCCCTTATGGGAAGATGAACCATTATTAGTCCTATGGTCTAGAGGGGTGTTAGGCTTATTTGGAGTTGTATATGTAATCAAAGGCTATACATTTCTATTTCTTATATTATATCTATATCCCTAGAATTTTTAAAATCATGTACCTCATCTACTTCTTCTTCTAGTTCATTATCCTCTTATTTAGTAAAAATAAATCGTTAATCATCATTACAACACCTACATTGGGAGAGCTAGATAAACCATTTGCATTAGAATAATTTGTGATAGCATATTGACAATGTATTTTCTCTTTAAAGACATCAATGGAATTACAAAACTTTATACAATATAATTCACCATGTTGGACAATGTTATGTGCTCTACACAAGTTTGAAAGGGAAATGTAAGCTATGTTGATCTCAAATAGTTTAATTGGTGGTGTATCATGTAGAATTCCAAAGAGGTTGAATATTTTGATGGTTCTAATTTTGGGCACCATTATTTGTATTAACACATGAAAATTGTTTCTACAAATTGTATGGCTGGAAAAAATGTGTCTAGATACCATGCACTCTTATCATCCGTTCAACCAGGGTATTCGAGGTAATGAGTAAGGGACACACCAAGACCGACACACAAACAAATAAAATTAAAAGGGGTACATGGACTGCTATGATCACATACCCCAAGGGAAGTAACCCTTACACTAGGAAAACCTAAGGTTTCTAAGGCCCTAGGTCAAAAAGAGGAAGGAACCCCATGGAGGGATCAAGATTACGGGGGTAATGAAAGATAAAAAGAACATAAAAATCTATGCTAACTTTAGTAAAGCATGAAACATTAAAGGAACTTAGAGACAATATGCTAACTTAGCATGTGCATAAAATACTAAGCTAACATAGAGTATGTTATGTAGAGAATGTAGGAAACTACTCTATACAAAATGACGAAATGGGTTAGAGAATTTCCCTATTGGGGGTGGTCGGCTGATGCCTCTATCTCCCAAAGGACCATAAAATAAGAGAGAAAAACTTTTAAGTGGAGAAGGGGAAACAATCCAGTCCTAACTCACTATAGATGACCTAAAAGTGCAAGCAAACCAATCCAAGCAAGAAGAATCTCTAAGCCAAGATTCAAGATGTAAGAAATCCAGAAGCTAAGTGAATGGGTGCAAGTTGGTGCAAGAGAGAAAATCTAATGGAAAGAGCCTATTGATCTAATATGATTTTCATGTGATGATGATTTGATGTGAAAATGAGAGTTGGGGTATTTATATTGAAACTATTTCCTACGAAGGTGAAGGCATCGGCGTGAGTTTTAAATTTACACTCGATGCGATCGCCACATGATATGGTGTCGGCGAGAGGTGGAAAATGCAAAGGGGAGATGCAAAGTGTCTTGAAAAGTGAAGATCATGTAAGGCAAAAGAAATGGGGTCATGAGCAAGCTAGATGTCAGGAAGAATGTGAGACAAAGTAAGAAGGATGAGAGAAAAAGAAAGACATAAAATGATATTGAAAATTTGAATAACCATACCCTATCCTGGAATGATCCCTTAAGGTACCCATTACAAAGATAGATGAATTAGTGACCTCTAACCTAAAAGAGAAATTTTCAATAACATGTATGAAAATAGAAAGTGTAAAAAATTAGGTATATACATAGGCACAACCATTGATTAACACATGCGCATGATAAAAAAACATGGGGTAGTCAGTGGAAAGAACAATACATAACAACGAAACTAAAAGTAGATGTAGAAAGTAAAATAAAAGACTAGCTAAAATGAAATATACTTACCAATGCGTGCACTGATATTGTCAATCATCCTGCTACATACGGGCACAAACCATCTTTGTTAGAACCTTGGAGAAGCAAAAATTTAAAGGAAATACTAGAGGATCATTAGTAAAATATGACATAAATCACCTAGCTAGGGGCCCATGGGACGAATTTCATGTATAGAGGTAAAACGCACTGAAAAGTGCAAAAATCGTATGGTAGAAGCTACAAAGAGGAATTGTCATAAAACCCAAAGTGCAAAATAAATAGAACATGGATGATTATCCCAAAGGAAGATAACAATGTTAAACAACTAAAAACCATGAGGTAGATGCTATAAGAATAAGAGAGGTAAATAGATCCAAGCAAGACTATGAGCCTAAGCGAGGATGCACAAGACCACGACGATCCCATAGGAAAGGCTAGGGCACATAAATGATTTTGGATATTTAGGTAAAGGCGACAAAAAGGGGATTGATAAGATAGCCCAACTCATGCGATGTGAAAATCCAAGAGGCGAGAAAAAGGCCAAGAAATTTGATAATAGGGTGTCGAGTCTTTGATGGTGATGAATAAATCCAAGTGAGGTGAAGAACCTAAGTAAGGATGCATAAGACATAGTGACATTCCAATGGTAGGAGATGTTAGGGAAAAAGAAGCCAAGATAGGTGAAATCAAGACCATGACATTCCAATGGTAGGAGATGTCAGGGAAAAATAATCCAAGATAGGTGGAATCAAGACCGCGACATTGCATTCGGTAGGAGATGTCGGGAAAAAGAAGTCAAAACAGCGGGATCAACACTATGAAATTCCAATGGTAGGAGATGTCAAGGAAAAAGAAGCCAAGATAGGAAAAATCAAGACCATGAAATTCCAATAGTAGGAGATGTCAAGAGAAAAGAAAGGTGAGATAAACCCAGGATGAGGTGGAGAGCCCAAGCAAGGATAAGATTAATGAGATTGAGAATAGGGTGATGTTTTATATGTAGATTGAGGTTAAGGAGGTTGAGAGGAAGGCGGCAAGTTTTGAGAGGAATCAAACCTACGTTTACGAAAGTGCATGAAGGAATTTTGGGGATGGGATGTTTATTACACGTAACCCGATAGTCGGTGTCAATATGCACACAATACCCATGATAAGAGCAAAAGAAAGGAGATGAAGTGAAGGCTATGTAGCCCTCTTGGCTTGGCCACATTTAACCTCGGCTTCAATCTTCTTCATATGGCATTGATAGGCTCTACAATTAGAAACATCATGCCTTGGAGCCTTATGTCATGTACAATGTGGTTTTGCCTAAAGGGTAAGGGATCCATAAGGGCAAGAGGTAGGGATAAAGGTCTCATAGGTTGTAGAGGGATAGTGGGAGTATTTGATAGAGGTACGTCAATGCGATGGGTGAGGATGGCTTGATGGATCATTGCATTGCTCGATCATCGAGGCACGATAAATAAGATCATCACCCATGAGGTCATCGACATCCTAATCAAAGTTGGAAATCTGATCTTCTCGTCAAGGAGAAAGGGTCATCTAATTCGATGTTGGTATGTGAGAGTGTGACCGGTGGAACAATCGAGGCTTATGAATCAATTGGGAAGAAAGATCAACATCATTCAGGGGATTCCTCTACGCTATTGACCTCATAAGTTGTGTTTTTGGGGGCCAATGGTGTCTGTAGAGGTATTTTTAGATCTAGACACCATCAACCTTGTAGAATATATTCTACGAGGGGCCGATGTATTCTATAGAGGCATTGTAAAATATTGACACCATGCGTACTATAGAATATTTTCCACGAGGGCCGATGTAGTTTGTAGAGGTATTGTCAGCTCTAGAAACCATCGACCCTGCAAAAGATGTTCCACAGGGGCCAATGTAGTATGTAGAGGCATTTTCATCTCTATACACCATTGACCACCGCATAAGATATTCCACAGAGGATGATGTAGTCAGGCATTCTAGGCACCACATTTCAAAAATAATGGGATCGTATGATAGAAAAGTCTAAGCGAGCATAAGAAAACAAGTAGCCTTTCTTCCTAACCCGAATTGGTGTAATGGATCATTATGTGGGTGTAGATATAATAGTTTTCTGAGGCTCCAATCAATGAGCTCAGAGCAAGGCAAAGAGATCCTATCTATTGGATTATTAAGATTGGATGTGGAAAGTGACATGTAGGTGCTTGTGTATATTTTGAAAGACAAGGTCATAAGGTCGTGGAAGTGGAGAGGTGTAGTGGATTGTAGGAAACTATGGGGTTTTTTGGTCTAGCCTAGAAAATATTAGCTTGATTGGCTTCTATATTTAATATGGAAAATTGTGTTATGATATCCGGTGGGAGTGGTGAAGATCTAAATACCAGCATACGTAAAATGGTGTCAATATTTAACTGATTAGTAGGCCCGTTGGGTTGTGGGACTGGGATCACAACCATGAGTTCGTGGTTGTTGTGGACCTGTTATGGTCATGTGAAGAATCAATCTCTTCTTCCAACTATCCAATAGTCATAATATTTTTCAACTTCTATGTTTAATACTAGAGTTGTGTGATCTTCTCATAATACCTTACGGGTGTTCTAGACAACTTGTATACGTAAGCCTGTGTCTATGTCAATGAGAAGGTCTCTGCATTTGGCTATGGAACTAATGAATCACAACCAAATAGTTTCTCTCTTTCAGGTTCTTGTATGGTCATGTGGATATCCTATCAAGGCAATCTATAGTTGGGTTGATTTGACCAGAATGTATGCTTTGTCATCTTCAATATTCAATTCTCTCAATTGCTCACTAACTACTTGTGGGTTTGTTGTTGTTTGAAAGACGTGAATTCTAAGACCTTGATCTATATCTGTTAATGTTGTGAAGAGATTTGGATGAGGTATTACCGGTTTGAATACGTAATCCTGGGCTCTCTGGGTCCCGTAATTGTCATGCAAGAGATAACCAAACTTAACTGAAAGAAGTAAACTAATTATGAAAGATATATCTACACTATGCTTATATTCCTTTTTTTTTGTATTTTCAAAGATGTGAATTTGAATGAAATTTAAAGAGCAACTATTCTAATATATTTAAGATAATGAACAATTAATCTAATAATGGAATTAAAACAAGCAAGGTAGCCAGATGTAGCTATTTTCCTGTGCATTTGTGAATTTATCCTAAATATTAAATAACTAACTAATTTAATTAAAAGACCTTCAATCTTACCTCAGAAGTGAGGAATAAATCATAGCTTCTCAGAAGCTATCATTCCCCACAACTTCCCTGGTAATACTGAAAGAAAGCTTAACTGAAATAAAATGATTTGCTATTCTATTTGATATATTATAACTACAACTTTGACAATTCAAACTGGAGTTTACATAATAGTGGCAAATCTATTTGATCATGACTTGTCCCCTCAGTGTGATCTCTTCATTCCTTCATGTTCTCGTGAATCCAAAAAGTGGGAATGTGACAGTGGCAATAGGAGAAGATGTTCAAACAGTGGCAACTTGGACATAAGATGAACATAATGCAAGTAAGAGAGGGATAGTGCAAGAGAACAAAGCTTGACTATTCAATTCCTAGTAGGATTGTTATGGATACAATACAAACACACCGAAATCTATAAGATCTATACTTCTGTGACAAAACAACAACCTATAATTCTAAGAAGAATCAAGATTCAAATGGACATGATCTAGGACCAAACTTGTGGAGCCTTGAACTAAGAGAGGTGAAAGCTTTTACAAAATCTAAACTTATTGAGACTTATCAAGAACTTTCAAAAACACACCGAATAATAATTCATGAAGGAGAGGGCCATTTTCTTGTAAACAAGCTTGGTATTTATAGCATTTTGATTTACCAGAGGGTAAGTTTGAATTGAACTCTTCTATTATAAACAAAGAGGAATTACTATTTACTAGGTGGCTAAAACTTAAATGCAAGCAAGAGTGGTTGAGAAATACGAGTGCCACTTGATTTTTACGTTGACGAAAGCATCAAAAAGTTTAGAAAATGGAAAATGCACATAGGATCGCCTCTGAGAGCAAGACATGGTCACAGACCACCACCCTATCTTGGTGGTGGTCATGGGACCACCGCCCAAGAAGGGCGGTGGTCCTAAAACTAAAGACCAAAATGCAAGGAAAAGAGAGGAATGGTTAGAATAAAGCATGTGAAGGCTGGATAAGGAATTTTAGGATGTAAATGTATACTCAATGTGCTTTCTAGATTCGAACACCTTGCAAAGAGATCTAAATCATCATTGGGGTTTCTGTAACCTCTTTTAGTACAATACATATAATTTTGGGTACGTACATATTGCCCCCTTGAGAAGTGTTTTAGCCATGAAGGGGCATAAAATGGTGGGTCCAAGTATGGTGGTCCCAAAATGGGGAGTTAGAAGCTATACCTGACATACCTGTGTGTCGCAATGTCACCATCCAAATTCCCACTATCTATAAAATGAAAAGAGGACTCAAGTGTAGATAGATAAAGAAATCGAAAAATAAATACTAAATTAAAATGAAACAAGGACTTACCATTTTGCGGGGATTTTTTTTACCTCCATCGGTGCTTTAACTCTCTATGAAAGAACATTCAAAACAAGGTTAGAATATATATATATATATATAAAATGAGCTCATTTTCCTATTCATTTGTGCATGTATCGATTTGGCAATTTTTGAGCTCTGGGACCCATGGTAACCATTTTTGACGAGAGTGTAGTCAAAATGTTCATTGTGAGATCGTGATCATGCCTCCGAGAGAGGACATTGACCTCACAAAGTCTCAGGTTAGTTTTTCTCAATTCATTGTTTTTAAACCTAAAATATAAAATGTTGAAATCTTTGTCTTGGGGGGGTTATTTTCAAAAAATTAGTGTTAAATGAGTCTCTAGGGGGGACCCATAGGGTAGGATTTTATTTCATTCAAAATGGTGTATTTTTCCATTTTTAGGCATTTTTAGGGCTTTATGGGCGCACGCCAAATCGTAGATGATTCAGACTGGCCACCGCATAGAGAGATGTCATGGGACCACCAAATGAGGGTGGAAGGTCACAAGACCGCCACCCTTAGATCCCTATCATCCGTAACCGCTATTTATGGGTATATTGGCTATTTTTCTATATAAGGGATGGCAAGGTTGATTAGGGATAAAAAGTGAAAACATATGCCTTAATTATATTTTTGCATTTTGAGGACATTTTCCATATTTATGATGGGCTTATTTATTAGATTATGGGACTAACTTTCTTTTTTGATGTTTTGGGTGGATAGGGTGGAAGAAGGAGGAGTATATTAGGTGGAGTAGAGAGAGTGTGAGTTGATTGGCTAGTTATGAGTGGGTGTATGAGCACATGACTGACCTATGGAGAGAGAGACACTTTAGTAGGGGAGATATTTTGAGGATTTCAGAGTTCCTCACAGTTCCTGGGGATGATACTCATCCCGTGACTCAAGACGCCACATATTATGGTGACTTGTTCTTAACTCGTAGATATGGAGGCCACTGGGAATACTTCAAGTTTCATGGGTGTATGGGGAGAGGAGAGACATCATTGAGGATGACATTATCTACTATAGGGGGTTAGTAGATTCATGATGGAGAGGTGGAGGTCTCCACCCATAACAGTAGATCAAGTCCTCAGATGGTTTTTGGCCACCTATATGAGATGCTTGTTCCAAAGAAGGCCACATACATACAGAGACTATTTGAGGCTGAAGGGAGGTCCTAGGGGTGAAGGTTGAGATCCATTTCTACTTCTTCTATCCCTATCATCCTGGAGGCTATTATGGTATCTTGGGGTGGTTGATTGGGGATAAGGGGGATACTCTCTTATACTCCTCGAGCACCTTTCCATTATTCGGAGCTCCCACTCGAGGCCCTCTTCATTAGTGGGGGGGAGGATGAGCCTATTGATGTGGACTCGACTCGAGGAGTTCATAGAGGTGGAGGGGAGAGTCATCGAGGAGGAGTTATGAGGGAGAGGGAGTTGGAGGTGAGGCAGTGGGATGGCCGAGGAGGATGATAGTGATTCTGAGTGGCATGACACTAGGATATCTTGAGGGCAGAGAGGGTGGAGGTGAGTGTGAGAAGGAGACCTTGGTCTCAGAGGAGTTGCCTTCTTGACTTTGAGGGAGATGATGAGTCCATGGTAGGATGTCATTTCTTTCCAAATATTTTGGGGAGGCTCATAGTCGGTGACAACATGGTAGAGAGCACAAGATCCTAGAGACCCTACCTGGATTCCTAGAGATCCGAGTGAGTTACTACTCTTTTCTCGACCCTATTAGTTAGAGATGTTTAGTTGATATTTTTTTTTTTGTTTGTTTTTTTTTTTTTTTATTTTTGGTGATTTTCTAACTTGTTATTTCCCTTTTTTTTTGCACGATCGACTCCATCTAGGGATGGTGGGATTTGATTCACCGGGTGTGTGCCGACACCCTGTTGCTTCCTTCGGGAAGACCTGGGCTCAGCTTACCGAGGACATCAGAGAGCCTTTAGCAACCTGCCGTTACACACTTGATGTGTTTGCCCTGTCGGAAGGTGATAGAGTTAGTGTCCTCCCTTCGTACTGAGCTAGCTAGATACAAGACTGTTGAGTGCCTGATGAGGTGGATCCATTCTCGTAGTGGGAGACCACAGCCAAGTGGCATGATCATGAGCACTCGGTTCATTAAGAGTCATCATCATAGACAGGAGAGACCCTAGATGCGATCGTGCACCCTCCGAGGGATCCCACAAGGATTGAGGGGCCATTTGGTCTTTTTGTAGTGATTTTTTGGATGTTTATATGAGTTGTTTTTGTATTTTTGGGCTCATTGAGTGTTTTGACCATGCCTAGTGCATGATGGCATGTATGTAAACATGATTATATATATATATATTATATATATATATATATATATATATATATATATTTGGATCTAGATCTTCTTTGTATCTAGAGTTTTGTGATTGTTTCTCATGTGTACACTAGATGTTTTTAGAATCTTTGTTTTTATATGCTTTTCAGAATGTATGCAATGGATGACAAGTGATAACAAGTGTTGAATAAAATGTTTCTCTTTATTTGTTTTTGTAATGTTGATATGTGATGATGCAAACATATTGTAGTACTGAACTTTTGGCTTCTTTGGGAAATGTTCGTTGCTTCTTCTTGTTTTGGAAAAATGTGATGAATATGTAGTGATAATGAGATGAACTTGCCCCATTCCTAACTCCACACAACTAGTAAGATGCGAGGGCTCAACACCAAGAGTTGGGAAGGGCACAAATTGTATGAGTTTGACTGAATGGAAATGATGAGAGAAAGACAAGGTATTGATAGAAACCAAATTTAGACCTACGTACTTATTCCTACTCAAAACTACTACATAGTTCAGAATGCAACTTACTTTCCAGTTTATCTAGACTTAGATCCATGGATGGCAATTTGGTTGACAAAATATGGTTTTGAGGATTTGATCTCTTTGGAATTTGGATACTTAATTTCACTTAATACACTTTGCTTTGCATTTTTAAAATACTAAGATTCATTAATTTGTGTGAATGGACCCCCTACGCCCTACCCCATGCTACTAGTAAGAAGTATGGGCTTATCACCAAAGGCAGGACATAGGTGAGTAAGGGCACTTCTTTCCTTTCTCAACCTCACACCACTAGTAAGAGATGGGCTCATCACCGAAGGTTGGTGGGGCAAAGAAGTGTGTAAAATAAAATATTCTATTTTGTTTAGTATTTTTTATTTAATTTGGTTTTGACATTTCTGATTTGTGATTTTGGAGTATCCTTGTTTCAAAGAGACGTAAGAGGGATAGATGTGACACCAAGAAGCTTCTAGAATAGACCGTAGGTAAGAACAACTTAACCTAGTAGAAAAGAATGAGTATGACCAAGTATGCAGGCCTTGGTATGGTTTTTGTCAAGATTTTGTCTTTCGATTGATGAGATGATTTCAAAACCATTTGATGATATTATGAAAATTGAAGAGATATGATTTGAATGCTTTTGCCAATATTTTTAAGAATCTTGTAATAAATTTCTTAAGAATAAGTTCCTTGACCACAAAATTTATGAAATGAGTGAACAAAATGAAACAACTGAGTGACTAATGCAATGTAGGTAGATATAATATACAAATGGTGATGTTGATGACTTATGCGTAAAACCATTTAAGATGCAAGGAATTGACAGTTTCATTGAATTCCTCACCTTCTAGTGTACACAAGAGATATGCACCATTTCCATAGTCTTTCATGACTGGTATGGGCCCAACCACTTGGGCGGAATTTCCTTCCTTCACCGTTTTCTTATCAATCCGATTGTCTAGTCTTAGAACTAGATCTCCCTCATATATTTCTCATTCGTAGACCTTTTTGTTATATTTCCAGCACATCCGTCAAGCATAGGCTCTGTGCCATTGTTCAATCATTTAACCTGGCCTCATCAAGGCTTTCTAGTTGAGAGAGGCGTGCCTCTCTATAGGCTTCTTCTCCCAAGATCCCTTGTAATGAGATGTGAGACTGGGTATTTCGACCTCAAGTGGGAGAACTACTTCTACCCCAAATACCAATGAGAAAGGGGTTATCCCCTGTTGGTGTTCTTATTGATGTTCGATAGGCCCACAAGGCCGGGTATAATTTTAAATGCCAATCCCATTTGTTCTCCTTAACTATTTTGAGGAGAATAGATTTTAATGTTTTGTTTGTGGCTTCAGCTTGTCCATTGGCTTGGGGGTAATAAAGAGAGGTCATATGATGGTTTATCTTGAATTTTCTACATAACTCATGGACCTCATCATTCTTGAAGGATGTGCCATTATCTGAGATAATGACTTGTGGGACACCATACCTGTAAATGATTTGATTTAAAATGAACTTAGTGATTACAACTGGTACGGTGGTGAGAGGCATGGCCTCTACCCATTTAGTAAAATATTTTGTGGCCGTGATTATAAAGTTATGGCCATCTGTTGATGAGGGAGAGAATTTCCCTATCAAATCTAGGCCCCATGTGGAAAAGGGCCATGGGGTTGTGATTGGTTGTAGAGCCTGTGTTGGCATGTGAATCTCGTGGGAGAACTCTTGACATTTATGACACTTGCACACAAATTCTACTATCATGTTCTAAAGTGGGCCAAAAATAGCCCATCCGATGTATTTTGTGAGTAGTGGCATGGCCACCAAAGTGGCCTCCACATATCCCACTATGGGATTCATAAAGAATATTTTTGGATTCTTCTGTGTCAACACATCTTAAAATCATTCCATCGAAGGCTTTACGATAGAGCACTTGTTCTAAAATAACATATTTAGCAGCAATAATGCATAACCACCTTCTTTGTTGTGATGTGGCACCTTCTGGGTATGTGTGGTCCATGATGAAATTGACAATGTCAGTGTACCAAGGACATATAGAGATGGGGGCCTAGTTTTGACAAAATATATGCACTCATCGGGAAAGTCTAGATCTACCAGATCACCTCCATCTAATGGATTGTCAGCTAACCAATCTATAATGATTTGTCCCTTAATGGATTTTTGGTTTACAAATGTTAGTTCAAACTCACCCATTAAGGTTATGAAATGTCCAACCTTTTTAGATAAAGACCCTTGCGTGAGGAATGTTTGTAAGTGATCTGTCTTTACAATGACCCTTGTTTCTTGATTCAACATGTAATGTCTTAAACATTTTGTTGTGAAAGACTATGGCAAGGCATTCTCTTTCTACCTGTGTGTAATGTGTTTCATAATCAAGCAAACATCGACTAATGAAATAACTACATGTTCCCATTTATCATTATCTTCCTGAGCCAACATGCAGGCTAGTGAGACATCAATAGCCCATGAATACATAGGATCAAAGGATGATCTGGTCTAGGAGGCATTAGCATGGGAGGAGACAACAAGAAGCATTTAACTACTTCGAAGGCCTCATTGCATTCTTCATCCAATCAATGCTATAATCCTTCTTTAATAAATTGTTGATTGGATGAACAACAAAACTTAAGTTAGGATGAACCTTCAAATTGCACCAAGTTTCCCAAGAAATGATCTAATACTGACTCATCTGATGGTGGAATCATTTCAAGAACAGCCTAGATTTTGGTTGGATCGACATCAATCCCTCATGATGATATAATGTAGCCCTAGAAGCTTTCCTCTGTCACACCAAATACACATTTCTCTAGATTTAATGTGACGCCATATTTGATCAATCATGAGAGAATGATACAGAGTACTTCTGGGTGATCACACGCTTCTTGGCCTTGGCCAACAAGTCATCTACGTAGGATTCCACAATCTTATGAATAAGGTCATGGAATATGTATGTCATTTCCCATTGGTATGTAGCACCAACGTTCTTAAGACTGAATGGCATGACAACAGTAACAATAAGTTCCCAAGGAGTTATAAACATAGTCTTGGCTTGATCCTCTTTAGATATTTTGATTTGATTATATCCCGAGAACCCATCCATGAGAGACAAAAGCTCAAATCCAGTTGTTACATCAACAATGACGTCGATGGATGGTAATGGGAAGTCATCTTTGGGGAAAGCTTTATTAATGTCCCAGAAGTCTATGCAAATGTGTATCTTCCCATTCTTTTTGAGAACAGGGATGATATTAGATACCCATTGTGAATAGTTGACTAGTTTGATGAATCCCACTGGAGAAGTTTCATTACTTCTTCTTTCACCATGAGAGCCACTTTTGGTTTCATTGGTCTCGACTTTTTCTTAATTGGCTTTGCATCTAGTTTGGTGACAAGATTGTGTACCGTGATATGTGGTGCAATTCCCGTCATTTCTTTGTAATTAAATGTGAAAGCCTTTTGATGTTCTTTAAGGATCTGGGTATGTATTTCTATCTCCTCTAGAGTTAACGAGGATCCCAACTTCAAAATATTTGGTTCTTCCTCCATTCCAATATTTATGTCAATCATTCCTTCAATTAAGGAAGTGTTGCCTTCTTCAAATTTCAGGTGGGGGAGGTAGTTCCAAACCTTCTCCATTCTCTACCTCGTAGATTTCAAGATTTTTTATGGGGAGATTCTATCATGGGATTTCCAAAATAGGAAGAGGAAGATGGGATTAGGGAGAAATCTACTATGTGATGAGTGAGATGTAATTCCGCATAGGCATTTAGATATCCAAGAGTGACCCTATCATGTCAAAGTGATCTAGGATGGTAAACTCATTTTCAGCTTCTATATGTGTCAAGATCGGGGTTATTGGTATTTTACGCACCAATGGTTCAGTACATGAAGTGATACCATGAAATTTGTATTTTCCAACTCACTGCTTGGAGTGAAATGGGAAGCTGAGGTTGTTATTGAATCAGTGAGAAGGTTTTGTTCTCGTGGGATTGCTTTGATTGATATGAAGTGAATCCCTTGGTTAGATCTAATACCGCCATTTTATAGAGTTGTAAGTGTTCAACTCTAGTCTCATATACCTCAGATACTTGGTTTACAACTAATTGTGAGTCTCCTAGTACTCTAATGTTATCACACCCATCCTTTTGGCTATGATGAGGCCAAGGAGGAGGGCTTCGTATTCAGCCCCATTGTTTGTACATTCGAAGTTTAACTTAAAGGAAAAAGGTAGGATCTTTCCCTCGGGAGAAGTAAAGATCACACCTGCCCAATGCCGAAATGACATCTAGCTCCATCAAAGTGGAGAGTCCAATATTTTCTTGGAAAAATGGATGTTGGAACATTCTTCGTGTCTTCTTATTTTGCCTTGGTTACTTCTACCATACAAACTTCATCCACTGGAAGGGAGCCAATTCCTAGGGTACATCCTATACCCATGGAATCAAATGGTAGGAGAATAGGTAAATCTTTCTCTAGTACTCTTGAAAATTTTTTGGTAGTTCCTAATGATACTATCTCTATGACATTAGTCTCATTTTTGAGTGCCGGAATGCCTTCGACTAGATTCGTGATTTCTAATTCTGTTGTAGGTATCAACTTTACTTCTGGTTTTGAATTGATTGGTTTGTTAAGTTGATTCATTGGGAGCTCAAACTCAGAGTGAACACCTGGTCTCTTCTTCAAATATGCTAGGTGTATGTCAAAGGGTTTTGGGTCACCTTGTGCCACAAATATTTTTCCTAGGTGTAAAAATCTTATTTCCTGGAATAATGTGGAAGGGATTGCCTTCATGTGATGTATCCATGGTCGACCGAGAATCATATTATAGTTGGTTTCCGATCTATAATATAAAATTTGGTGAGGACTGTCTTGGGTCCTAAGGTGACTGGTAACACTATAGTCCCAATTGAAGTGGCCTTGAGGCTATCATAACCCCTTAGCGTATTTCGTGTTGTGGAACAATTTGTTTCTCCATATCCTAGCTTTTGAAGAAAAGTGAAGGGGACTATGTTATCGCTACCCCATCATCAATCATTGCACGCTTAACATAATTATTATAAACCCATACCTACAAATGCAAGGTGGGTCACCTCTATGTGTGATTTCAGCATATCTATTGGCATTTTACTTATATCAAATATAAACTTAGTATCCCTATCTGGCTGCCCTGGAGGGTAGACGTCAAAGTCTACATGGTTTACTTACATTTCAGGAGGAGGAGTGATGTTAATTAGATGACCAAGACCTAATGCTTCTAAGAGAGAAGCCCTATGGGTGGGAGAGTTTTTCAACAAATCCAAGAAGGAAATGTGAGAGAAGGTCTTTGTTAGGTCATTAATTAGATCGTAAGTGCCTATAGGTTTTCACTAGTGTTTGTTGAATATTGTCTGGTACTAATGGGTAGGTTAGAACTGGTTGAGAAGAATAATCTTGTGTTCTTGTTATGGTTTCTATGTGTAGCTGGTATCTAACTCTACTACCAGACTAACTATCTTGGTTTGTGGTCGAGTTCCTAATTGGGGTGTGACCAGTGGATTTGATGAAGTTGAGGCTTCATGATCATTATTTCCTATCATAACACCCTTGTTTGTCCCATTTGGATCTAACATGTTATTGTTAGAGTGATTTGGGAGAGGATCGTTAAAAATCTTGAGGGGTGCATTTTGAGGGGAAACTACTCCCGTATAAGTGTTTGGCATGGGTAATGTAATTTGTTAAAAACATATCTATAAAGAGTTGTCTTTGGTCTTCTGGAAAATGTTGCATGAATTTATTGTAGTCATGACAAGTCCTAGTATCATGGCCTTGAATCTTGTGGAAACCACAATACAAGTTGGGATTATAGTTTGAGGTTGTTGGTTTGAAACTTGTTGTGGTCCAAAATTTTGATTAGGTTGTTGGTTGTTAGAGTTAAAATTTTGAGGTTGTTGCCTTTGGTTTTGATTTTGATATCTAGTTGGGTTTTGATTGGACCTTGTGTCTGGATTTTCCATTGTTGTTGTTGTTGTTGATGGATGATTAAAATCCACCACATTGATTATTGGAGTAAAGTTATTATTTTGTTGATTGTTAATGGGTGGTGAAATGTTCACGACATTTTCCCTTTTAACTGGTCTGTGACTCCATCTGTTGTAACCCCATGGTTTTTGTTAAGAATTTGGGTCCTTGATTGGTATTCCCGACATTAGGATAAGTCATAGTGTTTTGATTGGGAGTGATTAATTTCCCATTTGTTCCATATGTCTTACGACCACCTATCTATTACCGCTTGATCGATTCGAAGAGCACTCTCAAGTACTTCATCATAAGTCCTTAGTGGGAACTTCTGGACTTCTTCCTTTATCTCTATTGAGAGAATGAAGGAATAAGTCACATAGTTCCATCTGATCCATGTTTGGAGCACTTGCTGATGAGTAGAGGATTGTACGCCATCTTTGAATAAAATGAGTAAAGCAGATTCATTGTGCTCTTGTTTAATATGTAAGAATTCCCTGATCCCTATTCTTAACAATTTGTTCATGTCAAAAGCTTTGATAAATTCTGACACAAGTTATTTGAATGAGTGTATCGAGGCTTCAGGTATTCTATAATACCAATCAAGGGCAATACCCTCTAAGGTCTTAGGGAATATCTTAGCAACAACCACATCCCAAGGGAGCAATTCTCGAATGGCCATGGCATAGGCCTTGATATGTGCATTTGGATCTCCCTCCCCTTGAATTTAGGAAAATCGGGAAGAGGTCTTGGAAGCATGATGCTTCGTATGGTGAAATCTAGAGGTTCTTTTAAATATTCTATGAGTAAGTCCCTACCGCATAGGTTTCAACCATTAATGGTGCCTACTGAGGGGGGAGGTGGAATGGGTTGTTGATATGGCATAACATATGTATTTGTAGGGGACATAAGGAAACCCTGTGGTTGAGAAAACATCCGGGAGAAGAGAACATGTCTCCCTGTGGTGATTTTGAATAAATGTTTAATGGGAGGAGCATTGCTTTGATATGGGTTGTTTGGTACTAAACAGGAGGTATCATACTTTCAACTGGAGCAAGCATTTGAAAATGTGGTTCTAGTTGGTGTTTGTTGTGGGTAGTTATATGAATGTTGAGGAGGCATGCCTAACGTGCCTGTTCCTGTGAGGAGGTCAATTTGACTAGGATGATGTGGAGGGTTGGGAAGTTCCTGCTTGCCCCTAAATATGAAGTTTGATTTGCTTGAGCAAGTTCTAGTCCTCTAACCCTCTCAACCAAAGTTGAGATGACCTCGATTGGTGATGACATAGTGTTTTTCCTGATGGTTATTTTTGTACCCTTTGAGGTTGCAGAGGGGTATGGTATCCTGCTATGAATTTTTCATTACTCTGCCAAGTTCACCAAGAGTATTTTCCATTGGTGGAGGAATGGGGTATTTTCTTGAAGCAGGGTGTCGGGTTGTGTTTGCAAACTTCCTAGAGGTGGGTACATGTTTTGAAGTGTTGCTCATTTCTCTAGCGTGGCAGTGATAGGTACTCTCATCCAAAATGGGAGTGGATCTGATTGCCTACTGATTTGTGGTCTAAACAAAACCTGAGGAGATGAAATGGATTCTCCAGTAAATGTCATATTGTTAGAGCCTGAGGGCTCTGGTTGTTGTGTTTGTGTGAGCTGATCCAAGCTCCTCAATTTGGAATGAAGAACTAGAGCTAGTTCTTTGAGGAGGAGTTTGTGATGACAAGTAGTTGCTTGAATATTTTTCAGCCCATGTGGAAAGCGAGGGTGATGGTTGTCTATTTGTTTGACCATAATATGCTTCGAGACCTGAGAGAGGTCTGCCATATGCATCGTATCCCGACATATTTGGGGGGTATATAAATACCCGTAGAATAATGGGAAGGAGTGAAGATGGATGAAAGAAATGAAAATGAAAAGGGAGCAATTTTTTGTTTCACGTTGGGTTCACCAATTTTGTATGATAGAAAAGTGACAGGTGAGCATGAGAATCAACAAGTAGCCTTTTTCTTGTACCCGACCTCCCGAGGTCGTGCCGAGACAACCAGTGGAAATGAAATATATGTGGGTGTAGAAAAACTAGTTGGGAAATCTTATATCCTCAACACACAATAATGGGATCTGTGAGTCTAAGGAAAAGAAAGCTCTCCTAACCTAAATTGGTGTAATGGATCGTTCAGATATAATAGCTGCTCGGAGGCTCCAATCAATGTCGAGCTCTACCGAGATCCTATCTATTGGTTATTGGATGCATGGAAAGTGACTTGTAGGTGCTTTGTGTATATTTCTAGACAAGGTCATGAAAGTGGTAGTGAGAGGTGTAGTGGATTTGTAGGAAACTATGGGTGGTTTTCTGGTCTAGCCCGTAAAAATATTAGCTTGATTGGCTTCTATATTTAATATGAAAATTGTGTTATGATATCTGGTGGGAGTGGTGAGGATCTAAATACCAGCGTACATAAACTGGTGTCAATGTTTAACTGATTAGCAGGCTCATTGGGTTGTGGGACCTGGGGATCACAACCATGAGTTCGTGGTTGTTGTGGACTGTTATGGTCATGTGAAGAATCAATCTTCTTTTGACTATCCAATAGTCATAAGATTTTTCAACTTCTATGTTTAATACCAGGAGTTGTGTGATCTTCTCGGAATACCTTACGGGTGTTTTTGAAACTTGTATACGTAAGCCTGTGTCTATGTCAATGAGAAGGTCTCCTGCATTTGGTTATGGAACTAATGAATCACAACCAAATTTTTTCTCTTTTGGGTTCTTGTATGGTCATGCGGATATCCTATCAAGGCAATCTATAGTTGGGTTGATTTGACCAGAATGCGTATGCTTTGTCATCTTCAATATTCAATTCTCTCAATTGCTCACTAATTGCTTGTGGGTTTGTTGTTGTTTGAAAGATGTGAATTCTAAGACCTTGATCTATATCCATTAATGTTGTGAAGAGATTTGGCTGAGGTATTACCGGTTCGAATACGTAATCCTAGGCTCTCTAGGTCCCGTAATTGTCATGCAAGAGATAACCAAACTTAACTGAAAGAAATAAACTAATTATGAAAGATATATCTACACTATGCTTATATTCCTTTTTTTTGTATTTTCAAGATATGAATTTGAATGAAATTTAAAGAGACTATTCTAATATATTAAGATAATGAACAATTAATCTAATAATGGAATTAAAACAAGTAAGTAGCCAGATATAGCTATTTGCTTGTGCATTTGTGAATTTATCCTAAATATTAAATAACTAACTAATTTAATTGAAAGACCTTCAATCTTACCTCATAAGTGAGGAATAAATCACATCTTCTTAGAAGCTATCATTCCCCACAGCTTCCCTGGTAATACTGAAAGCAAGCTTAACTAAAATAAAATGATTTTCTATTCTATTTGATATATTATAACTACAACTTTGACAATTCAAACCTAGAGTTTACATAACAATGACAAATCCAGTTATATCATGACTTATCCCCTCAGTGTGATCTCTTCATTCCTTCGTGTTCTCGTGAATCCAAAAAAGTGGGAATGTGATAGTGATAATGGGAGAAGATGTTCAAACAGTGGCAGCTTGGACGTAAGCCAAACAAACAAAGTGCAAGAGAGGAGAGGGATAGTGCAAGAGAACAAGAGCTTGACTATGCAATTCCTAGTGGGATTGTTACAGGGATACAATACAAGCACACTAAATATCTAGGATCTATACTTCCTGTGACAAAACAACAACCTATAATTCTAAGTAGAATCAAGATTCAAATGGACATGATCTAGAACCAGAACTATGGAGCCTTGAACTGAGAGGCTGAAAGCTTTACAAAATCTAAACTTATTGAGACTTATTGAAGAAATTTCAAAACACACTGAATAATAATTCATAGAAGGAGAGGGGCCATTTGCTTGTAAACAAGCTTGGTATTTATAGCACTTTGATTTACCAGAGGGTAAGTTTGAATTGAACTCTTCTATTATAAACAAAGAGTGCTTAAAACTTAAATTCTAAAGAGTGGTTGAGAAATATGAGCACCACTTGATATGTTGACAAAAAGCGTCAAAAGTTCGGAAAATACGCATAGGACCACCGCTTTGTCCGGGTAGCGGTCATAAAGCTAAAGACCAAAATGCAAGGAAAGAGAGGAATGGGGTTAGAATAAAGCATGTGAAGGCTAGATAAGGCATTTTAGGATACAAATGTATACTCAACGTGCCTTCGGATTCCAAACACCATAAGAGATCTCAATCATCATTGGGGTTTCGCAACCTCTTTCCGTAATACAAAGACATAGAATGTTGGGTACGTACGGAACATTTGAATCGTATACCTGTGGTGGTATCTTGGGATAAGGCCATCTATTATAGGAGTTTGATTATCATTACGTTAAGTTCTATAGAAGAAGAGTGACCTTTAGAGGTGGGTGTTTTTTTATTATTATGCTCATTAGTGGGAGTTTTAGTGGACTCACTCTAATCAATTATGTAGGGAGAAGCCTGATCATGAATGAGTGCTTCTTGATTAGAATGAGGCCTAGTTATTTCCATGACGCTAGTAGGTATCCTTCAGAAACCTCCATCTTTATCAAGAGTAAAACATTCATTGTTATTAAGGTTCTTAATGATGGATATAGGATCTATATGCTCAACCTCAACCATGTTACACTCGGATGAGTAACCTTTCTCGACTAATAAGAGGGACAAGGCTGGAACAAAATAGTTTCACAAGTGGGATCGAGGCATGTGGGAAGATTGGTGCTTGTAGGATGAGATAATTTTAGAGCATGAAGAGGAGATGTAGGCATAGAGGGATATCCCCTAGAAAAGTTCAAGCAGCTTCAATTGTGTCCAAAAGATCCCGAGAGGAGACATTGGTGCAATCTAGAAACAAAAATAGGGTTATTGAAAACTATGATTCAAACACAATCAACCTGCGTAAAATTTACATAGGGCTGATTGTAGTTTTTTATTTTATCACCAATTACTATACACACTAGAACCTCATTAAGATAGATATGAACACTCACCGCAGGTGCACGAAGCTACCAAGTCTCTTCTTTGTGCTTGCTTGTCAAGATGTTAGCATATATATCCATAATAACCATTATTAAAGCAATCATTCAAGTACAAAACATTACATATATCATATCATGAGATTGTATTGGAAACATATGTAATAAAGAAACATAACAGATCAGATAACAAGTAAGATCAATTTCACTATGTAATCACCATATCTAGACACATCAATAACCATAATCCATTATAACAAAGTCTTACATAACAAATGATGAATGCACATGAATACCAAGGTGATGAAACATGTGAATGTATCAAAACCTAATCCATAACATCACATACAAATACTCTTAGCACTTAGACATGAAAAATGGGACATGGTCATGGTCATGGTACCCAAACTAATGGCATACAATGACACACACACACATTAGGGGTATGGAATTTCCCTTCATCGCGTATACGTTCTCAAAATAGACTACATGCTCAAAATAACCATGCGTACATTACATGTATTTCTTTCCTGAAAATAACCATGCTTTTACAATCGTTGTGAATAAAAGACTATCATATAAATAGGACATGCTGTAATCCTATTAATAGCCCGATCCATGTATGACCCTTCATCTTCATGTTGTACGTGCTTTATCCAAAATTATCCTTCCTTGGTTGCCAAGTCTTCTTGATTTTACGTGGTCCCGAATCATTGCTTGGTCGACACTCCAACTTTATATTTATTTTTTTAACTCGTAATTGAAAAATCAACTAAGTCCTAAAATCTACCTTCCTAGGTGCGAGCCTTCCATGTGCCACTTTACTAGTCCTCGAGCACGTTTACGTGCCCCATTCACACACCCCATTTCCCCAACGTGCTCTTCATAGTTAGCCATTTTTCTAGTCCAACATTACCCCACACTAATTACATTTCCGTCCTCAGAAATGAGGTTTACGCTTCTTATAACCCCAATGAATAAGAAGAACGACCATGTTCTTAAAGAATGAAAGAATGAAATAATGGAAGAATGCCCAACGTGCTATTCCCTATTCCTCAACCAACTTGTAAGAGATCAAGGTACTCTCTTATGGTGCTCTCTATCTCACTCCATTCTATCAGCCCCTTCTTAGCTATATCTGGGATTGTCCCAATGATCTTGACCATCTCATCTAGAGTCATATCTTCCCCCTTGTGCTTCAAATCCCTTGTCACTCCAGCCAGGCCTGAAATCATTCCTTCCATGAAGTCCATATTTTGTGCCACCGCGACCTCAACTCATTTATTATTATCTCATAAGGATCCCTTGTTGCCTTAAGTGCGTTGTGCTTCCTTGCAATTACGACCATCTTCTCTTATCTTCCAAGCGTCTCATCCTTCTTGGCCACTAGTACTTCATTTTCTTCTTAGATTGTGTACACCTTAAGGATATGCTTTGGATCCTGGTAGTTGTTCAACACCCAACCTACCTTTTTAGTTCATCCTTCAACGCCTCTGTAACATGGCGTCATACTCACAACCCGCACACTATAACCTTATTATTCTCGCTCCTTCTTTGTAGCAATGTCTTTTCACTCGTGCTCGCACACTTGTATTTTCCTTCAATAGGAAATGCACCAAGTCCCGCAAGTAGTGTAGTCGAGGAATACACTCATGTGAAATTTTATTCAAAATTAGGGTGTGCCTCCAAAATCTCCTCTCCAATTTACTCTACCATATCCAATACTACCTTTTCTATCATTCTCGCTTTTTCTTTCTTTTTATAAGTCGATGGACCTCCCGTGCCTTATCATTCTTATCCTCCACCAAGGTTTGAATGGTGTCTACCTTGTCTAGATTCATTTGCACTAACTCTGTAGCCATTTTATTCATAGAATTCTTTCTTTTTCATTAGTCAACTTAGTTATATTTATGTCAATAACTTCTTGGGTGCCTTCTTCAATTTACGCATAGCAAATGCATCTCTAGTAATCTCAAAATATGGCTCATCCATGTGTGTCTGCATGCTCCAAGAAATCATCTTCCTTGTATGCATGGATGCCCCTTCATTATTGATAACCTCTTAACCATACAAATCTTATGTGACCATAGTAATATGAAAAAATGAGCACAACACCACGATTGATCATTGACATAGTTCATCCGATGCATCCACACAACTTCATCCTTCTTCCTCCTTCCACCAAAGTGCACTTTACAAAGGTACATGCGCTGCTCTTGTGCATGCACCGGTTCCACCCGACGCTTCATCCTCGCCAATGTTTTCACCCTTCTTTCTTCTTCTTCATGCCATGATGGGACTTCATGTACCTCATGTAGTTCATACATCTCTTTATCATGTGCGGCACTCTCTTGCCTATGCTTCTTCCTTTGTGTCTCGAACTGGTGGCTCTTTTCTTGAATCCCCTTTCTTGGTATAGTTCCTCCACTACATCCTCCTCATCAATGTCACCCTTCGCACTGTCTCGCGTCTTCTTTAGTTATTCTCTCTGGGCTCTTCTTAGGAGGTGAAGTGGTTGGTGACTTCATAGGTTTAGAGGGCCCTTGGCCACCATTTCACCTTTCGCGCATCCTTTTAAATCTTCCTATAGTGTTATGATCAAGAATTTTTTTCAATCTTTCTCTTCTTCTTCCTCCTTAGTCTTTTCTTCTTTTCGACCTCATGCGCTTGCCTTGTCCCGATGATTTGTTTACC
Source organism: Taxus wallichiana var. yunnanensis (assembly GCA_018340775.1). Classification (NCBI taxonomy): domain Eukaryota; kingdom Viridiplantae; phylum Streptophyta; class Pinopsida; order Cupressales; family Taxaceae; genus Taxus; species Taxus wallichiana. The sequence continues at coordinate 750,149,647 of CM031234.1, forward strand.
TTTTGGTAGCTTCAGGAATTTGAATTCATCCTCAATGTACTTTCCATTAACCAATTTCAGCTTCAAGTATATGTATACCTTGGCTTCTTCTTCCTTCACGATCGCCAAGGTCATGGATTTTTTGTTGATATCGTTAGATATCAAAGTATCAATATAAGTTTCTTTACTCGGGTACACATAGGTCTTCCACAACATATGGTAGTCATAGTCCACCTTGTCCTCAACAAACCTAAGTTTATGTGCATCCGAAATTATATTCACGTAAGCTTGGAAATAACGTGTTGTGAAAGCATACGAAAACTTACACTAAGCGTCATTCTTGCCACCTTCATAAAAAAATATTCCAATGCAAGAATGTTGATGTATGCAAAATCTAAATTTCCATCCAAAACCCCAAGTAGGTTATTTGGGATGCGCCATTCGTGCTCGAATGCTTCACACATCCTCTTATACCACATCTCTACCCTTAACTTGTAAGTTCTCGTGATGTAGACACAAATATTACACATTAGATAATATTTAGCCTAGTCTTATACTACTATTTAGAAGGTTCTCAAGTGTACAAAGTACCAATTAATCCCCTTTTTTCCATCTTTGTTTTATGTTTTACTTCGTCATTCTGTACTTCTCGATACTTATCACCCCATTTTATAACTTCCCCAAGATTTTAGCCCTAATTTTGGGTGCCCCTCCATGTATTGGGGTGCCCGGTCTAGCTTTGGGTGCCCCGATCTATGCTTAGCCTCTTTCACTCCTTTTTGGGTCACTTCTAGCTGTTGGTCATCTTTATCTTTTCCTCAGTTGGCATTTTTGGGATTAATTACGAAATTAAACTTGAGAGCCCTATAAATATAAAGCTTATAAGACCATAATAAGGGTCCTAGGTCATTGCATCCTATCACTACTATCACTCCATCTAGGGCTACATCCATTGCACCATCTTGCATCCACATAACACCATACATTCAAGCTAGGAAAGTTCCATCATCACACACATTCTTAGAGGATGAGGGATTCTATTCATTTTATTATACTATCTACATCTTTTATAGCTACCATAGCTCACTATTTCACAAAGTGAAACTGGCAAGAGACCACCTAGGGCACGAAATACACACACTCGCCAAAACTACATCGTGGTCTCAGTAATGTAATGCAATTCTCAACGATTACTCCACCGATTTGACACTGAGGTTAGTCCGACCCCCTTCTTCTTATTCATGTGCAGGTGGTATCATCGAATTCATCCAAAGAAATCCAATGCGATAGAAAGAGAGTATTCATGTATTACTTAAAGAACCTTTCCAAATTAGGGTTTTGAGCATTTATATTGTTATGAGCACCCCGAATCTAGACAGTGGCACCCCGAGGCACCCCAGTACACTCCCAGGCACTTGTGTCACTTCAGACAATTCAAATCTTTCCTCCGTAGGGCCTTTGAGTTCTCATCTGCAATACCGAGTTCTAGTTCTAGATATGTGACAACCGCAACGGTCTCTTGTTATCAACTAAGTCATTTACTTGTTACCTCTTACATTCTAGGGTTTTATTTCCATTAGATCAAATCATGCAATTACTTCACATCACTTTAGCATATCAGTTTTATTGTCATTTGTTACTATTTAGCATCTTTATTTACAAGTGTTTTAGTCCTCCTATTTAGATTAGCATTAATACCCTAATACCCCATTTAGGTCCCATTAGGCTTTATTTTTGTTAATCATTTTGGTGAACTTGATCATTCTTTCCACCACCTTCTAGGGTTTTTCCTCACCCCATTTTCTCCTACCATGTCCTCCTTATCAGGTCATGGCCCAATCTTCATACCCCACCTATACACCTACCAAGGTCACCAATATAACTACTACCATAGCTGAATTCATGCGTGTCTACACTCAACATCCACCTCACTTTCTCACCCCTCGACTGACTCATCCATCAACTTCGCTACTTTCGTATCACTCCACCGGCTGATCCAATTGTTTCCATACCACCCCTAGTCGCATCCGCCACTCCACCAACCGCTCTAAAGGCTATGACATTATCGACCAACTTAAAAATACACCCACTAAGATATCCCTTTATGATTTATTATGTAATGCACTAGATTGCTAGACTACCCTTGAGGCTACTCTTCGTGCCATTCATGTTGAACATGATCACTCTACCAAAGATTTTTCCCATCTCATTCAATCTCTTTGTAGTTTACCCCGTTTGATCTCCTTTACAGACGAGGACATATCACCTACCACCCATAATAACCCTTGTGCACCCTTGCTCATTACCGCCATCATTAGTACTACCTATATTAAGCATGTCCTCATTGATAATGGGTCTGCCATTAATCTTTGTGCCCATTCCCTCTTACAACAATTAGGCATCAATGATAGTCTCATCTCTCATAACTCCACTCTCATCCGTGGTTATGATTCCTCCACTCATACATGCTTAGGCACAATCTCCCTTCATATTCAAGTTGGACCTAAAACCATTCTTACTGAATTCTACATCCTCGATGCTTCTTTTCAATTCAATCTCCTCTTAGGTAGGCCTTAGATCCATGCCATGCAATCCGACCCTCCACTGTACATCAATGTGTCAAATTCCTTTATGATGGTTATGAACATATTGTTACCATTGACCTGAAACCCTTCAAATATTGTTGCATTGACCTTGTCACCTCTATGCCTGTCCCACCACCTCAGCCTATTCCGTATGCTAACCTGGATCAATATGATGTCGGCCAATCTAGTGTACCCACCTCTACTATTCCTACCATTCCTTCTCCTGCTATATCTACTCACACTTTGGCTATTATTTCACCCACTATCTTTGTCCCTGCTAGCACTCCATCCCCACTACCCCCTACTTCTTCACCACCTTCCAACTTCATTAATAGTGCTACCTTAAAGATGATGCACACAACCATGTTTCCACCACGTCTGACGACAAGGTTGATGTTGTCAAACTCACTAATGAAACATTACAAACACTTGATTTTACTCCTCTCGGTGTGGAAAATTATTATTTTGAAGAAATAGCGATTATCATCGCCGATGGCACAGAGAGTATCATTTCAAAAATCCTCCATCCACTAATGCCATGGTCCTATATAAGGGCTTTGTTAATAGTGTTGACATAGTTTCATCTACCTCTCCCCCAGAAGTAGTCTCGCGACCACCCTTCACATGTACTTTATATATAAATAGGACATTTTGGGAACACATTCCTCTTGATCTCACTAGTTTTGATACTATCTATACACATGATTGCTTACCCAGGTTCGACATGATGCTTAATGACATATTTCCACCTCCCATTCACCCCATATTTATTACGGTTATTTCCATATTACAATGGCTTATGGGTTACGGGTTTTTCACCTAACAATTTTTGTTACATGCACTCCCCATGGGTTACCATTTACGCTTAGATGATCTTGGTTTGATTATATTGGTGGTACACTTAACCCGCTTCATTCCTCACTCTCCTTCCCCATGCCTTTTGGTACTATCTCCATTGCTAACGATTCTTCTCCTACATACGTACCTAACATTTTGCGTTGGTGTGCTCATGGATGCCCACCAGTTACTTTTACAGATGAAGAATATGAAATGAATGCCTATCTCCTTTGTCATAATGCATCTTTATATGATCCGCCTCATTCTATCGCTTACCAAGTTTCCAATACCGCTCCTACTGTGTTTCGATCAAGACAACGATGATTTGCTTGATGGCATTTCATAGTCCCCTTTTCACATTATCACTTAGGGGACATAGAAATTATACACCCCCTCATCCTCATTATACCATGCTTGCATATCTCACTCCTTTAATCCCTCACATATTAACATCTCCTCATCTCTTATCACACCCTCGATACTCGATGACGCACCCTAGTTCTTCGGAGCTTCACACTGGTCTGCATTGAGGATCACTATTACACCGAACCCCAAAGACCTGCACTACTAGACCAATACGTATACATCCTCCATCATCCTATACATACCTCATATCCTAGTCATTTCTACCTCATCTATCTCATACACGCTACACTAGTCATCATCATATATGAGTCTAGTTTTCTATGTCATCCATACATCCTATACATTCTACATGCTACACTATATTTCCTTATACTTGGGTCTAGTTTTATCTATCATCATTACACATTCTATTCCTATCTACACACTTATTAAATTACACCTTCCCTACCCACATTGCATTCATACACCCTACCTATCCTACATCCTTGTTGTCGTGAGAATGTGCAACAGGAAATTGACAATTTCCGAGCACGACAACTATACCCCTATGCCAAAATTTTCATGTTTTATCATTCATAAGAAACCCCAGATTTGTTCAGTCAGTCCAAATTAATTCCTAGCCAATGTCATGATATTATCCTAGGTGATTTAGGAAATTCCATTCATTCCCCCTAGGTGATTTTAGGAGTTCATTGAAAATGTTATCTTTTGGCAGTATAGGGAAGGGCTATTGTTGGCCTTCCCGGGATTGGATCAACCCCCTGGAGTAGAGAAGAAGGGAAAAATTCAACATGGAGGTGAATGGAAGACCTTATAACATCATGGAAATGATTTTGGAAGGCTTTGGGAAGTTCTGAAAGACTTGGAGCAGTCTGAGTGAAAACAGGGTTCACAAGCCTAGGCAGTACATAGGCCTAAAACAATTGTTGGGCTTCAAACGAAGATTCCGGAGCTCCAGATGGATTTAGAAGTAAAAAAAAAAATCTTCAAAATAGGATTCCAATACCTACATGATGGTGAAATAATATTTTTCACAACACCTTGGCGCATATGATTGGAAGACAGTTTTTCTCAGGTACAAGTGGAGTCCTAGATCAAAATATGATTTTTCAGGGATCATATGATCGAATAAAGACATGAGACCCACATCATTGGATTCAAAATTCCATTTCCAGTTAGGATCATATAAATTTTCACCAAGAAATTCCACCGGAAGCTCAAGTTATCTGCATTCCAAGTTACCCTCTCAAAGGTAGTTCAGGACTTAGTCATTTTTTCGAGAGGACATGTGTCAAGCACCAAGAGCCTGGCGGGATTTCATGTCCCCACGTCCCTAAGGTCAGGTACATCACCCTTGGAAAATTCATCCAGCCCTCATGTGACCTCTTGGGACCCTCATATGACCTCCAGACCTAGCAGTTCAATCCTCAAGTGCTTATTCGGAGCATGCATTCCTGCGTCGGATCGGGCCGCCACGTGTCACCCAGACCACATCGTGGAATTTGATGTACCTTATGCACCTGAGGTGGGGGACATCAGACCTTGAAAATTTTTCCCATCCCCAGGAGGAGTCTTTTGACACCCACGTGACTCTCTTTTTAGCTCTCAAAGTGCTTTCAAATCAGCTTTTCCTCCTTCATTCCTCGTCATTGGATCTAGTGCCACATGTCACCATCTTGATCATTGTGAAATTGATGTCCCTCATGTCCATGAGGTTAGGGACATCAATCATGGAAAAATGCATCCAAGCCCTACTCAGTGCACATCTTTTTGAAAATTCTCCAAGTGTTACTTTTCCCGCTTCTAACTTCTAATGCTTTATTTTCACTCCTTTCCTCCATTCTTCCTCCGCAACATTCTACCATCACTCCAAAGATTGCAAATGCTCGACACCAGATCAAAAAGGAACTGAAATACCTTTCCCATGGTGATTCATAGGTCTCAAAAGGAATCCTCATCAAGCTAAGGAGAAATGAAGAAAACAAAGAAGAGAACAACAAACTCCCCATAGCTAAAAATGGAAATCTAAACAAAGCTTTGCAAACCAAAGGTACTAATCAATGAACCATTTATTTCTATTCATTCCTCTATCCAAGACCATCAAGAAGACACCTTCAAACTCCCCCCATGTGTGAAAAAGCATCCACAATGAAGAAATCTCCTTTCCGGCTCAACGAAGAAAGAAGTGGGATTTCTCGTCAAACCGGTTGCCGGATTAAAGTAAGATTGCACATGAAGCACCAGAAGAAAAAACCCACATCAAAATACAATTTTATTCGCAAACGGAGGAGAAAACCAGACCTGCAATTTTGAGGTCCATTAATGGTTGCCGTACCTAGAAGCACTACCAGGTCCAAAAATTAAAACTTTAAAATCTCCTGGATTATTAAGTGGGTGGGCCCGAAATTTCAAAGGGATGATATTGGGAAAAAAACCCATATAAAAAAACTTTGTTCCATGTCAATCCGACTCCTAGAGGCCAACTTTCTAAAAATAGCAGGTCTACTACATAGGAACTGCTATTTCGGGAAAGTCATTAACAGAAGAACCTGCGAAGGAGATGAAGATATTAGAGGTGCACTACAGCTGAGAATCCACCAGAATGGACATTTTTGACACTTACTAAAAATAGTAAGTGGGCCCTCGAGCACTTGCTAAAAATAGAAATTTGATCCAAAGGAGTGAGGAACGCAGGGAGAAAGGGGAATCAAGGTCACAACACTCAACAAAGGATCGAGAGAGTTGCCTTTTTCACACTTACTAAAAATAGTAAGTTACACTCAAAGAGAAGTTTTGGCATAATGGGATGTACAAGGATAATCATTCAGGGGGACATCATTGTTCGGGAGCATCCTAGTCATTTTTCATAGGGCATTCAAGATCCACCTTAGTTCATTCAACTTAGTAACGTTCATGAGATAATTTGGAGGAATTTCACAGTGTGCAAGGAGTTCAAAGATTTAGAGTTTCACTGCATTTGGAGCTTTCCATCAATGAGGATCAGCGGACTTCATCAGGAATGACATCTCCTCTTCTTCTTATCCCCTCTTTCTCTCTCCTCTTCCCCCAACTTTCTCTCACTTTCCAATATTCTAATTTCACGTTGGGGTTTGCACTTTTAATATGACTTAAGAGACTTTAGAAACATAATGTAAATTAAGTCGCCTTGCTATTATAAAAGGGACTTAAATATTTGAAGTGGAATATGAACAGTCTTAAGTCATATTAAGGTATTCAAAAGGTCATGAGGAAGATGAAGAGTCATATTCTATTCTATAAATTGTAAAGCCATTCCCATTTCAAAGGGTTGTGATTGATCTTGCAGACTCAAGAGTGCATTCTACCTTGAGAGAAAGCAAATGAGATAGCCATTTTCTTCTACTCTCTTCCCCTCTCAATTTTCTTCCATTCCTACAATATGTACAACTTTTATTCAAGCATCAATACAAGAAGAAGGAGTTTAGCTTTCTTTGACTAAGGGATTTCATGACACTTTGTTGTCATCAAATTCTATTTGGTCTTGTTGTCATTCTGTGGTTGTTTCTTCTCATAAATGCATGTGATGAAGTTTCTAACTAGTGTGTGTGCAGGAATATGATTTTCTACCTGCAGCATTAGTTCTCCTACCTCCATTCTCACTCCCTTTCCCACTTCCAGACAAAGTCATCTCTTGCAGGTATATGCAAGCATTTGCCAGGTGGTGGAGTGCCTCTGTTGGATCCCTGGTTGAAAGGCCACCACAAAAATTCACCTTTTCATGTGCATGCACATACAAAAGCTGCACCGGTTAAGTAGAGGGACTTAGATTCCCAAAGCATTGGAAATAAATCCACAATTTTTTCCACCGACAAATTTTCTCGCCAACATTTTTTGGCACCCACCGTGGGGCAGATTTAGCAACATCTGCACCCAAAATACAACCGCAAGGTCCCAAAAATTCAAAAAAAAATATCAAATATTGAAAAAATCATAAAAGAGAGTTCAAGAAAGTCCATTTCCGAAAGATACACTGCTGATTTCTACACGTGACTTTTCACATTCCACAAGTGGCCTTTCATATTCGATTGTAAAAGCTTCCAAAAGTTACCGAGGAAGATACACCAGTTGGAAGGTCGAGAGGTGTTTCTGATTTCAATTTTGAAGCTTCACAAAATCTGCAAGAATGAATTAGAGATAATCCATATTTCTTCTCTCAAGCCTCCTCTTCATCTGGCTCTTCAAGAAGTTCACCTGGTAATCCTATCCAAAATCCTTCAAATTCTACAATTTTTCAACAACCATTGAACATCGACTTCCCGGAAGAAGAAGAATTTGAAGAAGAATTCGTAGAAGTAAGAGCTGAAGCAAAAGAAGAAGAAACAATGGCAGATGAAGAAGAAATACCTCAACCCATTGTTCCATGGGGAAGGAATATAGGCTCGCTTGCTCTTGAACCCCCTCTTCACAATCTACCAACGGGTTCCTACAAGAACTTTCCAAAGTTCAAAGGTGACAACACACAACATCCGAAAGAACACATCGCTGCTTTCACGACATCATGTGGAATTCTTGGTGTCCAACATGAAGATGTTGTTGTAAGATTGTTCATGGAGTCCCTCCAAGAAAAATTAGTAGAATGGTTTTACCTCCTGCCTTCCGGTCCATCATGGGTTGGAATGACATCAAGGATGCATTCGAAGAGAGATTTAAATCAACTGAAGATTGTCAAGACCTCTTGGTGCAGTTGGCTCAAATAAATAAAGGAGAAAATGAAACCATGAGAGACTTCATGGCTCATTTTGAACGATTGTTGCTGCAGGATACCTGAAGAGGATTCACCATCTGAAAACAATATCAAAAGATTCTTCATAAACGCTCAATCACCGAGAGGTAGGATTTCTCCTACGAAGAGTTCAACCAAGGAACATTATAGAAGCACAAAGGAGGGCCATTGAATTGGATGACGATCTCATCCTCTCTAGAAAGATCAAGAATCCATCAAAGGGAAAGGCCCAACATCCTGAAGATGAGAGAACTAATCCATCGCTGCAAAAGTTGGCGAATGAGATGGCCTCTTTGAAGAGGGAATTATTTGAACGAGTTTCTTCTCAGAGAAGCAACATAAATCAGATTGTAGGAGCACCCCAAAGACTTGCCTTGGAGGCCCCACCCATGAATGTAAATTGCAGATTTCAAGAAAGTGAAGAAGAGCTTGAACAAGAAGGTGGTGATTTCCAAGAAAGTGATGAGTTTGAGAATGATACACAAATCAGGTTTTGTGAGTATTCTGGAGGTTATGAAGAAGATGAAGAAGATGCACCAAGTTTCTCATGCACGGTATTCACTGTTCTCGCCGAGAAAAGAGCATCTCCTCCATTATTGCAAAAGAAAAGAAGGTTGATGATCCTACACCCAATGTTGTAACTCTAGTTCCAAAGGCATGCTACAAAACTCACCTAAACCTCCCCTCATAGAACATGCTTTCTCCGAGTGCATCAAAATCGATAAAGTTGAACCTTTCTACGTCTCCCTTCTTGTTGGAGAATATGTACTAAACAATTGGATAATAGATTCGGGGCCTCGTGCAACGTGATGCCTTTCAAGGTCACCAAGGCTCTTAAACTTACAATGACTCCACCTAAAGTGGCTCTTGTTACTCTTTTGGAATAAAAAAGGTCTCACTTGTAGGGAAGGTTAAAGATGCACAGGTGGCTCTCGCTAGATTTCTAGACAAGAAAGTTTCAATGATGATTTTGGTAGTAGACGTCCTAGCCTCGTTTGGAATGTTGTTGAGTAGAAATTTCTACCGAGAGTTGGGAGGGAAAATTCAGATGAATTGGTCTTTTGCAACCATACCAGTGAAGGGAGACATGGAGAAATTACTTCCCAAGAAGAAAATGAGGTACACTATGTAAAAATCCGGAAGCCAGAAGCTAACATTTTGTACCAAAATACTAGGTGGATGAATCACTTGGTGACAACCGAGGAGGAAGAAGATATTCCCACCTTGATAGGTCCAGACATGCCTTCCCGGAGATATTTGGACTTTGAAGAAGCATTGAGGAGATTTGAGTTACAAGAGGGCAGCCCCGAATCGCCAAATGATGCAGACCGTGAGGAAGAGGAAATGGTTCTCGGTGATTTTCAAGAAGAAAAATCAGCCTATATGCTTTTCCAAGATGAGGAGTTATTCTCATTCCCATTTGGGGATGAAGATGATCTCTGATCAAGCCATCTATGGAGAGACAAAATCAGCTTGTGATGAGCCCATGAAAGGTTTGAAAGAAATGTCTATACAAGGACTGCTAAGAGCCGTGGAAGAAACAAAGGACCCTGAGATCAGTCTGGAACTTTTAATGCAAGCCATGAATATGGAAGATAAACATGAAGCTGATTTGGAAGCCTTAACTAATGTGAAGGTCAGCCATATTGAGATAAGGCAAGATGAGAAATATGATGTCCCTCTCAAGCCAATGGTTGGTGGATACAATGATGAAATTGAAGTATTTTATTTCCCATTTGAAGATGAAGACTCTTTCTATGATGAAGAAATTGAAGCAAGGAGTTTGAAGACCTCTAAAGATGAAGCTCCTTTTGATGAAGGATCAGTAGAGTGCAGCAATTCTCGAGATGATGAGGTAATCCCTCTAGATAGTTTCTTTGAGTTGCAAGATAAAGATTCTTCAAAGGTGTACAAAGAGGGACTACAGGAAATGATGAAGCATTACTCCGTGCAAGAAATCTTGGATGCAGTAGAAGTGGCGGAAGACCCTGAGCTGATTCTTGATCTCTTCACTCATGCCATGGGCATACAAGACAAGTATGAGGCCACATCCAATCTTTCAGTCAGTACTCAAGCACCTCACAGTGAAGTAAAGGAAACGGATAAGTCTGAGGTTTCTCATGGAAGAGATGTCAATGAGCATAGACCGGGAAAGAAATTAACTCAGAAGGTTCAAGGAATTGGAACAAAAATCAGCATTGGGGCAGCGATGAGATGCTCGATGGAGAATCAGCTATATGGATAAACATGGAAGGAAACTGGCACGATGAAACCAATTTCAAAGAGCATGAAGACAATGGAGTTTCCAAGAAAGGACCTGAGCATCAAGAAGATCACATGGACTCACTCCTACCAAGTACATAGACAATTGTGAAAGCACCTAGCTTTCATAAGTAGCTGAGGAGGGGAGGATACTTTCTAGAACCCGTCAACGGCTTTCAGAACATCATCATTTGGTGTTGCCTCTTCAGGGGTAACTTTTGTGAAATAAAAAGTACTTCAGTGGAAAGCGGGTTGTCCCTTGCCTTGTACCATAGGTGATTGATAGGTGTTTTTCCCTTTCCGTTGTGTGTGTTTCCCTTCCTGTTGTGTGTCGTGTGTTTCCTTTCACTTTTTGTGTGTGTGTGTGTGTTTCCTTCTTCTAATATTCCTTTCTTGAAGTTGTGCATGACTCCGCAAGGCCCAATGGATAAGGCACTGGTCAACGAATTATATGGTCTAAAATTGAGATTCTAGATTCCCATGTCATGTCTTCGCTGCGCTCAGTCCATGTCATGTCCCCAAGCTAGAGCCAGCTGTTGTCGTGAGAATGTGCAACATGGAAATTGACAATTTCCGAGCACAACAACTATACCCCTATGCAAAAATTTCATGTTTTATCATTCCTAAGAAACCCTGGATCTGTTCAGTCAGTCCAAATGAATTCCCAACCAATGTCATGATATTATCCTAGGTGATTTAGGAAATTCCATTCATTCCCCCTAGGTGATTTTAGGAGTTCATTGAAAATGTTATCTTTTGGCAGTATAGGGAAGGGCTATTATGGCCTTCCTAAGATTGGATCAACCCTGGAGTAGAGCAGAAGGGCCAAATTCAACACGGAGGTGAATGGAAGACCTTATAACATCATGGAAATGATTTTGGAAGGCTTTGGGAAGTTCTGAAAGACTTGGAGTAGTCTGAGTGAAAACAGGGTTCACAAGCCTAGGCAGTACATAGGCCTAAAACAATTGTTAGGCTTCCAAAAAGATTCCGAGAGCTCCAGATGGATTTAGAAGTAAAAAAACATCTTCGAAAAGAGGATTCCAAGACCTACATGATGGTGAAATAATATTTTTCACAAAACCTTGGCGCATATGATTGGAAGATAGTTTTTCTCAGGTACAAGTGGAGTCCCAGATCAAAAATCTGATTTTTAGGGATTATATGATCAAATAAAGACATGAGACCCACATCATTGGATTAAAAATTACATTTCCAGTCAGGATCATATAAATTTTTACCAAGAAATTCCACCGTAAGCTCAAGTTATCTGCATTCCAAGTTACCCTCTCAAAGGCAGTTCAGGACTTAGTCATTTTTTCGAGAGGACACGTGTCAACACCAGGAGCCTGGCAGGATTTCATGTCCCCACGTCCCTGAGGTCAGGTACATCACCCCTTGGAAAATGTTCCCAGCCTCATGTGACCCTTTAGACTCTCATATGACCTCCAGACACGGCATATTAACCTCAAGTGCTTATTTGGAGCATACATTCCTTGCCGTCGGATTAGTCACCACGTGTCGCCTCTAAGACCACCGTGGAATTTGATGTACCTTATGCACTGAGGTGGGGGATATATTTCTCTCTCCTTTTCCCCCAACTTTCTCTCACTTTCCAATATTCTAATTTCGCATTGGGGTTTGCACTTTTAATATGACTTAAGAGACTTTAGAAACATAATGTAAATTAAGTCGCCTTGCTATTATAAAAGGGACTTAAATATTTGAAGTGGAATATGAATAGTCTTAAGTCATATTAAGGTATTCGAAGGTCATGAGGAAGATGAAGAGTCATATTCTATTCTATAAATTGTAAAGCCATTCCCATTTCAAAGGGTTGGCGATTGATCTTGTAGACTCAAGAGTGCATTCTACCTTGAGAGAAAGCAAAGGAGATAGCCATTTTCTTCTACTCTCTTCCCCTCTCAAATTTCTTCCATTCCTACACTATGTACAACTTTTGTTCAAGCATCAATACAAGAAGAAGGAGTTTCTAGCTTTCTTTGACCAAGGGATTTCATGACACTTTGTTCTCATCAAATTCTATTTGGTCTTGTTGTCATTTATAGGGTTGTTTCTTCTCATAAATGCATGTGATGAAGTTTCTAACTAGTGTGTGTGCAGGAATATAATTTTCTACCTACAACATTAGTTCTCCTACCTCCATTCTCACTCCCTTTCCCACTTCCAGACAAAGTCATCTCTTGTAGGTATATGCAAGCATTTGCCGCAGGGTCAGTGGAGTGCCCCTGTTGGATCCCTGGTTGAAAGGCCACCACAGAAATTCACCTTTTCATGCACATGCACATATGACAGCTGCACCGATTAAGTAGAGGGACTTAGATTCCCAGAGCGTTGGTAAGAAATCCACAAGTTTTCCACCCGACAAATTTTCTCACCAACAATCCTATACTAGATTTCCTTATACTTGGTTCTATTTTCATCTCTCATAAGTACACATTCTATTTCTACCTAGCCACACACTACATTACATTTCCTACACCACACATTCACATACCTTGGTCATCTACACTACATTGTTCTACACGCTGCACTCACCACCCTATGACGCACTCTAGTTCCTCGGTCCATACTCAACTGCCAAGGGTTTACCAATCAAATGGACCTTACCTACATGCGACATGTCATAACACATTTCATTGGACTTGTGACCAATGCTCTAGGCTATATCATCACCCATACTCATCATCATATCATGTAGTGGTATACACCTTAGGTTAAATCACCACTCCTTTCCCCATTCTACATTATCCTCTTACATACGATCATCACCTATTCTATCATCCTCTTCTAAGTCATTCTACCACATCATCATTTCTCCTACTCATCCATTAGTGGTATATGATTTAGGCTAAATCACCACCCTCGCCTTATTCATCATATAGTGGTCTATGCTTAGTGCTAAAATCACCACCTTCCATTATCCACCACTTACTTATCTATGCTTCTTACACCCTCATCACCCATCTCGTAGTGATATACACTTAGGGCTAAATCATCACTCACCCATTCAACAAGTCGTGGTATATGCTTAGGCTATAGGGTCCACACATATTTTCCATACTTCTTATCCTCATCCACTCATTCTATAGTGATATACACTTAGGGATAAATCATCACTCCTCTATCCAACCAAGTCGTGGTATACGCTTAGGCTATAGGGTCCACGCACACCTTCCTATATGACACATTCCCATCCATTCATCTTATAGTGATATACACTTAGGGATAAATCATCACTCTTTCGATCAACAAAGTCGTGATATATAATTTAGCTATAAGGTTCATGCACATCTTCTCCCCTAGTGTATCTCAACACCACTACACATACACACTCATCGCGTGCGCTTATACACAACCAACACTACTCGACCATTTCCGATGATGTACCTCGTTTACGGTTAATTCTTGATGTTAAGGGGGAAAAAAAAATGAACCTCACTACATACACTTCCATACATTTGGGGGCACGTTTCTCCTATCATTCCATCCATCCACAACATACTGCATTGTTTTAGTAGCATTTACTTTTTCTTACTAGTGTTTTGAATGCTCATTCTATTACACATGCTAGCTTTCTTTCCTATATGTCATTACCATAAAAACATGCACGTTCACTCCTTTGTTTAGTGTGATCACAGATACAAGACATTCACACGTGGCCTAGATGATCACCTTCTACCCTTACTATATCAAGTTCTTGGGGCATCCACATTCGTCTCATATAGGTGTTATTGTTTCATTTTATACTTAACATATTTTACTACTTGTTTCTACATGCTTTGACATATTGATTTTCACTCTAACATGCTAACGGGTGTTCCATGTGCAACACTTGTTTTGCAGGACTACATGTTTCCTTGACTACATGTTTATTTTTACTTGTCTGTGTTGTTTGCCATTGTTTGTGGGCTTTTCCCTTTTCTTGTGTGCACACTTGACTATTGTTTACGACCATGATGGTCTTGTGTGTCTTGTGACATCGTGAGTGATGTCCCATGTTTGAAACCCACTTTGTGTAGTCTGCTTGTTTTCTTGCATGTTTACACTACTTTTCTTAGTAGTTTTTACATTGTCTGTGTATTTTACACTTATTTACATGCATGTGTTTGGACTAACACTTGTATTGGCTAGCCATCCCTTTTGTGTGCGCCTTGGTATCTACCAAGCACTTTCCCTTTCCCCGTAGGGCTGAGTTGGTTACAAGGTCAAAGTGTGGTTGGTCCTCTCTTGCAGCCTGCATTCTCCTTCAAGGTCATCACATGGCCCCAAAAGATGGGGGCATCATTGAGGGTTTATACTAACACAACGAATCCACCTGGTTCACACATAACAAGTGAGTTTAGACCGAGTGTATGAACTCCATACATAATGGCCTTTACAAAAATGGTGTCCTTTGTAAATTTTGCGGAGTAGTCACAGGCTTAAGGGTTACAGTGGGTGGCCTCTCTACACTTCTCCATCCAGTGGCATAGGATCGCCCAAAAAACTAGCGCAGTATAGAGATCTCTTCAACAAATTGTAACAGAAGTAGTTAGAGTTGGAGGACACCGAGCATTTCCTCCCTACACTTCTTCAGCCAGGGTGGCGTGAGATCACCCAAAAACTCATGACATTATAGGATATCCTTCTACACCCTTTTTCTCGACATGGATCAGGTGCACATGTTCCATTTTTCCATTTACACTTTCTATTCTAGCATACTTTACATTTGCGTACTTTACACAATGTTTTTACATACATACATATTTGACTACTTGATCATTTTCTCCTTGTAGGTCCGTTGTATGAGAAACAAACAATAAAATTGGGGGCAACAACAACAATGACAATGAAAGCGATAAAGATAACACACCACGACGATACTTGCCATACTAACCATGCAAGTACACCACACACATGCAACAACTACACACACGCGTTTCGCCCTAGGTTCACTCTCATCACTTTTTACACATGTTTCATCTTTAGAATCCACACTCCTCCACATATTTTTTTTTCATTCCATGCTCTAGTCCATAGGAGAATTTTCTACGGTTTGACAGACATCAGTACACTTTTTCTATCTACTTTATGTTACGAAGCTTCTCGCTCACCAACATAAAGTGGGGAAAGTGTAGACACAAATATTGCATATTAGACAATATTTAGCTTAGTATTATACTACTATTTAGAAGGTTATCAAGTGTACAAAGTACCAATTAATCCCACCTTTTTGCCATCTTTGTTTTATGTTTTACTTCGTCATTCCCGCATACTTCCGATACTTATCACCCCATTTTCTAACTTCCTAAGATTTTAGCCTAATTATGGGCACCCTATCTCCTGTCTTGGGGTGCCCAACTTGTCTTTGGGGTGCCCTAGCCTATACTTGGGGTGCCCTAATCCCACTCGGGCACCACAATCTATGCTTAGCCTCTTTCGCTCCTTTTTGGGTCACTTCTAGCTGTTGGTCATCTTTATCTTTTCCTCAGTCGGCATTGTTGGGATTAATTGTGAAATTAAACTTGAGATCCCTATAAATATAAAGCTTATAAAACCATAATAAGGGTCCTAGGTCATTACATCCTATCATTACTATCACTCCATCTAGGGATGCATCCATTGCACCATCTTGTATTCACATAACACCATACATTCAAGCTAGGAAAGTCTGCATCCTACACATACTTAGTGGAGGAGGGATTCTATTTATTCTATTGTACTATCTACATCTTCTATAGCTACCATAGCTTGCTATTTCACAAAGTGCAACTGACACGAGAGCACCTAGGGTACGACATACACACACTCACCAGAACTACATCAGGGTCTGTAATGTAGTGCAATGCTCAACGATAAGTCCACCTGGTTTGGCGGCTAAGGTCAGTCTGACCCCTTCTTCTTCTTCATGTGAAAGGCATTATCCAATTCATCTAGAAAATATAGTGTAACAGACATAGAGTATTTAGAGATACTTAGCGACCATTCCAAATTAGGGTTTTGAGCATTTATACTATTTTGAGCACCCAAAATCTAGACCAGGGGTGCCCTGGGTGCCCTAAGTACACTCCTAGGTGCTCCGTGTCACTGAGGAAATCTAAATATTCCCTTTCTGCAGGCCCTCCGAGTGGTCGTCGACCGCCAAGTTCTAGTTCCATCTCTCGACAACTCGTGACGGCGGTCTCTGTTATCGCCTAAGTCATTCTTTTCACTTGTTACCTCTTGCATTCTAGGGTTTTATTTCCATTAGATCAAATTGTGCAATTAATTTACATCACTTTAGCATATTAGTTTTCTGTCATTTGTTACTGTTTAACATCTTTATTTACAAGTGTTTTAGTCCTCCTATTTAGATTAGCATTAATACCCTAATACCCCATTTAGGTCCCATTAGGCCTTATTTTTGTTAATCGCTGACCCCTTCACGGGTATAATCTGTGAATCTCTTAGCCAATGACTTATTCTCTTGGTGGATATTTCCACATCTTGTCCTTCGGGCCATATGGGACCCCAATCTCTACGAACACAATAGATAAGAGGATTTCACCCCATGAAATATTATCCCCCACATGAGCTTCCTCAATAATTCCCTCTGTGATGAAGGTAACAATATTATACACTATCCCTTCCACCATTTTCTTTGCGATGTGGAGCCACTTCTTGTTCACCGGCCCAATCTCACCTATTTGTTGAAATTGGTCAATAAGTGCACAAAATATTGAACACAAGGTCAATGATATTCAAAATATCCATCGCGTATCCCACTTTCTCATATGCCATCTCAACCATAGTAGCCTCCACACACTCTTTATCATCTATGTCGTTGGTAATCTCTTTACCCAAGCTCCGTAACCTTGTGAGCCTCCAATCATTAGTGCAATAATGTGCACTCGCCTTTCTGCGAAGTAGAAGAAGTCCTCATGGACTCTTAACATGAGCCATTCATAAAGGCACTATGGTTTTCCAAAGTATGACAACTCATAAATTTGTAGTACTCATACGCTTTCTAAGGTCTTATACCCTTTGTCATCGTAAATAGGTTTTTTGTCTTCATCCGCTTGTTGGTATTCGTCACCAACTCTCTCGTATTTGATGTTTTTTAGAATTTCGTGATGACTATAATCACTCACTTTGTATCTTCGAATGTGGGATTCCAAAATATTTCCCATAATTACACCTTCTAGATATTGCATTTCAGAAAATATTTCCCGAGCGCTTCTTCTACTTCTACTTATGGTTATTTCTTCTTTATGCCCTTTGTGGTTCTGTTGGTACTCTTCTAGGTACCATATTTCAACTCCCCAACATACTCCTATAATTTATTATCTAATTATCTGGTCTATTTCTCCTCACCCGTGTGCCCTAATAGATTTCATTTTCCAAACCCCGGCTTCTATAACTTAGTTCTCTAACCCTATAAAGATGCTATTATCTTTCCCTCACACTTCCTATGAAGGAGTCCTAATTCAGGCCATGCCAAATCTTCCTTCGAGGTCTTCAAATTTCTTTGTCGGTCAATTTTTTTCACTAGCTCACACTCCAATCACTCTTTTATGCTCAAATATTCTCTTGTGCAAGGTAAGAATGAAGTTTCTCGACCTTCTTTTTTATAAACCTCCATGATTTTTTTCGCATTTATTGCTCGCCAACTACCACTGTACAATAAATTTAAATCTAGTTTTTCTACTTTCCGTGCTTTTCGCTACTCTCTTCGTGCGCCGTAGTCGTAACCTTCGGCATGCTTACTACTTCTCATGCCGCATACCTTGTCTAGCGTACTTCCTGTGCTATAGTACATAAACCTCTATGCCAAATGCCAAGTAGTTTATCATGCCACTGCCTACCTCGCATTACACTGTGTGACCCTTTTCATGCGTGGCCTTCCTCCCGAGTAATTTCCTTATTATCAACATCCTTCTCATTTCTCATGACACCTTTTTACATTTTCCACACTCGCACCTTCGCAACCGGAACTCCATACGAACACACGTATATATCTGTCCACTTCAACTCAACAAGGTATCCTTTTCACGCATTTACACCTGGTTCACCCCAAACTAAAAGTATGTGCGGTCCTATGTGCATGAAATTAATAGATAGTAATCAGCTTCCTATGTGCAAGCGTGCTTCTTACCAAAAAAATAAAGAAGCAAAAATTAAAAAGCATAACAACAACTAGAAAGAAACACATGAAAGGAAAACTATTCTAAGTGGAAATACGCTTATTACAAACACCAAGAAGCTTTATTTATAGTAGGGCTTCAACCTACTTCCATTAAAGTAACCGGGAAACATGTGCCATCTAGCACCTACAATTGACATGCACTTGATTCAAGTATGTTGGTTACTACAAAAGGTACCAACCAATGCACTTTCAACTTTCTTAGGTGGCACACAAACTTGGAGTCATAAAGAAGGACCATCTTGCCAACTCTGCAAATGTATTATTCTTAATGTTCCTATCATAATATGCCTTATGTATCACCTTCTTTGTCTTATGGATCCATCATGCAATAGCGTGCCTCTCATCTAACTACATTAGTTTGTCAATGCACTCTTCAACAACCTGTTCATCATCTAATCCACCTGCACACACAATACGCAAGGATGGTAGCATAAATTCAATTGGTGGTACTGTTTCCATGCCAAACACCAACTGAAAATGTGTGGCCTTGTTTAACCTATTATAAGTGGTCATGTATACCCAAATTACAACTGACACTTTATCATCCCAATCCCTTCTTCCAAAATCATTGATTTTTGTCAATGTATGTCCCAAAATCTTGTTGAAATCCTCTGCAATGCCATTAACTTGAGGGTGATAAGGAGTAGTTTTATGGTGTGCTACCATAAAATCTACCAATAAATTTCTAATAGTCTCATTCAAGAAATGAGTTCCTCTATCACTTGTCAAGTTTAATGGGAAGCTATACCTGTTAATAATGTTTTCCCAAAGAAACATTGTTTCCGTAGTTGCAATATAATCCTTTTAAGGCGTAACCTTTGCCCACCTTGTAAGGATAGTCCATGAAAGTAATAATGTTAGCAGTGTGCCGGTCTTACGCAGGTGGTGCAATAGGTCCTACAAATTCAATAACCCACTTTTCAAAAGGCTCAACATTTGCTATAGGTCACAATGACATCTCATCTCTATGTCTAGGATTCCTAAGGTGCTAACAATGATCACATGCCTTCACATATTCCTTGGTATCCTTGTACCATGTTTCCCACTAAATTCCAGCCATAAGGATCTTGTGTTCCATGCATCACACTAGCGTAATGTCTTCATGTTATCCTACCATGAGCCTCTTCCATAATAGTTTTGCGCTCATGCTCAGATAACACATCGATGCAAGATCTCATCTCTTCCCATTTTGTAAAATTCACCTCTAATAAATTGATAAGGTGCAGCTCAAATAACAAGCTGATTTTTCTCTAATGTCTTCATTCCTTCGGTGCCATTCCAAGTGTGTAAAAAGACAACTATATCTTCCAAATCTGAGGTGCGTAGTTTAACCTAAATAACTACACATTAGGTATAATATCTTCAATGCTCTACATGTCCTCACTAGAATTGATCCTTGATAAATGATCAAGCCTTGAATTACTTTTCTCGGCTTGACAACAACTGTGAAGTCAAATTCTTGAAATAAAAGTATCCATCTACAAATGCGCCCTTACAAAACTAACTTGTTGACTAAGTATGACAACACCATATGATCTGTATAAAATAAACATGGTAACCAAAAGTAGTGTCTAAACTTATGAAGCACGTAAATCATAGACAAAGCCTCACATGCTGTGGTAGTGTAATTTTCTCATGTGGGTGTCAACTTCCTTCTTGCAAAGTAAATAGGATGATCCACAATTCCTTCCCTAGGGTATGCCAAGACTGCACAATTGCCATGCCAGAGGCATCAACATGAACATGAAAGGGTTTTCCCATGAAGGAAAGAAAAAAATAGGTGCAATACTTAACCTTTCCTTCAATGTATCAAATTCCTATTGTTGCATGTCATCCCAATGAAACTTTCCTTTAGCTTTGAGTAAGTTCTTCCAGGGCTCAAAATTTTGCATATCCTTTTGATAAATTTCCTGTAGTAACTAGTATGTCCCAAAAATCCATGTACCTTCACTCTAGTTGGTAGGTTCTTCCAAACCCAAGATTATGGCTATCTTGGCTAGGTCTATCAACAAAATTTCCTTGCAAATGATGTGCCCAAGTAATGTGCCAAAAGGTGTAGAAAATAAGCACTTTTTAATGTTAAGAGAGATGCTCAACTACTACACCTCTCAAACATAAGCCTCAAATTATCACAATGATCCTTGACTAAGCCATACATCATCCAATCATCCAGATATACACTGTAAGAACTTGTGAATAAAATCTGAAATGCTTGCACAATAATGCGTGAGAAATCACACTTTTTTCAATCCAAAGGCATAAATCTATATTCAAAACTTCCCCACTCAGTGGTGAAGGTTGGTCTTCTTATGATCTTATTTCTCGATGTGCACTTGATGATAGCCTAAAAACCCATCAGTAAAAGAATATATCTACACCAACTACGCACTCCTTCAATATTTCTTTATGAAAAGGCATGGGAAAGGGATCTATGACACATGAAGCATTCAACTCTCTATAATCCACACAAATCCTAATCCTCCCATCCTTCTTGATACTGATAACCATGGGGCTAACCCACTCAAATTATTCAATTGGCTTCAATTATTCCACACTTGAGCATTTATCAATTTATTCTTTTACCTTCACTTGCGCGCAAGTTAGGATTCATCCTATAAGGCCTCTTCCTAACCGGGTGTGTACCTTCTTTTAAATTTTATCTTCATCTCACCTAAAGAAGGATGCACACATTTTAATTCATGATAACCCCTAGGAAAGAGATCTGAAAGTCGTGCAAGAGCTCGATGATCTTGGCTACTTCTTATTTTGACTAGTAATCCCCAATGATTTCTTCCTTAGGTTCATCCTCTATGCCAATATTTACCTTATTTGTTTTCATGGGAGCATGGTACACGTGTTCCTTCTCATCCCAGAATCCATACCTCACATGCACCTTTAGTGTGGCTAACATCTAGGTGGTCCACTTCCTCATCATCAATCATGTACACTAGCTTTCCCTTTCTCTTTCTCTTTCTAGGCATGACCCATCTAGCCTCTTTTTTCCTCAAGAGTAAGGTGTGCCTCAGAATTAAGTTCTCCTAGCAGCTCTAGCATGAGCTCTTCCACCTTCGTGCTATCCCCCAATGTGATGCACTTCATTATTTGTAATGCTTCATGGACTGGAGGATTAGTAGAAAAGTAATCAAAATTTTGAATCATACCTGCAGTCATCTCTTTCCAATTTACAGTCTCCTTTTTAGCTCAACATGGACATACCAAGCACATGTGCATCACACATGTGGAGTAGAACTTATGTACCCATAGGGATGGTAGTAAAGCTTCCGGCCTTTGCCCATAGTCTCTCACAAGTATGGACGTGATGTGAAGACAAATTCTTACCATGAAATTCACATATGATGTGCATAGGTACATTGCTTTGAGTAAACCTGGTGGAAAAGGTGATTCTCACTTCTCACCATCTTAAAGAGGTTATCTCTATGTGTTTCCGACCAGTGCAATTTTTTCCCATGCAAGGTATAGACCAACATGTTTCATCTATCTCCTTCATTTCACTTTGGGTCTCCATAGTGTGTAAAAATGTTTAGGTCTTTCCTTCACCAGTATATCTTGGTACCTGAGTCAAGCCTAAACACCTCACCATGTGTGGCCTGATCATCCTTGTGACTCACCCTTTAACTTCACACCCGACCATCTCATACGTTCCATGAGCCCAATTATCACAAGCAACACTAGTAGTGTCACTTACAGTGACTACACATCTTCCCATTGAAGTATGCCTTCCTTTTGATGGTTCTATATTCTCTAGATCACATACTATCAAGAATAGATTCTATTAAGATATTCTTCACTCAAAGGATCAACATAAGGCTCTGCCTTCTTTTCAAACAGAGGTATAATCATGCACTCATCCTTGTTCTCAAAATTTATGTATCTCTTGTTAAAGCACAAATCAACATTATTTGCATAGCACCAGGGTCACCCAAGTAGTAATGTTGAAAAGTTATTTTCTTTACCATGCTCCAATAATTCAATGTCCCCAGTAAACTTAGCTCCCTGAATAGTAATGGACACATCCTTCAAGTACCCCAATAGGAATAGCCTTAGTTTTTTTTTCCATATATAACACATTTGAAGATGGCTGCAATGTAGGTCTCCCATCTGATTCCATGCTTCCAGAGTCAACACATTTACCTCAACACTGTATCTATCAAGATATTTCTTACAACCAACCATCAATAACCACATCAAGTGTGATCTCCTTGTCAAATTCATGGTCATGAGGTGGTAGATTTGCATGAAGTATCTACCTCTCGTGCTCAACTCCAATGCACAATACCTTCTCTCAAAGCCATTCCCCTAATAAAGGGATGATATTCTCTGGAACAACATCTTACATACCTCCTTCAAGTCATCCACATCCTTATGTGGGAGCTCAATATTCTTTGCATGTTCTCTCTCGCGCATCTACTCTCTTTAAACATCTTGTATTTCACCATGCATATATCTAATGACTCCCATAGTCTCTGGTATACTTCCTTATGATGTGTCATGTTTAGATACTTAGCATGTATCATTTTCTCCCTCATAATAAGTGGTCTTGGCCTTGAGGCTCACATGCACGTGATTCCTCGACACACATTGTAACCAACATGGGCTGAAATTCTAGATCAAACATCTTCTTAGGCATCATTGATCAACATTCATGCATTTCACCTTGATCATCCCATACCCTTGTCCTTCTTCTTGTTTTTACTCATATGATTTCATATAGATATGGGAAATCCTCTAACTTATGTTGCTTCCCACACCATGAGCAAGCTATATTCTAAGGGAAATCTTCTTATTGGTAATGATCAAGAGATTCCAAAAGTGTAACAATTCCTCTAGAAAATGTGCCTCTTGCCACCACCATGACCACATCCTGATATCCTCCTTGGAAGCCTCCATTTTTATTATCTCCATTGTTGCACCCTTCATTATGTTATCCTTTGTGTTCCTTAGATCCACTTGCCACACCTAGTATGACGTAATCATTTTTCAATGGCTTCATGGATGTGATCAATCAGTCTACAATCAGCAGTGTCATGAGTATGAGAATTACAAATCTTACAATACATGGAAACCTTCTTTGAATCGTGCTTTGAAAAGGAGGGAAATCCTAGACATCATGGTTCAGGTGACAGACTTCACAATCTAAGAATAACAATGCGCAAAATGACTTGTGTGGAAAAATATCCTTAGTATGTCCCTCAACTTCAAAATTTATGCACTATATACCACCGCACGTCTCATGTGTTGAGTTGAATTAACAAAGAGCTTCTCTAACTATTTTTCCATGGCTACAATCTACACCTCTAAGAACATTCTCACTCCAAGTATCATGCTTCCATTTCCTCAATGTGCACAATGCTTCCATGGCCTCGTGCGGATAAGTATACATGTTATGTGATAAAGCTATTTGGAACAGATTCATCAATCCCCCAACGAACCAATCTACATGCTAACTTTGATGAATGTCATAAGACAACTTGGATATCAAAGTCTTAAAGTACACGTCATACTCCCTCATGCTTTATGATAATCCTTACTTGATATCCTTGAGCATGTTGATGTTCTTTGGTCAAACTCCTGGAATGTGAAACTCATCCAAAAATGTAGTGCACAAAGCATTATAGTCCACCATAGTCTGATGTGGGTCATACTTCCTATGCTAGCTATATATGTACCCTTGAAGTGTAGTTGTAAACTAAATCACCTTCTTATCCGAAGTTGTAATTCCTTTAGCATGCCATAGTAATTCACACTTATGTACATGATTTTTGCATATTCAATCCTCTATACTCTAGTAAGTGGAGAGACATCTCATAGTAAACTTGAGGTGTCACTTGCCTTTGATTCTTTGAGGATGTGGTTGATTTGGTGGTGGTTACGGTCCCTATCCACTAGATCTAGAACCAAAACCTCCTCTTCTATGTGGTGGCTAACCTGATCCACTCGATTCTACTACCCCTCGCTATGAGCTGTGGTCTAGTTGATGAACTTCCTTGTGTCCTAGTTGTAGTACTAAACTAGACACCCATGGTCTACACGGTCACAACTCCTACTGAAGTACTTCCAATAGTCTGTGTGCCAATTTTTTTCCTTGATGACGTTCCCCGAAAATGATCATGCATAGGTACACCTAAACAATGAAATTTACTATGATGTTATGGGCGTGCTACTAAATTAATCTCCTAAATTCAACGCAAAGTGATATCTACCCATCCTTACTTTCTTACTTGTACAGACTAGCATGCTTCTTAATGACCACCTCTAGATTCGAAAGACTAAGTGTAAGGGATAGGTGGCTAGGTGGGATCAAATGCATGCCTACTACGGTCCTTGATCTCTCCCCTAACACGCTCTCATCTGAAAAGCTGAATGGGATTATCTATCGTAATTTCCTAAAGTTGGGAGATCATGATGATTGGATCCTCATCTTCCACAAGAGTTTAAAAACCTTCACGATCCATCATCCTCCTCAAATCTAGTGCCTCCTCAATCTCCCATGCACCTACCATGTCCCTATCTCATGTTTCATTAAACTTGAGCCATCTTTCCTCTATGTCTTTCTCGCCACCAGGTCCACCATATTTCTCCACACCTGCTCCTCCCGCTTGCGCAGGATGGGGTTTAACTAACCATGGGGAGTTTCTCTAAATCCAGCTTCTATAATCAAAATCTTAATCAAGTTCTATGATGTAGCCTAGAATTCACTACAAATATCCCAAGGTGCACCGACATTATCACTTAACCTGAAATGAGCACTCACCTGAAGCACGCAAGGGTACCAGTCCCTCTTAGTGAAGCTTTTTCAAGATGTTAGCATGATTACAAGTATATTTTAGATCCATAACAGATAATCAAGTAAACCATAGTGTGTAAACCATATCCATATCTAGATGAAGGAATAACTAAACAATCACTATAATTAGTTTTACCATGCAAGATCCATGTTTAGTTACATCTAATACAAACATCTAGTTAGAAAGATCCATTATATTAAATCTTGTAAAATGCGAAGCTTCATACATCATAATAATTTCATCATGGTTATGTGCACTAATGCATTCAAAACATTACACTACAATAAATCACAAACTATCTAAACCATCTAAATCAATACATATTTATAGGGGTGGGGACTTGCCCTTCACCGTCATGCACCTTCAAAAATAGGCTATATGCTTTGATAATAGCCATGCATCCTTACATAAATATGCAAAAAGTATGCAAGTGCTAATAATAGATCTCCTAAAGTTAAATCTTAGTTGAGATCTTATTATTAGCTCCAAAATATACATGGCACTCGATCCTTTTCTTTTTCAAAATAGCCTTGGCATGGTCCTCAAGTCTTTTAGAAGCCATTCTTAGTAATCCATGTCACAAAAATAGCCTTATTCTCGTAAAAATAGCTAAGTCCTATTTTAACTTGTTCGGGTGTGCCCCCCTGTTTTGACATACTTTTCGTGACGCTCCTACGTGCCTTATGTCCATGCACCCATACCTTCTATGCTTTCAACCTTGAGTTTACTTCATCCGCTAACATTACCCCACACTAAAGTTATTTCTACCCCGACAAGGTAATCACAACTTATATCTCTAGGAATAAAGAATAAAGAATAAAATAATATGTAATTACTTGAACAAAAGAATGAAGAAATACCGAAGCCTTGCTCTTCTATTGACAGGATTAACTCTGGATATTAATTTTTGATCTCTACTTCCAACACCTGCCAATCACTCAATACTTCACTAGTTATATCAGGGACATATGTAACCACGGCTTCCAACTCATCCCGAGTCATGTTTTCTTTTTCATTCTGAAAAATTCTAATAATCTTAGCCATGCTGGAAACCATGTCCTCCATGTAATCCATTTTCTGCGCAATAAGCTTCCCAATTTCATTCATTCTTTCCTTATGTGGTTCTTGGGATGCGATACAAGCACGTTGTACTTTTCTTCTGCTAGAGCAAGCCTCTCCATGCACCCAAATGTCTCATTCTTCACTTCCTTTAGGACCTCATTATCCTTTGCAATTATCTGTGTCCTAATGATTGAATCTGAGTGCACATATTCAGAGCTTGGTTTGCCTTCTTTAATTCATCCTTCAATACCTACAACAATGACTCAATACTTGCAACTTTCCTTACAATCATGGCCTTGGATCTTACCGCCTCCTCTCGCAGATCCTTGGTGCCGCATATGCACATGCCCTTCTTGTAGTAGTAACCTAACTATCACGTGCAAATAAGGTAAAGTAGACTTAAACTCCGGTTCCAAATTTTAATGAAAATGTGGCCTCTTCTCTATTATTTCATCCCCTATCTCTGTTTAGCCATCTTAAGGATGTCCTGTGTTTCTTCCTCAACATTATCATTTTCCTCTCGTGAGGCACTTGATTTTGTATCTTTGTCCTTATTTTCCTCTAACAACGCTATAATGGTTTCCGCTTTATCGATGTTCCCGAGCTTGCAACCTCGGTTTATAGCTTTACCAAAGCATTTCTCAACTATTCATCCGACATATGATCAATGCTTGACATTCACATGTCTTATGTGGGCTCTCTCTTCATTATGCGAGAAACACATAACTCCTCACACACATTGAAATCAGGCTCATCCATATGAGTCTGCAGCAGACTAAGATAACTACTGTGTGTGTGTGTTTTCCATTTCTTTGTCCATCGCCTTTGCCACACATACAAATCCTTAGGCTCTAAGGTTCTTTGGAACCGCACACATATGATATTGCTTGTATCATCCACATATCTAAGCTGGAGGGGTCTCATAATATTCATCCTTCTTCTTTGTGTGCTTAACTTGGGGATTGTAATGAAATTACTTGTATAATTCAGATTAAGAGCAACAATAGAACACCAAATAACACAATATTTCAGAATAATGATCTCAATATGCAATTAGAATAGCTTCGCCACTTCGAGGGGGCAACCTCCAAACCATATAATAAGACTCAAATGCTCAAATGATAATGAAATACTACCTATAATCCCCTATATATACTATTCATATGCTATGGCCATCACCAAGGCCGACCTATTAAGCATGAGAAAGTATAAATGATATAATAAAATGATATGGTAAGCCACAAGTCGGCTACTCATATCCTAATACAAGCAATAGGTTAAGGGTAGCATGCCCTTCCCCTTCAAACCAATGTTGTCCTCAATGTTGAATAATCCTGGATGTTGCTGCAGAAAACCTTCATCCTCCCAGGTGGCGTCTTCTATGCTCAGATTCTTCCACTTGATCAGATATTCCTTAATGTCTCTAGTTCTCAGCCTCTTAGTACGTGTTTGTAGAATCTTCTCTGGCTCCAAAATGATTCTTCCTTCCTCGTCAAGTTCTGGTAACTCTGTTTGGGCTTCAAATTTATGTCCAATAACCTTCTTTAGGCATGAAACATGGAATATTGGGTGTATGTGTGAAGATGGAGGCAACTCTAGTTTATAAGCAACACTACCAATTTTCTGTAGAACCTGATAAGGGCCATAATATTTAGGAGCAAGTTTGTTTTCCTTTTTCTGTTGCTTTAGGGAAATATTGTTTGTAAATTTGAGATGTACAAAAACCTAGTCACCAATTTCAAAATGTCTTTCACTACGGTGTTGATTTTCTTGTTGTTTCATCCTGTTTTTGTGCTAATGCTAAATTATCCTTCAAACTAGCCAAAACTTGTTGTTGATGTTGAATGTGTTCCTCAACATCTCTGACCTTAGTTTGCACCCTCAAGGAGGAAGTGATAGAAGGTGGATGATAACCATATAATGCTAAAAATGGGGTCATTTGAGAAGAGGTATGAAAAGATGTGTTATACCACCATTACGCCAGTAGTAGCCATTTAATCCACCTTTCTTGCTTATCTGATACAAAACAACATAAATACCCCTCTAAGAATTTGTTGACCACTTCCATTTGCCCATCGGTTTGAGGATGATAAGATGAACGTGAGCTATTTGAGTACCCAAACATGAAAATAATTCCATCCAAAATTACTTGTGAAAATAGGATCATGATCACTTACAATTATCTTTGGGGTTCCATGTAGCCTTTGAACTGTCTCCGAAAAAAATATATTGACTGTATTTATCTTGGCTGAAAATGGATGTGATAGGGCACAAAAATGGGAATATTTTGTGAGCCTATCCACAATCACGAAAATAAAATTCTTACCCTCTAAAAAGG
This sequence comes from Taxus wallichiana var. yunnanensis, assembly GCA_018340775.1. Lineage (NCBI taxonomy): Eukaryota > Viridiplantae > Streptophyta > Pinopsida > Cupressales > Taxaceae > Taxus > Taxus wallichiana. The sequence goes on from CM031234.1 coordinate 750,178,832, forward strand.
CAATCCGGTGATGAAATCCATGGAGACCTCCTCCCATCTCCTACTAGGAATGGTAAGGGTCATGCAATGACCTAGTGTCTTAATTGTTTCCCCTTTGTTCTGTTGGCACACTAAACACTCTGATACAAACTTTTGTACATCCCCCTTGAGTCCTTCCCAAAATAATTCTCTTTTTATTCTATGATATGTCTTCAAAAACCCAAAGTGTCCTCCAACAAGTGAGGCATGTAGCTCTACAAGAATCTTATGCTTCAACTCAGAATCTTTACTCAAGTATAACCTATCCTTGTACCATAGGGCATTACCTTTCCACTCAAATTTTTTATATGTCATAGATCCTTGCTTGATATTCTGTATTAGAGATTGTGTATCCTTATCTTGATTCCATTCCAATCTTGCTTCATCCACCCAATCAACTGTCAACATGGACATTCCACATAGTAAGGCATCTGCGGATGTATCCCTTCTAGATAACGCATCAGCTACTACATTTTATTTACCCTTTTTGTATATGATTTCAAAATCATAACCCAACATTTTTGTTACCCACTTTTGTTGTTCCTCGATGATAACCTTTGTTCCAAAAAGTATTTGAGACTATCGTGATCAATTTTTACCTCAAGTGTCTACCCATGAGATAGGGCCTCCATTGCTTGACCGCATGAAGAATAGCCATCATTTCTTTCTCATAGATAGGTTTGATTAGATATTTTCCTTTGAATTAGAGACTCTCAAATGCAATTGGTCTCCTTCTGCATTAGAACTGCTCCCAATCCACGATCCTGAAGCGTCACATTCAATAATGAAGGTTTTTGAGAAGTTGGGAGTAGCCAAAAGCAGGGTTTGCACATGGCTTCCTTTCTGCTCAAAGGATTTAGTGGCTACGTCGTCATGTCAATGGAAGGAATCCTTCTTTAGCAATGTAGTGAGTGGGGTTGCTATCTACCATATCCCACACAAATCTTCAGTAGTACCCTGTTAGTCCTAGGAACCCACAAAGATTTTTGATATTTTTGGGCCTTGGCCATTCCACCATAGCTTTGATCTTCTGAGGATCAACTTTGACGCCTTCATGGGATACAATATGACCCAAGTACTCTACCTCTTGTACACCAAAAGAAAATTTGGATGGCTTTGCATATAGAGTATGTTTCTCCAAAACTTCCAACACGTTATTTACATGTTGTAAGTGTTCTTCCCATGTCTTACTGTAAATCAATATGTCATCAAAGAAAACTAATACAAATTTCCTTAAAAAGGCCTAAAAATAGTGTTCATCAAGCTTTGAAAGGTTGAGGGCACATTTGTAAGACCAAAAGGCATTACCAAAAACTCATAATGGCCCTCATGAGTCCTGAAAGCCATTTTATGAACATCTTCCTCTTTTATCCTAATTTGATGGTACCCGAACGAAGATCTAATTTTGTGAAATAAACAACACCATGCAATTCATCAAGTAAATCATCAATTACTAGAATAGGAAACTTATCTTTGATGGTGTACTTGTTGAGTTCTCGGTAATCTGGACACATCCTCCATGTTTCATCCTTCTTACGTACCATGACCACTGGTGAAGAATATGCACTCTGGCTATGCTTGATGATACCTTGCCTTCAACATTTCCTCCACCATTTTCTCAATCTCACTTTTCTCGGGAATATGGGTATATGTATGGTCGATGTTAGGTGTTTGGCTCCTGGAATCAAGTGATTGGCATGATCATGATCCCTAATCGGTGGTAGTCCCTTTGGAATTGCATCAAAAATAGATGAGTGAGTATCACAATCTTTTCAAGATCGGGTGGCATTCAAGACTCGTATTTTATACTTATATGGAAAATAGCTTTGCTATAAATCCATCCACTCCTTTTTCGAGAACCTTTCGCATCGATGAGAGATAATAATCTGTGGAGACTTAGCTACCATCCCATTCACTTGTATTGTCCTTCCATCTGAATGAAATCACATGAAAATTCTTAGAAATTCATCTCTATAGTACCTAAGGTTGTGAACCATTGGACCCCAAAACAATATCTGCCCCTCCCATAGAAATAGCAAACATAGGTGAGTCTAACATGTAGTCTCCCATGGAAAGCTTGATACTATGGCACTTTCCTATGCACTTGACTGTCCCACCATCCGCAATCATAACTTGCATTTCTAGAGCTGGGTAAATAAAACAATTGAGGTGGGCAACTAACTTACTATTTATGAAGTTATGAGTACTCCTCGAGTCAATCAACACCGTCACCTTTGGTTTTTTTGAGATAACAAATAACCTTGAGTGTTTGAGGAGTACTAATACCTAAAATGCATGGCAAGAAATTGTAGGTTGGTGATCCTCTACTTCATCTTCTACTGGTTCCTCAGCCTCTCCTATAATTTCAGCTTCCTCATCATCCTCATTACCTCGTCAATATAGAACAACTTCTTCTCAGCACATTTATGTCCCGGTCCATATTTTCTATCACAGTTAAAACATAATCCTTTTTCTCTCTTTTCTTCCATTTGTTGAGGAGTCAGTCTAATTGGCCTAGCAAATGAAGGGGAAGAGATACTATGGTCTCTGGTGTTAATGAAAGGTGGCCTCCTACTACAAATAATTTTTTCCTCTGCACGACGTGCCATGATAATAGAATCAGAAAGCTTGATTGGATTAAACATATGTACCTCATGCTTGATGTGGTCCTTAAGACCCCAAGAAACAAGTCATTCAAATTCTCTTCTGGAATATTCTCCACCCTTAAGGATAGGTTTTGGAATTGATGCACATAATCTTTGGTGATCTTGTTTGTTGTAACTTTTTGCTAATTGACTAAAGTATTTCTCGAAACACTAGAACTATAGTGCAATTGCAACTCCTCGATAAAAGCTGTCCAAGTGACACCTGAGACCATTCTTACGCCTCGAGCACATAACCAACGATACCAAACAAATTGGTCGGGTTCAAGATATAGGGATGCCAATGTCATCTTTTTCCCGATGGTGTTTGATGTAACTCAAAGAAGTTCTCCATTTGATTTATCCAATTTAGGGATCCTTACCATCAAATTTGCACATATCCATTTTGGCATCATGTTCCGTGGTTGCGAATATGTTTGATTCTGATGGGACTGGAAAAGTGATCCAATATGGTTAGTTTGTCCATGATTTTGAATTGAAGGTCCTCCTTGGTTGATATGGGCTAGATTTGGGCCATACTGGTTACCCTTTACATGTTGCATGATATCATCCAACCGATGATTGATTTGGGCTATGTCTCCTTTAGAGGCCATCTCAAATTATACATTTCGCAACTCATACTCAAGTTGGCTCACCTTATGATCAACTGAGGTAAACCCTAGTGCTAAGGAATCTTTATTTACCTCTTTTGACTCCATCTCTTCAATCACTACCCCATCTTTATCTGGGGTTTTACCCGGAGTAACCGATTCTTTTTTGCTCTTGTGGAAGGCCCCGCCATGATGTCAAATATTAGGGTTTAGGGTTTTGATAAACTTTTTGCCGAACAAGAAAAAACACAGAGAATATACTAATACTATTTTTTTGAGATATTTCCGAAAATGTAAAGAACTTGAAAAATTCCACAATTTGCACCCTAGGGAGCGATTTTATGAAAAACCCTAAATTTGTAATAACTTTTGCAAAATAAATCAAAAAGTCTGAAATTTTAGGGAACCTTACTTGAAATTTTTCACAACTTTGGTAAAAATATCTCCCACCAATTCACTCTGGTTCGCAATATGTGGTGGAAAAAAAAAATTAGGGTTTTTACCCTAATTTCGGCCCAGATCACAACTCGATACCACTTGTAATGAAATTACTTGTATAATTCAGATTAAGAGAAACAATAGAACACAAAATAACATAATATTTCAGAATAATTATCTCAATATGCAATTAGAATAGCTTCGCCACTTCGAGGGGGCAACCTCCAAACCATATAATAAGACTCAAATGCTCAAATGATAATGAAATACTACCTATAATCCCCTATATATACTATTCATATGTTATGGAAATCACCAAGGCTGACCTATTAAGCATGAGAAAGTATAAATGATATAATAAAATGATATGGTAAGCCACAAGTTGGCTACTCATATCCTAATACAAGCAATAGGTTAAGGGCGTAGCGAGGGATCCAGTACACTGAGTCCAAGTACTCAATCCTTCACTCCTGCCCTCTTATGCATAAATATGGGGTGTTCTGAAGGTTCACCCTTTCTATTTTTGGACATGTCTCATTCAATTCCTCCTCATCTTGAGACTCTATAGTATCGTCCTTTGTGACTAGAATGTGAGACGCGTTATCCTTGGATCCATCTTTTTAATCATCCTCCGAAGGATGTACTTGCATCTTATCTTCTTCTTAAGCTTGGATTTCTTAGGAGAAGTCCTTGGTGATCTTCTCGGGGGATGGGAAGGTCTCTCACCCTAAGTCCTTGTTCTTCCGAGTACCCTCTTTGATTTGGAGGTTCATATGGAGTATTTTTAAGGTCTACCTCCATAGCTTCTATCTCTAAAACTTCTTCATCCTGTTGTAGGGGAGGGGTTACCTCGTGCGTACTTTCCTTCTCATAAGTGGGTTGTCATCTTCCCCTATACTCCAAGCCACCAATGTATTCATAAATATGTTCTTCTTCGAGCATCTCTTCTTCCAAAGTTCCCATAATATGCATAACAGGAGCTTTAACTCATTCTCCAAATACTTCCCTGCTTTGTAATTTTTTTAAGTATATACATACTTGGGACGTGCCCCATTTTCCAATCACTAACAAAATTCATGTTTTATCATGGTCGAGATCAACCTTTCAAATAATTTACTTTAAGTATATACAGAGACGTCAAACTAACAAAATTCATGATAAACATCGAAGACTTCCTCAAGATATAAAAAGTGGTAGGGATAAATCATAACCTTATCGGTGTTGGTAACAATCTACCATAGTATATCGGTGTTGAGCAAAGAACATGTTTGTGAACCTATGCTTTAGAAGTAGCGCACAGTAAAGGCATATGGAAGATTACACCAAGGGCCGCAATTTCCATCCTTCATCTCAAGCGCCCAATGCCGAAGTGTTGGTACACTACTAATCAGGTACTTGTTTATCCAATACCGAAGGTAAATACTTGGGTATCCTCCACTTTTCTTCAAACGCGGTGCACAAGCGCTCATACCATATTTATGCAATTTTTTCTTGAAGGTTCCGATCATTGATCCATCAAAATTATAATTGGAAAATCTTTCTCGCTAAGGACTTCTTTTTCTTAGAAACTACCACATATTGTCTTTTGGCCCATCGGGCACTCCAATTTCAACAAATACTAATGATAGAAGTATAGTGCCAAAGCTAATCTTCTCACCTTCATGTGCTTCCTCAATAATTGTCTCAAGTAATGAAATTTTATAGGTTATATACAACACCTTCTGTAATCTTCCACACAACATGAAGCCAAGCCTTGTTTACTTGAGACCCACTCTTGATTATTTATCTTTGTCAAGAGATGGGTGCTGCTTGAATGACTGGATACTTCTGCAATTTAGGGATGTCCATCTCGCACCCTCCTTTAGTGTATCCAAGGTCTTTCTTTGTCTTTTCTATGGCCTCCTTGTTAGTGAGGTCGCTATTCAGATCAACACATATACTTCTTAGCCCTGTCAAACTTCTAATCAAAAGCACGGTGATCCTCATTCGATGCCCAACAAAATAAAAGAAGTCCTCATGGACTTTGCTCATGAGTCACTGGTATAAATTTTTAGGTTTTTAAAATATAGGAGCTCATACAGTTGTAAAAATCCTACCTTGGTCAATAATTTCTCACCCACATCATCATAGAGCCCATGTCATCTGTTGTTCTCTTCGAGGTCTTCACCACAAGAAATTTCTCCAATTCTTCCTTGGTATCCTTATTCCTATGGTTGTAATCACTAACCTTGGAACGACAAATGTGTGAATCCCAATCATAACCCATGAGAACCCCTTCTGGGTATTGTATTTCAAAGAATCTACTCTCGGGAGCATCTTCAACTTCAACTTCTACTTCCTTTTTCTTCTTTCCTCTTGTACCAGCTCTAGGTGCTCTTTTGGGTGCCATATCAACTAAAAAGGTGTGTTCTTTTACCCGGATCGAGCTCACATTCCTCAACTATGTGTGCCCTAGCTTGAAACCACATGCCCTAGCTCAAAACCAAACCCTATCTATCAATCCTCTTCCCACACACTCTGCTTTCACTCAAACATGTCACCAATGGAGCACAAGACTATCTTGTGCACAAATTGACAAAATATAACTAGTTTGTAGCTCTCTACACTTCACCATCGTCTTGCTAATTCGCTCACCTTCAACTCACTGAAATATCTTATATGCAAAGGTAAAAATGATTTCACATCACGTCCTTATATATATTTTCAAAAATTTATCACATTTATTGCTCTCCACCTACCACCATCCCCAACATTAATTCATCATTTCAAAACTTTTTTTCACATTGTTCATTCCGCACCAAAGTCATAACCTTTCGACACACCTTCTATTTTTGGCCACATACCTCCTTCCACGTGCCCCTCATGTGCCAAAGTACCTCACCACTGCACCTTCTTCTAAGTAGTTTCCATTTAACCTACCTCACGTTACATTGTGTGTCCATCCATAAGTGGTCTTTAATCATGAGAAATATTTTTCTATCTGCACCTTTCCCTAAAACACCCATACAAAATTTTCTTTATGCATACCCATCTTCAGATGAAAATCAAACTTGGAAATGAACCTGTATATAAACCACCCCACACTAAGGGTATGTGTGGTCCTCTACACATGAAAACACTTAGATAGTAATCAACTTCTGGTGTGCAAGTGCACTTATTACACAAAACACTAAACTAAATTGACAAAGCATAACAATAATGAAAGGAAACACATATAAAGGGAATGCATTAAGGAAATCTAATCTAAGTGGAAATATTACCTTATTACAAACACCAAGAAGACTTATTTATAGTAGGGCTTCAACCTACTCCCATTGAAGTAACTAGGAAACCATGTTCCATCCAACACCTCTAACTGAAAGCAAGTGCCTGAATCAAGTATATAAGTGATAACATACGGTCCCAACCAATGCACCTTAAGCTTTCCAAGGTGGCACAAAAATTTGAATCATACAAAAGTACCATTTGTCCCAACCTCAAGCTTCTTATCCTTGATGTGCCTATCATGCCATGCCTTTTGCCTAGATTTTTCTTGCTTTTAACTCCATCATGCTATGGCATGCCTCTCATCCAACATGAGTTTTTCAATATGTTCTTCAAGTGCTTTCTCATCAGCTAAACCTCCCCACACATGTAATTCACAAAGAAGGTAACATGAATTCCATGGGTAGAACTACCTATGCCAAACACCAACTAAAAGGGTGTTGCTTTATTCAACCTCTTGTAGGTTGTCTTGTATGCCCAAAGTACAACAAAGACTTTATCATCCCAATCTCTCCTTCCAACATCACAAATTTTTGTCAAGGTATGGCTCAATATCTTGTTGAAGGCCTCAATAGTTCCATTTTCTTGAGGATGATAGGGTGTTTTCTATGGTGTGCAACCATAAATTCATCAATAATATCTTGATAGTCTCATTAAGGAAATGAGTACCCCTATCACTTGTTAAACTTAAAGGGCATCCATACATACTTGATAATATTTTCCCATAGAAACCTTTTTGTCATAGTTGTTGTGTAATCCTTTGTAGGCACCACTTCTTCCCACCTTGTAAGATAATATGTACAAGTTATAATATAGTGTGATCTTGTCCTACATGCGGCTAGGGAGATAGGCCCACAAAGTCAATTTCCCACTTCTCAAAAGGTTTTGCACTAGTAATAGGCCTCAAAGGCATCTCATCTCTATGCCCAAGATTTCCAAGTGCGATGAAATGGTCACATGCCTTACAATATTCTTTGTAATCCTTGTATAATGTTTCCCACCATAGACTAACTAATAGAATCTTGCGTGTGGTGGCATCCCCTGCATAGTGTCCACCTGCAATACCACCATGAGCCTCCTCCATAATTGCTTCATGCTCATGCTCAAGTACACACTGGTGCAAAAACTTCATCACGACCTAACTTGTATAAGTCTCCATTGATCAACATGTAAGGTGTGTGATGCAAATGACAAGTTGTTTCTTCTCCAAAGCCTTCATTCCTTAGTGCACACACATGTGCGTAAAAAGACAACAATATCCTCTAAGTCTGAGGGTGCACATGGTTTAACCTGAATAATGTGCATCTTGGCATTGTATCCTCAATGTTTTGCACATCCTCTCTTGATTGAATCCTTGATAAATGGTCTGGACCAGAATTGCTCTTACTTAGCTTAACCACCACAGTAAAGTTAAACTCTTGAAATAACATAACCCAACGACATATGCCCCTGTAAAATGGGCTTTTTCACCAAATACTTCAATGCCATATGTTTGTATAAAAGATGAAAGGGGTAGCAAGAAAATATTGTTTGAAACTTATGGAGCACGTAGATCATAGACAATGCCTCATGCTCTGTAGTTGTGTAATTTTTGTTCTATTGGAGTCAACTTTCTACTCACAAAAAAAATAGGATGATCAAACAATCCCTTCTCTAGGATGGGCTAATACTGCACCTATGGCCATGCCAGAGGCATCTACATGAATGTGAAAAGGTTTGGACCATGAAGGAAAGCACAAAATAGGCATTGTAGTAAGCCTTTCTTTTAGAGTCTCAAACATGCATGTTGTTGCCTCACCCCAATAGAACTTGCCTTTTCCTTTCAATAATTCCTCTAGGGGTGTAGTGATCTTGGCATAACCTTTGATAAATTTCTGTAATATCCCATGTGTGCCCCAAGAATCCACACACCTTGCTTTGGCTAGTTGGTTCCTCTAAGCCCAAAATCAACAACAACCTTAGTAGGATCCACTAGCAAACCTTCTTTACAGATGATGTGTCCTAAAAATTCCAAAGGGTGTGGAAAATACACACTTCTTAATATTTAAAGAGATGCTCAACTACCTAACACCTCTCAAACATCAGCCTCAAATTATCACAATGATCCTTTACAAGCCCATAGACTATCCAATCATCCAGATATACCTGCAAGAACTTGTGAATAAAATCCTAAAATGCTTGTACCACTATGCGTGAAAATACTGTAGTGCATTCTTTAGTCCAAAGGGCATAACCATGTATGCAAAAATTCCCCATTCAGTGGTGAAAGTTTTCTTCTCTTGGTCCTCTTTTTCTATCCTTACCTGATGATACCCTGAAAATCCATCAGTGAAGGAGTATATTTTCACACCCTGCAATGCCCTCCAAGATTTCCTCAGTAAATGGTGTGGGAAAGGGATCAATTACACATGCAACATTTAACTCCCTATAATCCACACAAATTATGATTCTCCCATATTTCTTGATGTTGATCACCATAGGGCTCACCCATTCCGACTCCTCGATGGGCACAATGATCCCAGAAATTAACATTTTGTCAATTTCTTCTTTCACCTTGATGCAAGTTTGGATTCATCCTGTAAGGCCTCTTCAAACTAGGTGCACACCTTCCTTTAGACTTGATTCTCATTTCACCCAAAGATTCATGTACTCCTTTCAATTCATGATAGCCTCTAGGGAAAAAATCCTGGAAGTCATGCAACAACTCAATTATCTTAGCAACTTAGAGTCAAACCAATAATCTCCAATGATGGCCTCCTTAGGTTCAACATCCATTCCAATGTTTACTTTTCTTGGTCTTCATATAGGTCATGGTATGTGCACCTTCTCATCTACACTATCCAAGACCTCATGCATACCCTGTGTGCTCAATATCCAAGTTCTCCACCTCTTCATCATCAACTATGTAGACCATCTTACCCTTTTCTCTTTCTAGGAAGGCATGCCCAAGTTGTTTCAACATCTATTTCTTCCTCTTCAAAATGTGCCCCCAAGTCTGACTCTCCTAACAACTCCTGAAGGAGCTCCTCAACCTTTGCACTATCTCCCATAGTTAAGCACTTCATAACCTGTAATGCCTCATTCACTAGAGGTTTAGTGGAAAAATAGTCAAAGGTTTGAATCATACCTACAAGTAAGTTCTTTGCCAATTTCTAGTCTCTCTATTCAACTCGCATAGATATATATACCATGTGCACCATGTGTGCAACCTCACAAGGTGAAATAAAGCTTGTGCACCCACAATGAAGGTGGTAAAGCTTCCTTCCCCTCTGTCCAGAGTCTCTCACACTACTGAATGTGGTGTTGAACAAGATCATTACCATGAAATGCATAGATCTGAGTAGGTGCATTGCTCCTTAAAAATCTAGCAGATAAAATCCTTACTTCTCCACTCCAAAATATTATCCATGTGAACCATCCACCAACGTGCATGTTGCCATCCCATGCAGAGTATAAACTAGCATATTCCTTCTTTCCACCTGACATTCCCACTAAACTTCCATAGCAAGAAGGAATACTTCTGGATTCTCTTCACCAAGTGTACCTTGGTACTAGTGGCTGCTACCCAAATGCCTGATACATGGCTTACTAACACATGCATAACTGCACTTCTACTTCATGCCCAACCATTTCATAAGTCCATGTGCCCAGTTGTCACATGCAAAACACTTGTAGTATCACTCATGGACTATGCATCATCCCATTGGAGAACTCCTTCCTTTGATGGCTCAAGAACTTTCGGATCTGAATGGTGCACATAAATTTTGTTCAAGTCTTCTTCACTTAAGGGCTCTACATAAGGTGTAGATTTCCCATCTATCAAGGGAATAAATAATGCTCTTCCTTTGTTTTCAAAACTTATATACCCTTTGTTAAAAGTGTAGATCAACGTTGTTTGCATAACACCAAGGGCACCAAAGCAATGTTGGAAAACTATCTACCTCTGCAAGTGCTAAGACCTCAAAGTCCCCAGTAAACTTGGCCCCCTATGTATAGTAATTGATGCATCTTTCAAAACCCCAATTGGCATGGCCTTCATTCAGTTTTCCATAAAAACACATTAGAAGATGGTTGTAATGGTGGTCTACCCATTTGAACCCATGCATCCAAAGTGAGCACATTCACTTCCACACTATGTGTCAATCAAGAATATTACTCAAAATCCAACCATCACAACAACATTCAGAGTGATCTCTTGTCATAATCCAGGCTATGAGGGGAAGGTTAGCATGTAAAATATTCCTTTCATGCTCAATCCCAGTGTGGAGTGTTTCCCTTTAACCAATTCCCTAATAAAGGAATAATGTTTTCTTGGCACAACATCTTGCAAACCTCCTTTAAATCATCAACATCTATCTGATGGAGTTCAACTTACTTTCTTTTGTTCCAATTTCCATGACTCTCTTTCAAACATTGTATCTCACCCTATAAATTCTGAATTACCTCCATGGTTTCTTGATAAACCTCCTTTTTGATGCATAGGTCTAGATACTTTTGCATGTAGAACCTCCTCCTTAGTAATAACAAGTTTTGATTTTAGAACTTCTTCTGGCACACGTGCAACCTCAACACGCATGTAGTAATCTTCATAGGTACCAACTCAAGATCCGATGCTAACTTTGACATCCATTGATCTTCCACATTGCATGCTAAACTCTAACCATTCCCACCCTTGTTCTCTATTTTGTTTCTTACTCAAATGTTCATACAAGTTTGGGCACTCTTCATAGTTATGATTCTTTTTCACAAAAAGAACAAACAATGTTTTGTGGACACTCACACCTGTAATGATCAAGAGATCCACATGTATAACAAGTTCCATGAGGGAAATCACTTCTTCCACCACCGTGACCTCGGCCTCTGAATCCTCCTCGGTAACCTTGACCTCTACCATGGCCTCCATCAGAATCCCTTCATTATGATCATGGTCATGATGCTCACCTTTCTCCTTAGAATTATTTGCAAACACCTATATCATACACCAATATCAATGACATCATGAATCTGATCAATCAACCTATAATCTTTAGTATCATGAGTGGAAGACCTACAAATCTTTGTAAATGACACATGTTCTTTCTTATCGCGTGCACAACAACAATGGCACCGACTTGAAATATGGTCCAAGTGATAGATCTCACAATCCAACAACAAGGAGCACACTGATTTATGAGGAAACTATCCTTAGTATGCCCCTCTACTTCACAATTTGTACACCAAATTCCACTATGTGTCTCATGTGCCGAATTAGCAGATAATTTCTCCAATTGTTTAGCCATTCTGCAATCTGAGCTTCCAAAAATGGACTCACTCCGTGTCTACACTTCCTACCACCTCAGTGCGTAGAGCTACTTCAAGTGCCTCACATGGATCTGTATAAGTCTTATGTGAAAGTTCCCTCCTAAAAGGTGTGATCAGACCTCCAATGAAAACCACTATGCATGTTGGCTTGCATGGATGTCATAAGATAACTTAGAAAAAGGGTTTTGAACCGAGCATCATACTCCCAAACACTCTCAAGTAGTGCCCTTGCTTAATATCTTTCAATGCGTTGATGCTCTTCTACTCAAACTCAGGGATATAAAATTATTTCAAGAAAGCATCCCACAAGCAATGTGGTATAATCTACACAATTTTGGTCAGGGTCAAACTTTTTTGTACCAACTATGCATGTGCCCCTATAATGTAGTTACAAAAACTCACCTTGCACTCTGGAGTAGTGATCCCCTTTCGCATGCCATAGTATCTCACACATATGCACGTGCTTGGCTACATCTTCAATGCCTCTATATTCTAGAAGATGAAGAGACATCTCCATATAAATATTTTGGGGTTGGTGTGGACCTTGCCCACTAAGATCCAAGTACCTATGTTTTCCTCATATGTTTCCTCCACCTCCAGAGCCACCAGATCCACCAGCACCCGAGCCACCTGACCCTCCTGATCCTCCTCCTATGAAGTAGGAAATGGACAGAGGATGCACTACCTTGTGTTCCAATGGTCATGCTAAACTAGACTCCCATAGTCTGTGAATTTGTGCTACTTCCAGATGTTATACCAACATTTCGTGTGCCCATGCCCATTCATTTGATGATGATGATGCAAAAAAGATACCTCCAACTGGACCTCCAAATAACATAGATGATGATGATTGCCACCATAGATGAATAAGCTCCTGATTAACTCCTAAACTTGACTGCAAATTGACTCTATCTACTAACTCTACTACTCACACTAGCTTCTTACTATTAATTATAGAATTTGGAAAACCAAGTGCAAAGGCTAGGTCGCTAGGTAGGTTCAGATGTGCCCATGGTCCACAATATTTCTCCGATGTGCCTTCACAAATCTGAGGAGGTTTCTGCCATGCTTTCCCAAATGGGGAGTTCCAGATGCTCTGGCTCCATGTCCTCTACGTGAGCTCCAAATCCTTCATGAGCCATCTCCCTCTGCAACACCATTCTTTTATGATCTCTCTCATTGCTTCATTAGATCCCTCTCACATGCTTCATTAAACTTAAGCCACCTTTCTTCTCTCTCTCTCTCTCTCTGCCGCTAGGTCCACCATCTTTACCAAACCTGATCTGCCCCATGCATGGTGGGGTTTAGCTAGCCATAGGTTTTTTCCAAATCTAGGGTTACGATCAAGATCTTGATTGCCAAAGGAATACCATGTAAGTAAGATCCTGGGCTCGTGCAAAACTAGAACTCAACAAATTTTGGGAAAGAGTAAGTGGAAACTTGTGTACTCAAGAATATAGTTGTTCAAAACACCATGGAACCAAACATCCATAGAGTGCATCCAAATCAGATCTGCATCATACAAGGCCTAGAATTCTTCCTGCATCCAAACAAGTGTGAAACCTCCAATTCCTCTTAGATGCGTAAGCAACCAGCCACTCATACAACTCTATAGGAAAGATGGCAAAGAAAGTCTCATAAATCTCATCATATAGATTTTTTTCAACCCACATGTGCATGTGCATTAAATTCAGGTCCAAGTGCTAAATCTATGAGCATACTCTTCTTCTAGATCATCTAACCACTCTTCAATATTTTAGCCAAGGTCAACCAATATGTCTTCATCATAACATCCTAAAAAATAGATGAGAAAGAGGTCCCGAAAATGGAACCAATGATGTAGCCTAGAATTCACTACAAATAGCCCAAGGTGCGTTGGACACATCACTCAGCATGAACTGAGCACTCACCCAAAGTGTGCAAGGGTACCAAGTCCCTCTTAGTGAAGCTTGTTCAAGATGTTAGCATGATTACAAGTATATTTCAGATCCATAATAGATAATCAAGTAAACCACAATGTGTAAACTAGATCTAGATCTAAACCATATGAAGGAATAACTAAACAATTACTATAATCAGTTTTACCATACAAGATCCATGTTAGTTACATCTAACACCAATATCCAGCCAATAAGATCCATTATATTAAATATTGTAAAACACAGAAGCTTCATACATCATAATAATGTCACCATGAGTCATGCACGCTAATAAATTCACAACATAACACTACAATAAATCATGAACTATCTAAACCGTGAAAATCAATACATATTTATAGGGGTGGGGACTTTCCCTTCACCACCCATGCACCTTCCAAAAATGCTGTACTTCATAAGCTGAAAAAAACTTGCGCATGATGGGGGTTTAGCTAGCCATGGGGAGGCTCTCTAAATCTAGTTCTATAATCAAAATATTAATCGATAATGGTATAACACACAAGTAATATCCTCTCGGGCTCACATAAGAATATGAATTCAACTTTATCTAGACATAAATATGTAGAAATAGTGTACTCCAATGTATAATTACACAACACACTAGCCCACCAATGATCTATAGCTCTAGTCCACTCCACATCAATATAAAAAGAGTATGGTAATCTTCTTGCATCTAAAGCCTCAAGTATAGGACCCTAAGGATTTCCTAATGCATATGTAGCTAACCAATCACACAATTCTATTAGAAAGAATCTAAATAATGTCTCATAGACCTCATGATAAAGATTATCTTCCACCCAACAATGTGCATTGAAATCGGTCCAAGCTAAATCTCTCGAGAAAACCGATCTCGACCGTCCTCTATCCAACTTTCAATGCTCTCCAAATTCAACCGATATGCCATCTGTATGCAACATCATGACAAACAGTTTGAAAATAGGTCCCGAAAATGAAACCAAAATGTAGTATTTTATTTACTCACGCAATTGCTATGCATGCACGACACCTCATTTAGACAAATTTGTACACTCACCCAAAATGTGTGAAGCTACCAGGTTCCTCCTTTGTGCTTTCTTGTCAAGATGTTAGCATACATATCCATAATAACCATTATCAAATAAATCATTCAAGTATAGAACATTGCATATATCATATCATGAGATTATATTGGAAACACATGTAATAAGGAAACATAATAGATCATATAACAATTAAGATCAATTACACCATGTAATCACCATATTCAGACACATCAATAACCATAATCCATTATAACAAAGCATTACATAACAAAATCTAAATACACATGAATACTAACACGCCTGGAACATGCGCAAGTATCAAACCCTAATCCATAACCTTACATACAAATACTCTCAACACTCATACATGAACAAAGAGATGTGGTCACAGTCATGGTACCAAACAATCACATACATACATACATATATATATATACACACACACACAGAGACATACATACATACATACATACATACATACATATACATATATACATATATATGTGTGTGTGTGTGTGTGTGTGTGTGTGTGTGTGTGTGTGTGTGTGTGTGTGTGTATAGGGAATTTCCTTCACCGCATATATGTTCTCAAAATATACCGCATTCTCAAAATAGCCATGCGTACATTACATGCATTGCTTTCCTTAAAATAACCATGCTTTAAAGTCTTGCATGCTATTACAACCATTGTTAATAATAGATTATCCTATAAATAGGACCCACTATAATCCCATTAATAGCCTCTGATCCATGTATGACCCTTCATCTTTGTCTTGCATCTACTTTATCCAAAAATATCCTTCCTTGGCTACTAATTCTCCTTACTTTTCTCTCGGTCCATAATCATTATTTGGTCGGCACTCCAACTCGATTTTCTATTTTTAGCCCATAACCTGTAAAATAAGCTAATTCTTGGAATCTTCCTTCTTGCGTGTGAGCCTTCCATGTGCCACTTTATTGGTCCTCGCATGCATTCACGTGCCCCATTTCTCATGCGGGCTTCTTCATACTTAGCCATTTTGCCAATCCAACATCAATAGTTTTGAAAATAAAAATGAGCTAAGACAGATACACTCAACCTTGCACATAATTTACATAAGGACCAATGGTGTCTAGGATAAAAATGATCTAAGACAGATACACTCAAATTTCTTGCATAGATTTTACACAGGGCCGATGGTGTTTGGAAAAATTGATTTATAGGTTTTTTTGGAATTTTGAAAGATTGAAACAAGAAAAAAATGAAAATAGGTTCTTTTAACGAGATGTGCTTAATCAAAAGGGACAAAATAAGATTCACGTTGGCTTCACCAAGGATTTATAGTGGGAAAAAATATGTCTAGACACTATGCACTCTTATCATCCATTCAACCAGGGTATTCAAGGCAACGAGTAAGGGACACACCAAGACCGACACACAAATAAATAGAATTAAAGGGGTATAGGGACCACTATGATCGCATACCCCAAGGGAAGTAACCCTTACACTAGGAAAACCTAAGGTTTCCAAGGCCTTAGGTCGAAGAAGAGGAAGGAACCCTATGGAGGTATTGGAAATATGGGCAATGAAAGATTAAATGAACATACAAATCTATGTTAATCGAAGTAACGAATGAAACATGAAAGGAACTGAAATATAATATGCTAACCTAGCATTTGTGCAAAATACTAAGCTAACATAGAGTATGTAGTGAATGTAGGAAAATACTCTATACAAAAATGATGAAATAGGTTAGAGAACTTACTTGTAGGGACGTTCTTTGATTCATCTATCTCCCAAAGGACCATAAACTAAGAGAAAATAAATTTCAGCCGGAGAATGGGAAAGAATCCACCGCTCGCTCACTATATATGACCAAAAAGTGCAAGCAAACCAATCCAAGCAAGAAGAATCTCCAAGCCAAGAGTCAAGATGTAAGAAATCCATAAGCTAAGTGAGCGGTGAAAGTTAGTGAAAGATAACAAAGCTAATGAAAAGTTCTTGTTGATCGATCTGATTGTCCTATGATGATGATCTCGATTGTCTGTGATGATGATCTGATGTGAAAATGAGAGTTGGGGTATTTATATCAATGTCATTGCCAATGGGTGAAGGTGTTGACCAAGTTTTTAAATTTATACCGATGTAATCACCCATGGGTGATGACGTTGACTAGATGTGGAAAACATGAAAAGAGAAGATCATATAAGGTGGAAGAAATGGGGTCATGAGCAAGCTATATGTCAGAAGAATGCGAGACAAAACAAGAAGGATGATAGAAAAAGAAAGACATAAAATGGTACTAAAAGTTGTTCTCTCTCCATGTATCATACCTAACCCAATGGTTACATGAATAACCATACCCCTATCCCGGAACAATCCCCTTAGAACCCATTCCAAAGATAGATGCTTAGCAACCTCTAACCTGAAAAGAGAAATTGTTAGTAACAAGTATGAAAATAGAAAGCATAAAAATTTAGGTGTATATATCAATTTAATAAGTCATCGATGATTTTTTGAACCGAGGAGTTGTAATTAAGGTATTAACATTCACAAGAACTAGGGTTGAATTAGTGGGATCCACATGCCTTTGGTTGGAATTCTATGTGATGACTAACTATTGATTAAGAGGAAACTACTATAATGGGATAATGTTTAGTAATATGAAATCTCTCCTCGAGGGTTTAGTTGTCTATCAATGTTTATGGCCTCAACATATGCTTGGGATAAATTGGTGATGACATGGTTCCTCCTAAGAAAGACAACAATCATTGAATGCAAATCATTCTTATACATCTCTAGGGACAAAGGATCATGCTTATAATTTGTATCAATTATTATATACATATTTTTAAATAAAACATTAAAGGATGGATCGGTTCATTTATCTCTTTTCTTATGCTTTAAAAATGTTGATAAAACACCGGGTCAATAACTTGTCCAAATTGAGAAATAAAAGCATCTTGAAAAATATTACATGAAGTAATAGATTTTTAAGGAAAATTTAGAAACCAATCATTTACCGAGTCTTGAGGTCAAAAATGAAGTCAATCTACATGTAACATCCTCATTTTGTACATCTAGAAGTCTAAGGCAATCCTTGAAAGCAATGCCATGTTCTTCTATTGTCCTATGTATCTTGGGGGTGTATACAAAGGTAAACATCTCTCATTTTTTTCTCGTTGACAAATGTGCACCTTGTATGCAAATAAATATGGACCAATAAAAATTCCTTTCATCTCTATAATGGGGGTATTTGTAAACTATGATAACAAATACGGTCACACTAAATTGCACACTTTTATTTTAAGTTGATGTAAATGCAGAACTAGGAAGGCTAGACCTATAAGAAGGTAATTGCATCCAACTATTTACTGATTTTAAATGAAAATGATAAGGTTACAAGTAAGATAGTAACCATGGTATTAATGAGATAAGATATAATGGTAGTAATGATAGTAAAAGGCTTGGAATATCATGTCAAATGTAAATCCTATGATTATATATCCTAAGTACCCAATGCTCCAAGTGTAAACTCCAAAGAGGATAAATAAGACCAAATTCAAGATTTTGTAACTTTTTAGGGAATATTAGTGAGCTGCTAACATAATGAATATATGATGGATGAGATTTAGAAAGGATACTCAATAACATATTATAAATAGCCTAATGCATGCACTGATATTTTTTCTAGTTGATGGTATTCATCATGATCGATGTCATTGTCTATGTAAAAACATTAACCCAATGAAATAAATCATGGTTGATGTTTTTTAGAAAGGGAATTCACCCAAAATCCACCATCGACCATGGTTCATGCCATCCAAGAGGGAAATGTGGGAATTGGATAAGAATTTGTGTCCTTTTCTACAACCATGAAAATTTACGAGGATTAGGATTGGTAATCTTCTTTATCCTTAGCTTCTCCACCATTTCACAAGAAACAAGATTGTATGTTCTACCAATGTCAAAAATAACCTTAAAACACTTTCCTCCCAACTTATATATTGTTTGGAATAAAATTCCTTTTTGCGTGGTATTGTTCTCCTTTTGTGGAGTCTTCAACAGAAATTTTCTTTTCATTATATCTTCTCCATGCTTTGGGCCTCTAGAATGCTCCACGAATCTTGTTGATTATGCATCTCCATGCACACCAACTTCCATACACCTACTCATTACTTCACTTATTACATTCATACACTTGAATGAATAATGCCCAATTACTCTAGACTTGAATCATACTTACCCTCTCTTCTTGGATGCCAAATCTAAAACCATTGATATATCTTGCAAACTTATCCCATTTGAGTTCAAAGTGTGCTTATATCTAATCATGATCCAATGTATCTCCTTAGTGTAATATCTAACCAACATCTCCTTTTGATTCAATTTTTGCAATTTCTTGAACAATCACATTTGGTAACCAAAGGAATAAATAATACTTTTCATCCTAGTGAGCATTCTATCCTAACATACTATATTGTCCTTTCCTCTTCTTCTATGCTCATTTTGTATCTCCTTCCATCATATTTCTACATGTACTTTCAACTTAGTCTTTATTTTCTTGACGTGTTGTGGGTTTTTTATCTCTTCAAACTCAAAGTTCTCTTCCATACTGCCAATATATAAATTATTCCAGCTCCACTCTTCCATAAAATGATGAGACATCTATTAATAGTCCTTGATCCATTCTTGAGATAACTCTCAAGAGTCACACTTATCTTGCATCTAGGGTTTCTTATTATTGTTGTTCTTTTCCTCTAGTGGATCTTTCATTTCTTGCACCCCCTTCTTCTCCTTCATCATCACTATGAAAATCTTACATCACGGATTCTCTTCATCGATATTCCTCAACAACCTCAATCCTAGTCCTTACACCCCTTAACTAAGTCATAACTTGTTCTATCACACCCATGATGGCTGCATTCATTTATCTTACATGTATAACCCTTATTGGAAATATATTTTCTTCTTGATTAGTTGCCTCATAGTTTTCATTCTACCATTCTTTTCACTCCTTCGCAACCTTCCTTTCTTAGGTTTGTAGTCGTGCTCTAATACTAGTTGGTGTAGGAGAAGTTAGACCTTTACTACAAAGTAACACATCATATAACACCAAACACCAAATTAAATTAGATTTGAAATCATTAATGGGATATGAAATAATATTCTCATAAATGGGGTTATTCTAGTACTTACACAACTTCTAAAACTACTACAAGGGTGGTATTTACACTCACGGACTCCCTGGATCATAATAAATCTAGCTAGATCCATACCTTGGCTTAAAAACTTAGAAATCATCTCTCTCTACTCTTAGTGGTTCTCATCCCTCAACCCTCAAGATTTCTAAAATGTGCCATTGATCTACCATTTCATAGGCATGTAAAAATTTCATCCAAAACCTTCCCGCCTACTCTACTCGTAAGGTGCATTAATGGCACCAAATTACCTTGATGTGGTAGTTGAGAAAATATTCGAAGAATCCATGTTATTTGATTACCAAATGTTTTTTTCCTCCTCGATTTCCATGTCTATTTCTAGCTGAATTCCACCTACCTCTTTGTCCTTTTCCATCTTTTTCCTCTAGTTTCTTCAATTTTACGTGCAATCCTACCTTTACATAGTTTCATGCATTTATATTTGATAGATCTCGTGTACTTGGTTCACTAATCAAACAATATCTGTGTGCCACCTTTGTGTCCTACCAAAAATCCTATGTATCTATACTTCTAAAAAAACTATGCACTATTGAGCACATCACTCTCGTAATCCTATTGTGCACCATTTATGCTACACTCTTCATAGTTTATAACTTTGCATAAAATTTCCACACATGATTGAAAAATTTCCCACACATTTTTCTTTGTATATTTTACCTTGTTTGCCCTTATAAACATTGTATGAACTCTAACACCTAGACAAATGTTAAATTATGAAGTCTTAATTCTCCGACGATGATCACACATAATATACCCCGAGTTAAAAAATAGTCAACTCCATCTCACAAGTAGTCTTCTGAGTATGGCCCAACTAACTAAGATATTTCAAACTTATCCATGTTACATTTTCTTATGCGTGATTCCTCCACTTCACCAAGTACTCGTATTATTTTTGTGCATCTTTTTACTACCCTTGATTCCACAATGGACTCAATTTCTTCTATTTCCTTCTCTAGTATCTATCTTCTCTAGTCTAAGGAAAACTTCAATTCTTGGATGGGTTCATTTTCTTCCTCTACGAATTCACCCCTGTTCTCTTACAAAATACTCTCCCCTTCATGGAATTCATATAGATATACAACATTTAATATTAGTGAGATATCCAATTCTTTTGGTAACTCTATCTTAAAGGCATTTGGTTCCATTTTTCACAACACCTTGTATGGCAGGTCAAGCCTACTTTAACTTTTCCTTGTTATAGGTCCATTTAGGAAATCTATCATTATGAAAATGTGCTAACACCTGATATCCAAACTCAAATTAATTTACTATGTGCCTCTGTCCCATGTGTTCCTTGTAACCTTGGTTTATTTATTCCCACCTTTTGTGTATTTCTTCAAGCATCTTGTGCATATACTCCATGTAGTCTTTGGATTCTATGATCCTATTATCCACCACTTTTCATAATCCTATGACTCCTCTTGGACTTTTCCCATAGAAAATTTGAAATGGAGTCTTTCTTATGCTTCTAGTCACCGAGTCATTATAGGCGAATTCATATTGCACTAACACCATATCCCACTACTTTGTCTTGTCTCCAACCAAGCCATGTAATAAATTTCCTAGAATTCTATTAACCACTTCCATATTTTCATTAGTTTGTGTATGATACATTGAAATGAAATTAAACATCATTCCCATAACATTCCATAAGGTTCTCCAAATTTGACTTAGGAACTTTGTATCCCTATCTGACACTATGCTCAATGGAAATCCATGCAACGACACTACCTCCTGAAAAATAGATTTTCTATCCTCGCTGCATCCCTAGTCTTTTTCAGACACTAAGAAATGTGCCATTTTTAAAACTATTGACTAAAAAATATGGATTCATTCCTCTCCATGTTCTTAGTAATCCTAACACTTAATCCATGTTGATAATCTCCCATTGTCTCCTGGGCATAGGTAGTGGTTGATAAAACCATGTATTTTTATTGTTCCCTTTTGCTAACTAGAAATTTATACACCTTTTCACACATTTGTGCACATCCATGTTCATCTTTAGCTTATAGTAATGCTCCTCCAACTGCACTAAAGTTTTGTCACCTCCAAAGTGACCTACTAAGCCTCCAGTGTGCGTTTCTTTGATCAAATTATCATACATTGAACCCTTATGTATGCACAATTTCACTCCCCTAAACAACATAACTCTTGGATGAATTATTCCAACCACACCATCTTACCCACATGTACCATTTCCATGCATGCCTTCCATGCTTCCTTGAAGAATTCATCTTGAGCATATAACTCCTTTATGGTGTCAAATCCCATGACTTCATTGCACATTTCCTTCAATAACAACACTTTTCGCTCAATGCGTTTACAACTTTGATGGACTTCCCATTTAAATGTTATAACACAAAAAGTTGTAAGAACTTAGAAGAGTTTTAATAATATAGTATAATATTTAGGATCTAGATTCTAAGTTATAATGATGAGAGTTCAATATTTAATAATTGAACAAATAATAGAAATGTAAGAAAATACAAGTGAATGAAATGAACACATAACACATGATTTTGGGTAGGGAATTTTTTTATAGGTGAAAAAACCCACCATGAAAGCAATTTATAGATTGTATTAACAATGAGGAATAATGAATGACATTTACGACCAATGTGCCCAAAAATTAAAAGTCACGCCATCATACATCCACCTTCTTACTTTTTCAAAGAATTCATAATAGTATGTTATGCATGAATTTTTCTCACCACTAATTTCCAATGGAAATCACCCTTATTTAATGATAGATGAATTAGTCTGTAACTCCGTAGAATTGATTCACTCATAATAATTAATTAAATCAAATGATTTAATCTAACTTTATAATAAATACAAAGTTTATATAACTTATACAATAAGTTATAATCATAAGTTTAAAATTATACTTAATGTGGAGATGTACTATTGTGGTGGGTCACACCAAGTTTGTCCTCACAAACATTACATGCTCCAACACTCCCCCTTAATGTTTAGTGGGGATACATGCCAAAGTTACCTTTTTATACAAAAATAAATTACAATCCTTAAACCATATAGGATGGTTTCGTACTAACATGTCTACAAGGAAAATCTAATGTAAATATCCCATGTTCGCCCTAGATAAGTACACATATGAAGTATTATACGAGTTTATGGAACCTTTTATAAAACAAGGAATCTCCATAACACAATGCTTCATTGGGTTACAAGTAAACTCACATAGGGTGATGTTTACAAAATCACATAGGGTGTTTTTAAAAATCCTTTTATTATGCAATATAGAAGAAGTATATCAAAGTAATATATTAAAAAAATGTCGTTAGGAGGTGGAATCATCATGCACATTCCCCCTCAATGGAAACTCTGAAAGGTCGAGCATTTATCAAAATTTACAAAACTTCACAACACATATGGGCTAACAAATATATCTCGTAGCTTGATCTTCTAATAAGAAGTATACCATATGATCATTTGATTCAGAGGTGGAGATCAAATTCCACCACATGATCATTATATTCGAGGTAGAGATCAACTTCACCATTAAGGACTTCATCTCAAATGAACTACACATGAATTTCAATATATCCTTCGCTTTTTTGATGTTGAAATGGATTGTTCGCAAGAGTTATACATTCATGTTATCTTAAAAGAGTGGATTATGTCCTTTGACATCCATATAGGTTTTTTTTTCCAGTATTAGGTTTAGCCACATGGCTTATTTAGTTGTTGTTATAACACTTTTACATTATACTTCAATAAAAGAGATATGCACTATTGGTTGTTGCTTTTTGCTTCAAGTGATATCACCTATACCAAACTTGAAAAATAATTCAAGATATAGATTTTCTATCGATGACATCATATCATGGTTAGAATCACAAAACTATATAGCTAAGCATCATGAGAACACAAAAATATAAATAACAGTTGATTATACTTTTAATATTTTAATATTTTGAATCCATTTTCAACGATCATCATATAAATCATGCATTAATCTAGAAGCAACCCTCATTGCAAAAGAAATATCAGGCCTATTAAATGTTAGGAAAAGTAAATTGTCAACAAGTTTCTCAGACAAGGTAGGGTTAGCTTCACACATGCAAATTTAGAAACTATATGTAAACAATGGTAAAAATTTTACAATCTATCAAGGTAAGCTACTAGCATATTGAGATGTGAGAGAAAGTATTATAAAAATTATGATCCTAGGAAAAATTATGGGTAGTATGTTTATAAAATAATGCTAATATATTTTGGATAGATGGTAGAACCATGTTTTTGACTAATTGAGCATGCCACAATGTTTCCTTACACCTTTATATGCGATCAATATGATAAGAAACATATTATATGTAATTGGTATTGAATGTCTCCAATATAAACATGAAGGGTGTCCCAAATTGCCATTCAATGTGAATATAACACTTATTCTTAGTAATCACTCAATAATTTATTCAAATTATTAGAGATTATCTAATATATAAATGTTATATATAAAGATTGATTTCCTTGAAAGAGCGTTATAGTCTCATAATAAAAGTATGCCCTATTACACAATCATCAATACACCATGGAATGAAGTTAGTAGATGGCCAAAAATGATACACGTGAAGCTCCAAACTATGAAATGCGATAGAATTTTGTTTCCACTTATGGATCAAAGTATTTCCATACTTTTTTGATGTTCAAGTGACATTAGTCTCTTCATCTTTATCATTAATCTATTCAAGACGTTTTTTAGCTAAACACAATATAACATTGATTAATAAGATGACATAACAAAATTAAAAAAATTATACTTTAGTGATTTTTATAAAAGCCTTTAAATAATGTAACACTTTTAGCACGTGCCCATATTCATGAATTGATAAGAAAATAGATACAATTTTTCTCGAATATAAACCATGTTTCTAGATCATAATATTAATTGGATAGAGTAATATTATTTTGTGAAATATATTTAGAAAAAAAGTATCAAAACATAAATTAATATATAAAATTACTAATGAATAATTTATATGTAAAATGGATGTGAAGACGTGGAGGAGGAGAGCTCGTGGGCTGCAAAACTCTTCAGAAATGACTGCAGGAACTAAAGCAGAGGCTCAAACCCAAATGGAAACATGACTCACCATGGTTGAAGGTCTCGAATCATCTGTTGTAGATAGCGCTGATGACATGTATAGATTTGCCTTGATGGGGTGTTTCATTGGGATAAGGAAAAATATTGATCAAGTAAGGAGTTGGACCAAGAAGAAATGGAAAATTTTGGGGCAAGTCACCACGCTTGCCGTGTTTGATAAAAGCTTCCTATTCATCTTCTCCTTGAAGAAGACCTGGATCATGTTATGTAGGGTGGACTTTGGTTCTATGGGAGAACCAATCTCTCCATAGTTCGATGGAAGATAAGAGCTAAAACCCACACACCTACGACATGTCATATTTGGGTAAAGCTCCCTAGGCTACCCATGGAATTTTAGGAAGTGGGTGTGTTAGAAGAAATAACTAAATTGATGAGGGATCTGATTGCTCTTGATTCATCCAAAACAACCAAGTCCAGATTCATTGCAGCAAGAATTTGTATTAATATCTCGGTGGGTTCTTCACCTCCTAAGCCATTAACTTGGAATCTAGAGATGGATTATGGAGGCAAAAAATCATATACAAGTAATCACCTGTGTTTTGTAGAAAGTACAAGAAGGTAGGTCATGGATCTTACGACTGCAAGGAGAAAAGGAACCCACCACTGTAACAAACATGTGAACAAGAGATGGAACAAATGGTGGTGCTTGGACCGTACCTATGTGCAGCAAAGCAGAGGATGGAGTCCCCTATCGTGGCTTCACAACCTACAAATGTGGCCGCTCAAACCGCGATAAGGAGTTGATCATGGAATTGTTTGTGGATGGTTCGACGAGTGCTTTGTGCTATACATTACATTAAAAATTATGACATGGAGAAAATCACAAATTTGGACCAAGTGGGAGATCTCGTAACTAATAGTAGCTAGATGGAGTTGGCGGTGGAGGTTATCCCACCCAAGACAATTTCAAATTCACCAATTCCGATTGAACCGGTTTATAAGGAAGATATTACATGTGGAAAATCTTTGAATGCAAGTCATGGGTAATAAACAAGAAACCACTCAAAGCTTCGATGGTGGACACAAAGGAGTAATACCACCAAATCACATAAAACTAGCAACGCCAAAAGTATGAGGTGAATGCGAGTAGAAGGAAAGTTAAATATGTAAGGAAAGACTAACATAAATGCAGGTGGGTATATAATAACCGGATGAACATGGTGAAATGAGAAATGAGCAAAAAAATATGAGTCTAAGAGAGGAGAGATGAAGGAAGGGATCGAAGGCAAGATTCCTCTATTAAGAGTGAGGTAGAGGTGCGAAGGACTATTTTCTATAGCGGTTGAATGAAAAAGGAGGAGAGGTATGAAGGGCCGAAAATGAGGGAACTCACGATATAGTCGTGAAGGTTAGGCCTTGTCTTTATATTCCTCCTATGTCAATAGTGGTTCACTGCAGAGTAAGCCCTTGATATTTGTGGGTTGAAAATGCCCATGCCATTTAAAGAAGTAGTTGTCCTCAATTACCTTTGGAAAATGGAGGTACAAGAATGTGGAAGGGGTTGTTTGCATCCCAAGGAGGATGTGAGTATTGATCAAATCTGACGACAACAAATACAAGAAAACCTAGAGGAATCGGAGGAGCATTCATTGACTATGCCAATGACAGAGCCAATAACACTATTGAAAATTCTTGTTTCCACCGACAAGTTTGCAGAAAGCATGAATTTTTGGTTGATTCAAACAACTTTGTGTCGAAATTGATCATCATCAACCTCTCTGAAGTCATCATGTCTGATGGTTAGAGGGATTGATCTAGCCATAGGAGAGTTAAGGGACTTTAATATTTGAAGGTTGTGGTTGTTGACCAGGTCGTTTTTAGCAAAAAGATGGGGGTCATCTTTGAACTCAATGATTTCTTGTTCAGAAAGGCAGGAATGCGTTCCTGACAGAAGGATCTCCCAATCTTGAAAGAGAGGGAGAGAAGTATGAATGTTGAGTAATAAGTTCCAAAATGATGCTTGTGTAGAACTGGAACCATGTTGCTTGAAGATTACATTGAGGGAGATGGTTGTCGTGAAGCCTTTCCATAGGTTAGCCTCGTAGGAATTGTTGGAAAATAGAGGTATGTCCATGATAGGTGGAAGTTGGCGAAGGTCACCAATGAGGATGATAGACCTATTCCCGAAAGCAAATGTTTTGGAACAAGGGAAAGCTTCCTGAAGGCAGTAGTCAATTTTACTGAGAACGTTTGGGCACAACAATCAACTTTACCGAGAAAGTTTGGGTCGATAAAACTCCTTTCATCAATTATAATATATTGGACATGTTTAAAGGAGTATTGAAAAGATGTTAAAGAAAGAGGATCAAGCACACCAAGATCGTTTCCATATTTAGGTAGATATTGATTTGAAGAATGAAATTAAACTAAATTAATTCATGGTCCAAAAACAGGAAAATAAAATAGAAGTCCTCGATCCTATTGTCTAACACCTTCAATGTAATAAAACAGATCATTACCTCTATCTATTAGCTGCCCTCAATTTATGAATGCTAACAATTTTTTACATGTATTGAATTAAGTTACCAACTGTTATACAAAACATTTCTGAATTTGTTTTCTTTATTATCCTTAGGGAATTCAAGGACCATGTAAGACAAGATTAATCCTGGATTCCTACCCAACATGTGCATAAGAGACATAAGCTATGGTATACTGAGGAATGATGGGTGAAAAAATGTTAGGTTGTATGATAATCACAAATTTCTTTAATTTATAGAGGACACGGTTGCCTCACCATACATCATAGTCTTAATGGTGAATAACTTTAACAATGACAAATGTGTCATTCATAAGAAGGAACAAACAATGGAATATGTCTTTTGACATTGCTATGTTCCCAAGTCTTTCAACTGAATAGTATCACGATATACTACCCTGTTTGTTGAAAAGAAGTATATGATGGATGAAAAATGAATGGTTTAAACATACGAAAATGACATTTAAACCGGGAAAATTGCATAGCAACTAAGTGTCTCAATCCCTCAACCAGAAAGTAATGGCCACGTGAAGCTCAACATTACTTCACTCCTTTCAAGGTGCAAGTACACAAAAATTTCTTGAAGACCTCTTAATCTACAAAAGGAAGTTGTGAATTTCAAATCAAAATCAGCAGAACCTATTGCAACAGAATATCAAAATATTTTTGGAATGTTTATTTATTTATTCGATTAGAAAAATGTTTCATGCCATATAGAGTCAAAATTTCATATTACACAAATGATGTTAAATAAAGGGTTCAAAATATTAGAGAAAGATCTCTAGTTAAATAACTTAAGCTAAAATTTTAGGTTCCTCAGAAACTAATATTAGGCTCTCATAGTTATAAGTGGATTTAAAAATCCTTCACTCTTTTCCTATATATGTTACTTTACCTCTTAAGGTTTGAAGCTTTGAACCAACCTCACGAATAAATAGACCCTTTCCTTTCCACCTATTTCTCCAATAATTATATAGGCCAATGTTTAGGGTGTATTTATTGTTTAATATTACATAGTTATTAGGAAACTCAATCCGTAATGTACTTACATTTTCAGTTTTTATACAATATAGGCATACCCTTATTTATTTACTCATTTACCTTCAAACTATGGTATATTTTTTCTATTCAAATTTTATAGTATTATTTTGCCATTCCCATGCTTCTTTAACTAAATAATTACCTTAATTATTTATTATAATTCCCTTATTTATTTACTCGTTTACCCCGAAATTATGGTGAATTATTCTATTAAAAATTTGTTTTCTTTTGTCATACTCCATACATTTTTCACTACATAATTCTATAGCGAATTCATGCTTCTTTTACAACACAATTATATAGTGAATTCAATGCCCAACCTTTGGGTGGAATGGTGAGGTCTACATTGTTTCTTTTGGTATATGTAGTGGCATGGAGAATGCGTAGAGGATGCTTGTGGATTACCAAGGTCATTTAGAAGCATATTTGATGCTCTTTATTTCTTCTTTTCTAAAAAATTCACATTTCTTCTTGGTGACCCCATCATTTGCTATAGTAGAGTGTTGTAGACTTCATTGTAGCCTCTAATATTAAACAATGTAGTCATTATGGTAATTGAAAATTTGTGCTATTCATTTCGATAGGTTTTCAAAGTTTTATCATCCATGTCGAGTACATAGAAAATATCTTTATGTCATATCTATTTGATAAAAAGCATATGTACTAAATCAGTCCTAATATTTATTTGATAAAAATCATAGTTGGTAAATTTTTCCTAATCTATATATGCAGGAAATTATTCTCATTTTAAATGTATATAAGGACCTAAGGACACATTTTAAGTTCACAAGTATAAGATTATGAATAATATTAGTGAATTCTTTTATTTATACAAGTATGATTCTTAAGGTAGCTTAACAACGTCTACCACTTGTATATCCTATGCAGCCATCAAAGTGCACTTCATCAATGGTGTAAATTCTAGCCTACACATGCATATCAAACTTGTACAATTGGTGACATTCATTTTGTTTGCTTCTTGAGACTACATTTCCTCTTGTTTATCAGTTGGTATATGTAAAGGTTTTGTAAATCTAAATCATTATTTTCATTATTTCAAGTAAATCTAAATCATTATTTTAATTTTGAAGATTACGGGTTGTAGTCGATCCTATAAAAATCAAGAGACATTACATTTAAATCTCACAAGCTGAATTACTATTAAATATGTATAGTTAACCAACCAAAATGGCCTAATAATGAAAATTTGAGAAGGAACCTTTACATTTGGGAAGGATAATAGAGTAGAATGATGTATTATACAAACCCAAAACAAAAACCAATTGAGCTCAAG
Organism: Taxus wallichiana var. yunnanensis; assembly: GCA_018340775.1. Lineage (NCBI taxonomy): Eukaryota > Viridiplantae > Streptophyta > Pinopsida > Cupressales > Taxaceae > Taxus > Taxus wallichiana. Next base: position 750,209,212 of record CM031234.1, read on the forward strand.
AAAAAGCTCCATTCATGTTGGAGGAAAACTTTCATGACTTTCATTTACTAACCCAAAAAATCTCAAAGAAGTCATGCTAAGTTACTCAGCCTTTATAAAATGAAATTTTTAAACAAGGTAACTATGTTTGCTTGTAAGTATATGTTGATTAATCATGTTATGTAATTATATTCATGTTCGCTTCATATTTATCCATACAAGCACGTCATCGCAAACCCGGGAAAATAGAAGTAAAAATGCCGCCTCCTTATCCTAGAACACAAAGCTAATGGAAATCTAGAAAATCAAGAAGTAGAAGCTTAAACTTGGCGGTGTAACTCGAGCACCCAAAGTATATTCACACCAACCAAAACATGAGCTTTTCCATCAATTCACATGCAATCCTCAAGCAAAGCCCTGTAGAAAACAATTTTTGGGGGTCAATTCCATACACTGCCACAGAGCAGGGGCGACCATACGTCTACTTGTCCTATCTCTTCTTTGCTTTGCGTATGGCATAGCCGCACAGGTGACAGAACTTCTATGTTTTACATTAAATATCGATGTTTAATAATTTCCTCCCTCCCAAGAAAGGCCATGCTTCTGATAGTTCTCAGACACCCACCACTCCTACCCAACTGTTCGAGACCACGTGAATGATAGATATAAGTCCGTATTTCACCCACCAAAAAATTTCAGGTCATGATGCCTCTGTCGCTTGTCAGAAAGGGCCGAGCTTTCTAATATAGAACACGCCTTTCGGTGTAATAATAAGAATAATAATAATTATTAATATTATATTTAACCAACAACAACAATAATAATAATTATAATTATAATTATTAGACTACTTTATGTAAGTATTACCTTATGTAATATTATTATAGGTTAAATTCTTGTTGTTTTATGTGTTTTCCTTTTACGACCATATAAACACAAATACCCACACACATATACTGATAACGAAATCGAATAAACCTCTCCAATGAGCAGTGATCAAATTTGAGCCCATCATAGCCCGTCCAAGGGCTTGCAACCCGTCAGAGAAATGCAAACAAAAAATTAGCCATCAAAATAAATTCAAAAATTGTAAATTGCCTGACAAAATAGAAGTATAAATTATTACATAAAGTTTCAAAAGAAGTTATGAAATGAAAAATTCCTTGTCACTTGTTAGTTACAAATCCCAAAGTGGGTGTAGATGTTTCATCACAATTAATGAATCATTGAGTAAATGGGAATTAGGCAAAGTGAGATATACTATTAGTTCCAATTTAATGTCCGATATCAATACTATAATTCACCATGAAAATATAAAAGTAATGTCTATAAAAAATAATTTGAATTGTTTGATTTTGAATACTAATGTTAACAATCTTCCAAGATGGGATTGGGAATTGGGATTGCTACAACTTACAACACAATTGAGAACTCCATTAAATGGAAGCATTTAATTTCATTTCTAATTCTCCAATACCTGATTCTCTGAAAATATTCTATAGTCTACAATGAAAAGATTTTGAAGTCATGTACATTGCATGTCATTTGTGAGTCTCCATACTTTGAGTCTATGGTATCAATAGCATTGAGGAATAATACCAGTACCACATGAGCAAATGAATTTTTTTGGAAACAGAAAAATCCAATGTTGAAGTGGTGAGTGATGGCCCATGGATGGTCTAATGAGATTTCTACGTGTGGCATAGGTATGCCTATGGTCCTTGAATGATTTTGTCTCCTCCTCTTTAACTTTCTTTCAATGCACATTTAGTTTCCTTATCATCAATGGAAATTATGCTTCCATGGTTGCTAAATGTTGTTTGGATCACACAACAACATCACTGGGGGATTTGTAACCTGATTTTTCTTAAATGAAAAATTATCATGGTGTAGTCTGTGAAATGGATAGTCCTGGCTAGGCTGTAATTTATATCTCGAAATGGATTTCCCTATTTTCATAAAACTTATACAAACATGTGTAAATTGAGTGAATTATAAGTGAAGGATTTCAAGATGTGGTTTGTGTTCTATTTGGTTTCATACCTTCCTACACTAGAAACATACCCTTAATACTCAAGTCTGGTCAGATTTTATATTTGACGGGATTTTGGGAATTTTTTGTGTTTAAATATATTTGTTAATTTAAAAAATTATTATTTATTTTTTTGACGTATATAGTAGATATATTCTTGTCATGTGAAATGTAACTATATATATTACTTTTCATCATGGAAGGGTTGGTTAAATATACACCCTTCACAATGAAATTTGGAGTAGCCCTTCAAATTTGATCATTGCCAATGAGTCTTGAAATTGTTTCCAGGCTATAAAATCCACTATACACATCTATTGCTTTCGAACAAGTACAAATCTGTCATAAAACCACGTTTGTGTATTAGCATGGGTCCCACTTTATTCGCAATCGTGACCACGACTTCTTAAATTTTCAAACATTCGTAAATGATATCTTTCAAGAAATTAATCTTTGTGGCTGATTGGTGAGATTTGGGTCGGTTTCTGGGGATCTGTACAAAGGTTTAGTGTGAAATTTCTTTCAGGAAGATTTCTTCCTAAGAGAGATCTCAAGAGATACGCCGGCATCCGTCATTTTTGCAAGCTTTCAATATGCACAATTTTAATCAAGAATTCAGTGTTCTAACCCCAAACGCGAGGAGGCGGCGGAGGAAGGGGGGAGGTGGACATGGAGGAGGAAGAGAAGAGGAGGAGGAGGGGAAGGAGGAGAAGGGGAGGAGGAAGGGACGGAGGAGGGGAAGGAGGAGAAGGGTAGGAGGAGGCGAAGGGTAGGAGGAAGGAGGAGAAGGGTAGAAGGAAGGGATGGAGGAGGGGTAGGAGGAAGGGATGGAGGATTTAAGAATTGTGGGCATAAAAGTAGATGGAAACTATATGTTAAGAGCTCTGGCAGAACAAGCTGGATGGTGACAAAGAATTGCATGAAGCGTATCATCACATGGTGTTGGACTACATGATAAAACATGAGACAAAGAAAATCGTCGCAACCCACAAGATCCATGGCCTGTTAAATGATGCTAATTCATCGTACACTGATGAGAAAAAGGGTATTATAGAAAGGGAAAAACCCCTGGAAAGGCTGCTGGTCCAGAGCGAGGAGGATAGCTCCCTTGTGCATTACACTGTCGATGGTGATGATTCTCATTATCATGTTCTCCGCTCCCCTGATCATGAAATTAACAGCATGTGGATTTCAAAACCTATTATGATGGTTTCATGACAAACATGCTCATGGATCTGGTGCTTGTGCCTGTGCCTCCCACACTGTCTATAGAGAATCGATCCATGGTTTGTGCCTCAAGCAGCGGTAGATGACAACAAGGACTACTGAAGCAATATGTCCCCCATCTTCAACTCTCCTCACACCAACCATGTTGGGGTTCACAGTATGTTTTTATATCATAGAATTCAACACATCAATTTCATTCTGTATATATGTTCATTTTGACAACAATTACTAACATTGAAAGGTACAAAGATTCAGCCACGCATCTGCTTGATTTCTTAATAAATTGTAGTTTATTATATGAATATTAATTATGAGCATATGTTATCAAGTAGGTCAAAAATGAATGCCTGATTCCTATGACTCACCCACTAGACATGCCCGCCATATGAAGATCACATTCTTTTGTATCAAATCTGTATTTCACATTGTTGTATTAGTAACTTTATTGGTTGTGAAGTGTACGACGGAAACGCCGAAAGCTATCGTGCGAGGAAGTCAAAGTGGAGGGAAAGAGCAATGCGAGAGGAAGATGGGCGAAGAAGGGGTATGAGGGTGGGGACGTGTGAAGGTGGGGAAATCAAAATTGGGGAAGCAATCTGAAACTTTACACAAGACTAATTGAACACAAGGTTGTTAAGCATTTGAAGTCGAAAAGGCATGTTGTGCTAGACGAGAATGCACTGTGTACTTCCTCTAGCACTTTTCAAGCATGTTTTTAGTTGTAAGCTCGAGTAATTGTAGGGAAAACATGTGATGTAGGACCACCCTTTAAGGATTGACGTAGTAATGAAAGTAAGATTTTATCAATTGATTGAGAATTTCTTTTTTACTATTTTTTTAATATGGAATTTAATAAACTAAATTCGATATATCGGTTTACTAAAATCATCTCTAGCATCCATGCTTAGGTAATTTTCCGAAGTGACGGAGCATTCCACGTGTGCAAATGCCTTTCGGCATAATAAAATTTTACGATTTCCAAGCTATACAAATATTTTAGATTTATCCTCATGTTGAGTGCATACGCTAGGACTTGTTCAAATGGTGTCCCATTAGTTGTCGGATGGGGTGGAGTCTTCCGCATGTGCAAATGTCTCATTGCATAAATCTCGGCCAATACTCGGGAATACTCGACAACTTTAAAAACACTCAAATTTTATTAAAGAAACTTAAATTTGCAGCCAAAACCGTGTATTTGCAGCATTTTCTTTCATTGCTATTAATGCTTTCTTTTTGTTGGGACCTTTACGATAGCCTTTAGTCTTTTGTCTGAGGGTGCGCAAATTGGAGTGCAAACACCAAAAGAACTCTTAAAATAGAAACAAAAAACCTACGCATTTGTTGATATGTGAAGTCAACATTTGAATAAGCAGGTTGCGGTCAAGCTGGCAGGTGGGATGATTAGTCCGAGCACGGGAGAATACTCGTCGAGTTTTGGAAAGCTATCTAGTATTTTTAATTACTAATATGTCTACAGGCGATCAAAGCTCATGATTCTTTCAGAAGATTGCAAGAAGTTGTTTGGTCAAAAAAGGTGCAAAAATGGATTTTATGAAAAAAGAAAAAAATTGCCATCAATGCGTAGAGCTCGAGAAAATATACACGTTTCTAGAGTAAACGACACCTGAAACGGAGCCACGGAATGAAAGTTATGGCACGTGCAAGTTTTTGCTACTACATCTTCCCGGACCGTCAAAAAAGGTGGAAAAATAGATTTTATGAAAAAATAAAAAAATTGCCATCAATGCGTAGAGCTCGAAAAAATATACACTTTTGGAGAAAACAACACCTGAAACGGAGCCACGGAATGAAAGTTATGGCACGTGCAAGTTTTTGCTACTACATCTTCCTGGACCGTCAAAAAAGGTGAAAAAATAGATTTTATGAAAAAAGAAAAAAATTTCCATCAATGCGTAGAGCTCGAAAAAATATACACTTTTGGAGAAAATGACACCTGAAATGGAGCCATGGAATGAAAGTTATGGCACGTGCAATTTTTTGTCGCTTTACATCTTCTCGACCCTTTCCAAAAATGGAATTTTTTTTTCCTTCTAAAATTTTCATCAAAACTCTATTCAAAAAAGGAAATTAAAACTCCGAAAATGGGAAAAATTGCCAAAAAGGAAAAAATAATTATTTTATCCTCGAGCAGCACTCCATAATGACTGAATGGAACGACATGCAAGTGGGAACCACTATTAATTTGGTAGGTGAACAAAGGAAGTGAGTCCCCTTATGAATCACGATACATCGACAATGTAATCTCTATGATTACTAAATATCTAGGGAAGGTGGACATTATAGGTTTGAAATAAGGGGATGGCGGATGGACAAGAGTTAAAAAGAAAATATCACACACCGTTCATCCCACCATGACTAAGAGTCATGATATGAAATTCTAGACATCCTCTTTTGGTTTAGGTTTCTTGCTAATTTAGTTCGGTTTTTATTAGCTTTTCTTGGTTTTAGATCGCTCGAACTCGGTCGTTCTCGTTGTTTTAGATTCTCATTTCTTAAAATGTTAATGAATTTTTCTAAATTGTAGATCCATGTCAGAACAGGTAGGGACCATGTCAAAACCCTTCTTTTACCAATTATTAAAAAAATTTATATGTAAAACCAATTTTCACATCTATGTAATATAATAATATTTGTATAAAATTATGAGAAACCATTATTTATAAACAAAATTCTCTAACCTCCTAATATATTATCTATAAAAACTTTAACTAAAATTTGATTAACTTTTCAGAGATAAATCATGAATTAAATGTTTTTTTACATAATAAAACTCCCCATGATATACACTTTACAAAAGTGAAATCTTATAAAAATTAACTAATATCAAAATTGATATTTATATATTCTATTACCCATAACTATCACATTCCCTAATTTTGGAAGGGTTGCATTTACATGTGGATTTTTTTTTACCTATTTCCATATTAGTAACCATATACATAAACCGTGAGGTAGAGAGCTATTTAAAACTCTCCAAAGTTTTAAGTAATTTATATCCAACGATCATAAGTTTTACACATCATAAATATTATCTCTCTCCAACCATGGAAATTGATATTTTGAAGATATCTATTTATTATTTAGTCTAAATTCATAGAATGTTTTACTTGGGATTTTATTTGGATTCGTGACTCTTGTGGAATTTGGTTTGTACTATTTCTGTTTTGAGTAGTAGACATTTAATTAATTTTATTTAAAAAAAAAAGGAAACATCATTTTTAATGTGTAGTGCATATAATTAGGCATTAGATTATATAGATTGTCATATTTCGTTTATATATTTGAGAGAAAACATATAACATATATACAATTATGAGTAAGCATATAATTAAACTAGTGATCACTTTCAGCCAAGTAGCTATGAGTAAGGGGCATCCACGTTATCAAAGTCACCTGTGGTAGGATCTTAGCCTCAACCGCTTTGACTCTCTGTGTCGGGTGTCTCGAGACCTTACACTCAACAAAAATTCATCTATGGTAAGCTTATAAAACTCGTGATTTTATTCAATCTTGTGGACAATAATTAAATCGAGTGATAACATATTCCACTAATTTGGAAGACCTTTAGAATAAGTAGTTAAGAGGAACTAATTATTATAGAAAGTAATTATCCTAATTACCACAAATAACTTATTTTGCAGGTTTCCTACTTTCAAGAAATTCAAAGCATATTCAAGATGTCGATGAAAAATAATATCTCCAATAAAATCCCCATTAAACTCATTAACAACTATGAAAGCCCTATAAGACAAATATAAGTAATGTGCAAGATGAAAATTGATTATATTAATTATGCAAGGAAAAATAGATTCAAATAATCTATTATTTCAATTGGATTTTTTTAGTTTTGGTTCCAAGTTTTTTCTACAGTGGTTTGTAAAATATATTTTGAAATAATTTATTATTTAAGTTGGAATTTTTAGTGGGAGGATCAAAGAAGATGTCGTCCTATGTATCGCTATCATATCAACGTATGCACATATTTCTGCCATCAACACCTTTCATGAAATGCCAACAAAACAAAATCTTGTTATACGCTCCACTATAGTTGCATCATAATTTTCGATGTAGAGGTAGAAATATTATTATGAACTATAGAATTTCGTAGGTTCAAAGTGATGTAAAAACAAAATCTGTTCACACAAATTAATTTCAACCCGATTTTTTAAAATATTATTTAGGATCTAGATTGTAAATAAAAATCATAGAAATGTAATAAAATACAAGTGAATGCAATGAACACATAACACTTTAACCCAGGATTTGGGTGGGGAAAATATCGTTACAAGTGAAAAAACACCACCACGAAAGCACTTTCTAGATTATATTAATAATGAATAACAATGTATGACATTTACATACCAATGTGTGTGTCAATTAAAGGTCTTCCCTACATATATCCACTTTCTCACTTCTTCAAAAAATTATAATAATATGTTATGTGTGAATTTATCTTACCACTAATTTCCAATGGAAATCACCCTTATTTAAGGATGTGTGAATTGGTGCAAACTTTTGAACCGATTCACTTAATGATTAATTAAATCAAATTATTTAATCTAACTTTATAATAAATATAAAGTTTATATAACTTATACAATAAGTTATAATCTTAAGTTTAAAATTAAACTTAATGTGGAGATGTGTTATTGTGGTGGGTCACACCAAGTGTGTCCCCAAAAATATTACATGCTCTAACATGAGTAATTTCAGGAATTATACTCACTTCATGTGCCTTTGTTTCATCTTTTTTGATTATTGATAAACCGCAATGCTTGATGATCAATGTATAAGACAAACTCACTTAGTAATAAGTAATGCTTTCAATTATTTAATGCTTGAAAAATTGTGTAAAACTCTTGATCATAAACTAAGTATATACTCTTGACATCATTCAAATTATCATCAAGTAGGTCATGTTTCCCCTCTCGACTTAACACCTCGTCGATGGCTTCTCCACTTACATCACAACCAACTTGAATTTCTTTATCAAAACTTGGCAACACTAGTAATGGTTGCACTATAATCCTTTGCTTCAATTCCTAGAAGCTGCAATTTGCTTCTTCAATCAACATAAATTCTTTTGTGATCGCGCTTCATAGTTTTTGTGATCATTTTACATAAGTTCCAATAAAAGTTTTAATGAACTTCCTATAAAAGTTCGCCAATCCATGAAAACTTCATTCCTAGGTTACATTCCTTGGAAACCGACACTTCATTATCACACGTACTTTCTTTGGATCCATTCACAATCCTTCTTGGGATAATATGAATCCCAAGTATACTAACTCCTCGCATATAAACATGCATTTCTTATCTTTACCAAGAACATTTCTTCTTACAAGTTATTCATCACCTTGTGCAAATGTTCTAGGTGATATTATTTGTCTTGTTAAATAAGAGCATATCATCTAGATATATACTCACACAACTCCTGGGAATAGCTTTAGCACTTCATTCATCAATATCATAAATGTGCTCAAGGAAATGTATAACCCAAATGACATGAATGACCATTCATACAAGCCTTCCTTTTTCTTAAATGTGGTTTTTCACTCATCTCCTTCTTTGATACATATTTAGTGATATCCACTCTTCAATTCAATATTTGACAAGTACCGCATGCCACTAAGGTAATCTATCGGATCATCCATCCTTGGAAATGGAAACCAATACTTATTCATGATCTTATTAATGGCTCTAGAATCAACACACATGTGCCACTCTCCTCCCTTATTTTGTGTTAGCACTACATGTATGACACAAGGGCTCAAACTTTCATGCACTATACCTATATCTATAAGCTCTTGAACTTGTTTATGTACCTCCACATTTTCCTCTAGAGTCATCCTATATGGTTATTTGTTGGTAGGATTGATCTTGGTATCAAGTCAATGGGTGACTAATATCGCACATGGCAGCTATCCTTGTGGTAAGTATTTTTCACCACATGTCTGCAAATTCTATCAACATCCCACGTACTTCACTTGGGATTTTCTCATCATGTGTGCATCCTCTCGCATACTTCCTTTAACATAATCACATAAATTACTTTCTACTCTTCCAATTATAACAAGAATTCCTTCCCGACATAACAAACGAACTCCATCGCAAGACTTCACCTTCATCCTCATCCTTTAACAAAGACAACTCACACCTCCTTCGATTAAGTTAACATGTAAACAAGAGCCTAATCTATATGTTATCGCAAAAGAAATGAATAAACAATTAAATATATAAATAAATCAAGCAAATTAAGCTAGTAAATATGTAAACCCTAATTGACAAGAGAGGGTAAGAAGCCTTAGCTATTTCATAGAGATCTGGAAGATGAAAAAGTCGAAAGCTAGAAAAGACAAAGAACTCAAGCTTAGAAAAATGTAGATCCGGAGGAGTAGGATGGATGGGGCACTTGAGAGGTACATGGGCACCCGTGGACACCTTGGGTCTATTTTGGGCACTTGGGTATGCGGAAATGATAAGAAAACCTCCTCTTAGGTGTCATAAGGTGTTCACCTTTAGTCACCTTTGGTCGCTCCAAGGTTACACCAAGATCGTCTTGGGTCATTGCTGTAAACCCGCAATGAAATATGCACATGAAAAACCCTCAAATAGACATCAAATCCCAAAAAAGAAAGATGCAAAATGAGGATTCAGATAGTCCTCAGCTATCACAATGGTGAACTTATAACTGAATGCTGCACTATATCTTAGACCTAATGTAGTTCTATGTGTGTGTGTGTGGAATTGTTCCCTAGGTGGCTCTTGTGCATGTCACACTTGATAATGAGAAAATAGCTAGATTTAAAGCAATCTAATAGATGTATGCATGAAATAGAATGAACTTCCATCCTATGAAGTGTATGCGGGAATAACCAACTCTTGATGTACCTTATGATGGTGGATGGATGCAATGGAGCTCATAGATGTCTTGATGGATGCAAGCTTAGATGACAATAGCTAATTCTTAGTGCTTGGTTTTTTATTATGATCACATAAATTTATATTTATATGATTCCTTGAATTTCGTAATTAACCCCGAAAAGGCCGACTACCAAAAAGATAATATGCTCAAACGGCTAGAAAGGACCCAAAAAGTGTGAGTAAAGTAAAAAGAGGACAGGGGTGCCCAGAGGGGACGAGGGCGCCTGACGCCGGTGTCCCGGCTAGTAGGTGCTAGTGTCCAGGATGACAAATGCCAAAGAGTAAAAAGGTAGATTGAGCAAGTAAGGGTGCAAGACTGAAAGTAGCAACATAAAGCAAAGAAAGGTGGCCAAAGACATGGGTTGATTAGTACTTTTATTACTTAGGAATCATATGAATAGTAGTATGTAATCAAGACTAGATAATTACCCAAAGTGCATGATTTTGTGTCTACATTTTCCCCACTTTATGTTGGTGAGTAGAAAGCTCGATAACATAAAGTAGATAGAGATGCGTACTTGATAACCATGTAGATCGATGATGAAAGCGTGTCAAGGACTAGACAAAGCATGGAGTGATAAAAATGTGAAGCATGGATACTAAGGAGGAGAAAGTGAAAAAGTGATGATGAAAAAGAACCTAGGGCAGAAACGCATGTGTAGATGTCGCGATATACCTACTATTGATGTCGATGTTTCGTTGTTGATGTTGACTATTGGTTCTCATATGGAAGGACCTACAAAAGAAAAGAGTGATATAGGTAGTCAAATACACATGTATATGTGTAAAAAGTATGTAAAAATCTAAAAATGTGAAAAAGGAACATGTGCACCTGATACATGATGAGAAAAAGGGTGTAGAAAGAATCCTCCTCTAGGTCACCCATCTCCCATGCCAATGAATCGGAAGAAGTTTAGGGAGAAAAGTATGGTTTCATCCTCTAACCTTTAACTCGCTTCTAAATGTAGAACATCACTACGATAGATGGTGTGTAAAAATATGATCCAGCTTCGACCTTTTTTGACCCAATACTGAAAAATACAAATGTTGTATGCTATGTGTTAAGGACTATCTACCATGTAAATCCACCGTGTGGAGTGCTATAGACTATGCCGCACTAAATAATTTTATATAAATCCCCTATTCATAGATGTACATGTGAAGGGTCAAGGCCACCGAGGTGCTATTGCTAGGTCTAGGCGCTGATGTCATTTCTATGTCAAGGACCCAAGTCAAGATTTGATTCATTTCCAATGCCGATGATCGTGCTATACCTGTACTGTGTGTAGATCGATGTATAGGGTGACCGATTCACCTAAATGATGACTCCTTTGTTTAGGGTGCATGAGACATCATTGAAGGAGTATGTGGCCCAAAGGAGGACCGACCGATGTGTTGAAAATGTGCCCTGCAGGGGGAAGGGAATGTGCTTGGTAGAAACCAAGGAAATGTAAAAAAAGTGGCTAGGAAACAAGTGTTAGTACAAGAAAAGACAAAAATGCATGTATTAGAAGAAATGTAAGCTAAACAGATAATGTGTAAGCTAAGATGCAAGTAAACACATAAGAAGACAATGTAGACCGTGAAAAGTGGGTTGCAAACATGGGACACCACTCATGATGTGTAAGACGATCAAAGCCGAAGTGGTCAGTAAATAGACAAGTGCGCACACAAGAAAAATGGAAAATCCTACAAACAAGAGCATACAAAGAGGAAAGAATGACAAATAATGTAACATACAACCATGTAAGTAAATAGAATTGCATAACAAATGCTGCACATGAAGCACCCATCGGGCATGTCGAAAGATAAAAACTAAGTCAAAGTGTGTATAATATGAAAAAGTAATTTTCTATGAAACAAAATGAAACAATAACACATGCAAAGTGTGTGAAAGTGGATGCCCCCATGAGCCTCTGTGGGACCTGGTATTAGGTACCATGCCAAGCATCCATGCTGTATGTATAGATCTCGTAAAATCTGCGATTACAACTAGAAAGGCAAGTGAACGTGCATGTGTGTATGATAAAGATAATGACATAAAAGATATCTATTTAGCATGTGTAATAAGATGAACATGTAGCAATTAAATATAAGCAGGTCTAAATGAAATAAAGATATGCAAGATGTTGTGGATGAGATGGAATGGAATGTAGTGTGAATGATAGACATCATACCCCTCGAGTGGATGTGTATGTATACATTGAGTTTTATTTAGCTATGTCCCTTAGTTATCAAGAATGAATCGTAAATGAGAGTGCGCTATGGGATATGGTTCAAATTATGTGTACAAGAAATATCCATCATATGTTGAAAGATTTGATTAAGTGAATGCAAAGCATTGATCAGTAGAATGATGATGTGTAGATGATATTGAATGTGACATAGGGATGATTTAATCTTGAAGTTGTAGAATGAGTTTTTAGGATGTGATGATTTAGCCTAAAGTGTATATCATGAGATTTGTGAATAAGGTGATGGCTAAGAATGCATGATGATCTAGCATAAAGCGTATATCACTAAATGTATGGAGAAAATGCTAGCATGGATCAATTGTGAAGTTTGGAAAATAATGTCACATGAGGTGATAGAAGGATTGATTAATTGATTTTGTGAAGATCAAAGTGCAAAATGACGTAAGTGTGAGGAGGAAGTGAGGTTCAATTTAAAATTATACCCTCAACAATCGAGTATGAACCATGAGACTAGAGTGTGTCGTCGGGTAGTGTGCGTTGTATACGTTGGATATAGAATGTGTAGAATAGAGAAGATAATAATATGATTTACTAGGAGGATGTGGTAGAATGTTGTAAATTATAGAATGTAGTTTAAAATTGTGATGCTAGAAACATATGTGGTGAATGTGTTGAGTGTGATGATGTATAATGTGCAATGTAAGGTTTATAGATTGTGTTAGTGTGGAAAGTGCAATGTACGTATGATGTATGGTATATGTAAGAAGATGACGGTGACGATGTGTATGATGTGCAATGTGTAGAAGAATGTGTTGTAAATGTGAGGTGTGTAGTATGCCGTGTATGACATGTAATGTGTAGTGTGTGAGGTGCATGTGCATAATATGCCCTCAATAGTCAAGTGTGAACTAGAGCACGCGAGTGCATCATAGGGTAATGATGATGCTAGTGGGTGTGAAGATGTATATGCTAAAATTGAGGTGTGAAATGATGTAAATATAAGACATGTGTCGATGCTAGGGGAGAAATAAGTGTAATGCCCCCAAGTGTGTGTTGATGAATAAGCTATCCGATAAAAGTAAAGGATGAAGGTCCTCTACCTGATGCTTGTGGTGTGTAGTCAAAAATCATGCACTTTAGGCATTATTTAGCCCGATCTCATACTACTATTTAGAATGTTCTTGAGTGAAGAAAGTACTAATTAATCCCATCTTTTTGGATATCTTGTTTTAATTTTATTTTTTCATTCCCACACATTTTTAGATACATGCCCAAACCGCTTTGGCACTTTTCTATCATTTTAGCCTAAACCAGGGTGCCCAGGCCTATACTGGGGCTCCTAGAGGTGCCCCGGTCCCACCCGGGGTGCCTCGATCCTTTTCTACTTTCTCATCTCTTTTGGGCCTCTATTAGCCGTTTTCATTCTTTTCTTTTTCCTAGTCAGCCATGTCATGATTAATTACGAAATTAGATCAAGATAACCCTATAAATATAAACCTATGAGACCATATAGAGGGTCCTAAAGATCACTTAATACTATCACTCCATTTAGAGTTGCATCCATTGCATCATTTGCATGCACATAGTTCCATGTATCAAGGCTAGGAGATCTGCATCAACACACACTTCATAGGGGGAGGGATTATATTCTATTACATGCACACATACTATTACATTATCTACATTTAGTTATTGCTCGCTACTTCACAAAGTGCAACTGACACAAGAGCACATAGGGCACGACATGCACACACACACACCAGAACTACATTTGGTTCCAAAATGTAGTGCAACACTCAATTTAGTAAGCCCATTGTTGTGGCAGATGACTTCATCTCAACCATTCATTTGCATCTTTTATTTTTTTATGGTTTTGATGCTTCTTTTGTTTTGTAGGTCTTCAATCATCTTGCTATATTCGATACATTTGGCGTAGTCTAGAGAATCTAGTGTAACAGAAAGTGAAGGTTACAATGTATCTTCTGACCCAAAAAGAATCAACTTCAAATATTTTTAGAGACCAGTGGCACCTATTCTACCATACCAGTGGCACCCCTGGGTGCCCTAAGACTACCCTCCTAGGTGCTTCAATTTGTTCGCATCCTCTAGATCCATGCTTTTTGGGACCTTTGTGCAGCCTGTTCTCGCTTCTCGGAATCTCTTGTCACAACTCCGACACTCGTGACCATCATCTATAATCAAATGAGTTCTTTCCTTAAACTTTTCCTTGCATATTAGGTCTTATTTCTATTAGTTAATTGTTTAATTATTTTATATTGCTTTAGTAAATTTATTTACAAAGCATTTATGTCCTCTTCCTAGATTATATTAACTATCATTATACTTTCCCTAGTTTAGTTAATTTTAGTTAATCATTTTGGTGAACCCGACTCTGACCTACACACTCTTCCAATCCCCATTCTCCTTAGGATTCCTTCATCATGGATATCTCCATTCATGACTTTTTACTTCTTCAAGCCCAAGCTGCGAGGGAGATAAAATTATTAATCTCTTACTCACTACTCGTATTCCTGACAACACTCATCCAGACATAGTCTATAATAATTTTGTGGATGCATTCTCTCATAATATTACTTTCCCATCTGCTCCTCATAATAAAATTATTAATCTCTTACTCACTACTCGTATCCCTGACAACACTCATCCAGACATAGTCTATAATACTTTTGCGGATGCATTCTCTCAGAATATTACTTTCCCATCTGCTCCTCATAATGACTGTGCTACTTTTGACAATGATTTGCCTTTGCATATTATCTCTCGCATTCATAATGTCATTGTTAAGAGAACTTTAATTGATAATGGATCTGAGCTTAATTTGTGTCCCATGTCATTTCTCAAAGTTTTAGGTCTCACTACTCATGACATTAGTCCCTCTAGTATTTCACTATGTGCTTATGATGGTTCCACTCGTCCATGTTTCATCACATCACATTACCTATCATTGTTGGTCCTAAGACTATCCACACGATCTTTTTGTTGTTGATTTCCCAGTTGCTTATAAATGTCTACTTGGTCGACCATGGCTTCATGCCATGCGAGATGTCGCATCTACTGTCCATAACTATGTTAAGTTCTTACATGAGGGCATGGAGTATACTATTTTTTGTGACGTGATCCATTTCAGTATTGTGACCATGCTCCAAACACTAGTCTTCCTATTCCACGTATTAATACTACACATGATCCTTAACCTATGGACGAACCACCACATTTACCACCACTTGATGGTATTATTTGTGTGATAGATGTCGATTTCTTCTATGCCACCTGATACTACTACTATTATGATTCCTCATCAGGGGCCTGTCCAGTCTATGGATGTCGATCTATCACATCCCCCTCCACATACATTTCCTACCTTACCACACCTACCCTTCACTTTCACACTTTTTATTTATAACTCATATTGGGAATATATTCCATTCAATCCTACATGTGATGTCACTACGTGTTCCCATGATGGTCTAGCTTGTCTTGGTTTCAATTTTGAGGACCTCCATTTTTCTACTCACGCTCCTCATTTATATTATGGTTTTGTCACTATCACTTCGCTATGGTTTATGTGTTTTTTTATCTTCAAGTCTATTTATCATGTACCCTTGCTCTTCTCCACTCACATCAAGGGACTCTTAGCTTACTTATATCGGAGGCACATTAGATCCTATTTATACCGATATTTCATTTCCTATTCCTTTTGGTCACATTTTCTTCTCGTAATAGTTCTTTTCTTGCATACTCGCATAATTTCACTTGGTGGTATGCACATGGTTTCCCACATCCTCCATTAATCGATGAGGAGTATTCTATGGGCATGTATAAATTACATCTCAATGGCTCATTACATTATCAACCTAATACTATAGCTTATCAAGTTACTAATGCATATTCATTTGATTTTGATCCAAAGGATGCCGATATCCTCGACGAGTTTACATACTCTCTTAGCACATGACACACTTCCCCTCATACCTAGAATTTACTAGATAACACCCTAGTCGCAGCTGGCACATCACTCAGCCTAGACTGAGTGCTCACCCGAAGCGCGCAAGCAAAGGTACTAGGTCCCTCTTTAGGGTTTCTGTAATAGGATGTTAACATGATGAAGGAAGAAACATATAGATTCATAACTAATCCATCATTCTATAATGCATGCTACCCTCAGATCTATGAAAGAACAAGTTTAAACAATAATCATGATTGAATTAATAACATGCACTACTCAACTACACATATAATGACACTTAGATTCAGCTAATATCTTCCATCTATTAATAAATACAGAAGCTCCTTACAGTATTGTCAATCTATACCAATGCGCGTATGGAACTGATACAATAGTTCAGTCATATGCGTATACACACACTTCACACTCACCCACTCATACATATATCACATACCTCCTCACACATTCATACATACATCTCTTTCTACTATGTACCTAATATCATATATATATAGGGTGGGACTTTCCTTCACCGCTTATCTATTCTAGAAATAGGCTACATGCTATCGATAGCCATGCACCGTTTAAGCATAGCCACACATGCAAGTGTGCTATCTATAGTCCTCTTACAGTTAACTAAAGTGTCAATTCTATTCTCATCTCATCTCCATGCAAAAATGCTTTGATCCACTTCTCCAAAGATAGACAATGCATGGCGCGCATGTCTCGCATCGTTGGTGTGTTTCGCACGCCATCTTCTAAAAATAGGTCTTCATGCTCAAAATCGGCTAAGTCCTGAAATCTAAACTTCCTTCCATGCGCGGGTCCTTCCTATCCTTCCATGCCCTTGGTTCCGTAGGCCTTCTATCCCGTGTGGACTCCTTGTGTGATCTTTGAAAAGTATTCTTTGATCAACATTACCCCACACTAATCTCATTATCATCCCAATAATGGGTATCTCCAAAATTGAAGGAAAGAATAGATGAATGGAAAGAATAAGAATGAAAGAATGTAGATAAATAAAGAATTTTTATGAGGTTATGAGGCAACCTCCTCGTATCAATTTTCGAATATCAACTTTGGATACTCCTTTATTTTGGCCTCCAATACCTACCATTCAGTGAGTGCTTGCTCTACTTTTTCTGGGATGTCCACAACAATGGATTCCAACTCATCCCTCGCAATCTCTCCTTTCTCATTTTGCAGAACCAACACAACACTAGACATTGATGTCATTCTACCTTCTAAAAGGTCCATCTTCTGTAATTAGCTTTCCAAGCTCTTCCAACCAAGTCTTCATGGCGGTTCTTTGGCCGCTAGGGCCTCGCGCTTCTGTTTAACCATTGACAATATTTTTGCGTGGCCCAATGTCTCATCTTTCATCACTTTCTGGACCTCATTGTTCTCTTCGAGGGTCTTGATGTTGATAAGTGCCTCTAGAGCTATGCATACATTTAAAGCCTGGTCTGCTTTCTTCAATACTTCCTATAATGCTTGCAACAACCCTTCATAAGATGTAATTTTTCTCATCACTGATGCTTTCTCTCATTCAACATCTTATTCTGAGCTTCCTGGTGCTTGCATATGTAGAGTTTCATCTTCAAGTACCAAGTCCACCAACTTTCCCACATAGTGTATCGTTGAAGGAAATGTTTGTGGTACCTTGGCCTCCAAGTGTGGCCTTGCTTTGATGACATTGTCCCCAATCTCCTCTGCGATGCTGATAAACACCTCATTCTTCTTCTACATGAAGTCCCTCTCCTATGTTATGCGTGTTATCTCTGTGTCCTTTTTCTTCAACTCCTCACACAACACTCTGATCATGGAAGCTTTGTCCATGTTTCTTCTAGCCACCTCAGTAGGCTTTCACCAATACATTGCTGACCTGCTCATCATCGACATGACAAGAGGATTTATCTGTTATGTGTCTAGCTTGAGGTGCCTTCTTCAATCATCTCAAAACACATGAATCTTCAAACACATCAAAGTCAAGCTCATCCATGTGGGTGTGCATTGACCACGATAGTTTCTTTTTGAGTGTGCACAGTCGCCATATCCTCATCCATTAACTCCCAACCGAATAAATCCTTCGACTATCATGCTTTGGAAGGTGTGGAAAAATTTTTCCTATCCTCTGCATACCCCATGGCTGGTGGAATGTGCTCTCCACTTGTTCTTCTAGACCTTTGCTACTTAGGAACTTTAGCCTCCAAATTTGGGACTTGTGTCTCCATGTCCTGAACATCCTGCACTGTCTCCTCTGGTCTTTTCTCATCCTCTTCTTTTTCCTTTGATGCCTCACCATGTTCTTCTGTGTTCTCTGGAAGTGTAGGATAATTAGATTTTTATGATTTCTCCTTTGATTCAACCATGCCCTAGGTGGAAACTTCGTAACCTAACTCTTTTCTATCTCCTCGATTCGCTTAAACCCTTCACCACCGGGATGAAAGCTTCTTTGTCACATAGATCTAGTTGTCATGCTTGGTTTTAAACCCTTCATACCTTAACTTGATCACTCACTTTTCAGCACTTGGCTCTTTTCTCAAATACTCTTAGTAGTCAATGGTAAAAATGAATCCGCATCCCATCCTTATATAATTTTTCAAATTTTGATGCATTTATTTCTCCTTCACCTACCAAATATCCCCTCATTCATTAAAAAATTTGTTCTGTTTCACATGGTACATCTTCACACCTACTATAACCTTCAAGCACGCCTTCCTACCCTCCGGTCACAAACTTCTTTTAGCGAGCAGCTCCTGTGCCCAAGTACCTCATCATTGTACCTTCTCCTGGTAGCTAACATGGCCTCCACTTACCTCGCGTTATACTATTATTTCATTCATCTCCATCCTTGGTCACTTTTGAGAAGCAATCTTCTTTTGACTTAAAGCACACCGTAGTAGCAGACTTATTCCTTTCACCTTTCAATTCCCACAATATTTTTCTTAGATAACTATAACCACCCCACACGAAAAGTATGTGTAGTCCTCTCATGCATAAACATTCTTCATATAATAATTAGCTTCATGCGCACAAGCGTGCTTATTACACAAGAACAACAACTAAATTGACAAAGCATAACGACAATGAAGGAAATACATTAAGGAAATACATAATTAAAAACCTAATCTAAATGGAAATACTACCTTATTACAAACACCAAGAAGATTTATTTATAGTAGGGCTTCAGCCTACTCTCGTTAAAGTAACTAGGTAGCCGTGTTCCATAAAGTGCTTCTAACTAGAAAACACCTGATTCAAGTATAGAAGTGATAACATACGGCCCCAACCAATGTACTTTGAGCTTTTCCTGGATGGCGTAATAACTTTGAGTCATAAAGAAGTACCATTTGTCCAATCTCAAACTTCTTATCCCTTATGTTTCTATCATGCCATGCCTTCTTCTTGGCCTTTTTCCTACTACGACTCCATTGTGTTATGGCTCAATGCTCATCCTATTGAATCATCTTTTCGATACACTCTTCTAAAGCTTTGTTCATCACTAGACCTCGTGCTGCACGTAATGCACAAAGAAGGTAACATAAATTTTATAGGAGAACAACTTCCAAGCAAAACACCAACTGAAATGGTGTGGCTTTATTCAATCTCTTGTAAGTTGTTCTATATGCCCAAAGAACAACTCGATACTTTATCATCCCAATCCTTTCTTCCAACATCAAATTTTTTTATCAAATCCTATGGCTCAAAATCTTCAAGGCCTCAAGGTTCTAGCTTCCATTTTCCCGAGGATGATAAGGTGTAGTTTTATGGTGTGTAACCATAAACCTCATCTAATAAGATCCCGATTGTCTCATTCAAAAAGTGTGTACCTCTATCACTTGTCAAGCTTAAGGGACATCCATATCTTGTAAGAACATTCTCCCATAGAAACCTAGCTACTTTCAGTAACATGTACAGTCCTGGTGGTGGTACTACGCCCACCATGTGAGATAATATATGCAAGTAATGATATAGCGTGATCCAATCCTGTGCGTGGTTGGTAAAATAGGTCCTACAAAATCAATGGCCCATTTCTCAAATGGTTCGGCACTAGTAATCGGTCTCAAAGGCATCTCATCTCTTTACCCTGGTTTTCCTAGGCATTGACAATGATCACATGCCTTATAATATTCTTTACAGTCCTTATATAATGTCTCCCACCATAGTCCAGCAAGTAGGATCTTCCAGGAAGTCGCATCACCGCATAATGGCCTCTCATGCAATACCACCATGAGATTCTTCCATATCCTTACGCTCATGCTCTAATACACAACGATGTAATATTTCATCTCTCGTCTATCTTGTAGAGGTCACCACTGATTAACATAAATGGTGCCGTGCATATAGAAAGCTGCTTCTTTTCTAATGCTTTCATTCATTCTGGTGCCATACATGTTCGTAGAAAGACAACAATGTCTTCTAATTCCATGGGTGTGCATTGTCAGAACCTATATAATCAGTGCATCCGAAATTGTTTCTTCAATTGTCATGCATGCATCCTCTCTGAATTGATTCTAGATAAATGGTTTGGTCTAGAATTGCTTTTCCTTGGCTTCACCACAACTGTGAAGTCAAACTCTTGAAATAGGAGCACCCATATGCATATGCACCCCTGTAAGATGAGCTTGTTTACCAAGTACTTCAATGCCATGTGATTTGTATAAAACACAAATGGTGTTGCTAACAAGTATTGTCAAAACTTGTACAATGCATAGATCATTGACAAAGCTTCGTGCTCTGTAGTTGTATAATTCCATTTAGTAGGAGTCAACTTCCTACTAGAAAAATAGATTAGATGATCTATAATACCTTTTCCCAAGTTGAGCTAACACAACACCAATGGCCATGCCAGAAGCATCCACATGCACATGAAATGGTTTATCCCATGAGGGAAAGCGTAGAATGGGCACAATAGTAAGTCTCTCTTTTAATATCTCAAACATGCACTGTTGTTCTCCCCAATAAAATATACCTTTCCCCTTCAGTAATTCTTCTAAGGGTGCAACAATTTTGGCATACCCTTTTATGAATTTTCTATAATATCCGTATGAATTAAAAATCTGCACCTCACTTTGGTGATAGGTGCTTCCTGTGCCTAAAATGACTGCAACCTTGGCTGGATCAACTAGCAAACCTTCTTTGCAGATTATATGTCCTAACAAAGTATCCCAAATGGTGTAGCAAATATGCACTTCGATGTTCAAAGAGATACTCAATTATCTCGCATCATTCAAACATTAAGCATAGATTACCACAATGATCCTTCACAAGCCCATATCTGTCCAATCATCTACGTAGACCTGTAAGAAGTTGTGAATAAAATCTTTGAATGCCTAAATAACTATGCATGAGAATACAAAATAAAGTAGGCATACTTTTTTTCAATCAAAGGGCATCATAGTATAGGAAAACTGTCCCATTCAAGTAGTAAATGTTGTCTTTTCTTGATCCTCTCATGAGCAATCCTAACCTGATGATACCTAGAAAACCCATATGTGAAGGAATATATTTCGCGCCCTACAACTCCTTCTAGTATTTCCTCAGTGAATGGCGTAGGGAATGGATCTGTGATGCATGCAACATTCAGCTCCCTATAGTCCACACATATCCTAATCCATCATCCTTCTTGATATTGATCACCATTAGGCTAACCCATTCTGACTCATCAAGGGGCTTGATAATTCCATATTTCAACATTTTATCAATTTCTTCTTTTACCTTTTCGCACAAATTAGGATTCATTTTGTAAGGTCTCTTTCTAATTGGCCATGCACCATCCTTAAGTTTGATCTTCATTTCCCCAAGTGATTCATGCACGCCTTTAAGTTCATGATATCCTTAAGGGAATAAGTCCTGATAATCCCTAAGTAACTCGATGATCTTTGCTACCTCCAAGTCTGACCAATAGTCTCCAATTATGGCCTCCTTAGGCTCAGCCTCTGAACCTATATTCACCTTATTTTTCTTCATGGGTTTGTGGTAGGTGCGCATATCCTTGTCTGCACTGTCCAAGACCTCGCACACCCCGTGTGAATGTTTAATATCTAGGTTCTCAACTTCCTCATCATCCACGACATAAACCATCTTTCCTTTCTCTTTCTCAAGGCAAGCACATTCAAGTAGTATGGAGTCCATTTCTTCTTCCTTTTCAAAACATTCTCCGAACTCTGCCTCACCGAATAATTAGTGTATATGCTCTTCTAGTTTTGCACTATCTCCCATAGTTAAGCGCTTGAAAAATTTTAATGCCTCTCATAGGAGGTTTATTCGAGAAGTAGTTCAAAATTCGGATCATTCTTGCAAGTCAAATCTTGCAAGTTTCTAGTTTCTCGATGTATTTGTACATATACATACTAAGTACGTGCACATCCTTGTAGTGTAGAATAAAATCTATGCACCCAGAGTGAAGGTGGTAATGCTTCTTGTCCTCATTGTCAAGAGTTTCTCACACTGCTGAATGTGATGTCGAATGGTTTATCACCGTGATAAGTGCAGATTTGCATATGTGTATTGTTCCTTATAAACCTAGTAGATAAAGCTATTCCAATCTCTTCCCAATTGTATAAGATTATCTCTGTGGACTACCCACTAGCGCACTACTGTCCCGCATAGTGTATATACTAACATATCTCTTCTCTTAATTTGATCTATCCACTGTGTTTCCATGGCCTTAAAAATGCAGAAGATCTTCGCCCATGTATACCAAGGTACTATGCTACCTATTCGTTGAATCAAATGAAATCCATTCTCGCGTAACCACACTTTTCACCTTATGTCATACTAATTCATATGTACCATGAGCCCAATTATCACAATAAATACTCGTAGTATCACTAATAGAATGAGAATCCTCCCCTTTGTAGGATTCCTTCTTTTGATGGACTCATTGACCTCACGGGTCCTGAATAATGCGTATATAGACTCTGTTTAAATCCTCCTCACTTAGAGGTTCAACATATGGTGTAGAATTCCCATCTCATCAAAGGTATCACAACCCTTTCCTCTTGTTTTCAAAGCTGGTATACCCCATATGAATCTCAAATCAGCATTATTCACATAACACCAAGGGCGTCAAGCAGTGGCTGGAAAATTGTCTTCTTCGCAAGGGCTAATATCTCAAAATCTCTAGTGAACTTAGACCCTAATATAATTATAGATGCATCTTTCAAAACTCCTATGGGAGTGGCCTTAGTCGGCTTTTCCATAAATAACACATTAGATGATGGGCTGCAATGAGGCCTCCCCATTTGTACCCATGCATCTAATGTAAGCACATTTATTTCCGCACCTGTATCCATCAACATGTTTCTCAACAACCACCCATCCACAACAACATTGAGAGTAATTTATTTTTCATATTCAATGCTATCATGGGGAATATTTGCATGTAAAATCTGTTATCCGGTCTCTAGAATTGCGTGCAGAGTGTTCCCTTTAACCAACTTCCTAATAGTGGAATAAAGTTCTCCTGGTGCAACATCGTACACACCTCTCACAGATCATTGATATCATTTTGACTATATTTGATGCTTTCTTTTTGCTCCTTTAGGTACTATATCTCACCCTGAATATTCCTTAGCACTTCCATGGTATCTTGGTAAACTTCCTTCTGATGAGCAGGATCTGGGTACCTTGCATGCAAAATCTCCTTATTAGTGATCGTAGGCTTTTGGTGCAATTCTCTCTGCGCATGTTGCTTTAGTGTGTGTAGTAATATTTACTATCAATACCTCAGGTCCTTTTGCTATCTTGGGCATCCACTGATATTCTACTACGTGATGGATTCTAACCATCCTAGCGCCTTTGTTTTCTTGTTTATGCTACTTACTCGAATGTTCATATAAGTCCGGGCACTCTTCATAGCTATGGTTTTTTTCGTAGAAAGAACATGAAATATTCTAAGGACATTCACACCTATAGTGGTCAGGAGATCCACACGTATAACATGTTCCATGAGGGAACTCACCTCTTCCTCCACCATGGCCTCATCCTCCATATCCACCATGATATCCACGTCCCCTTCCATGACCTCCTTCAAAACGCCCCTCATTCCTGTCATAGCACGTTTGATTATGATCTCGATCCTGGTACTCATTCTTACCCTTAGAATTATATACTTTTATACTTCCCAAGGTTTATAAAGATTCCGGATTTGACCAATCGGTTTGACAATCCTCACCATGGGTGTGGACTTGTAAATTTTGTAAAAGTAAGATACATTCTTCCTTATCACACGCTGTAACAAAGGAAAGTGGCTAGCATCATGATTCAAATGAAAAATTTCATAGTCCAATAGTAATGAGTGTACAGATCTGCGAGGGAAACTATCCTTGGTGTGACCTTCCACTTCACAATCTGTACACCAAATTCCTGAGCGCATTTCATGGGCTGAATTTGCTGATAGCTTCTCTAACTACTTTGCCATAGCTGCAATCTATGCTGCCTATAGAAATGGACTAACTCAAGTGTCAATGCTCCCAAATGCCTCAACATGTAAAGCTACTTCCAGTGCTTTGTGTGGATCAGTGTATGTCTTATGTGACAACTCCCTTCTAAAATGTGCAATCGGTCCTCCAACGAACCACTGTGCATGTTGGCTAGCGTGAATATCATAAGATAGCTTAGATAGAAGTGTCTTAAAATGAGCATCATACTCACGTACACTCTCAGTAGTGCCTTTCTTGATATCCTTGAGCACACTTATACTCTTCTACTCAAACTCATGGATATGGAACTCTTTAAGAAAGCATATCTCAATCTTTGTATAATCCACGCAAGTTTGATCAAAGTCAAACTTCCTATACCAGCTTGTGTGTGCTCCCTGTAATGTAGTGGCAAATTGACTTGCCTTTCACTTAGCAGCTGTGATCCCTTTAGCGCACCACAATATTTCACACATATGCACATGTTCAACAACATCCTCTATACCTCTATACTCCAGAGACAAAGAGACATCTCCATATATATATATTCTCGTGGTTGCTGCGGACCTTGACCACCTGATCCAGAACATCCTATGTTCCCTCTACCTCCAGAACCACCGAGATCCATCGAACTAGAACCACCTATACCTCATGATCCGCCACCTGTAGTTGGAATAGGTCGTAGATGTACTCCCCATGCTCGATAAGTAGTACTATCTACGAACCCCTATAGTCTTTGAGGTAGTTCCACTTCCAGAGGTGAATCTAACATTTGTGCTCACATTCTATATGGATGATGCACTTAAGAATGCTCCTCCAAATGACATTGAAGCCATATTTCTTGCCATTGATGTACTTGATCCCTGAATTACTCCCGTTGTTTTACTTCCCAAGTTAGTTTACTTGGTTACCTATCATACTAGATACTAAAAATCAAGCACAAGGGCTAGGTCACTGTGTTGATTAAGATGTGTGCCCTGCGGTCAGGTAGTCTCTACAGGCACACTTCGTGTGATGCCGAGGGGGATCTCTATCATGCTTTCCAAGATGGGGGAGTTCTTGATGCTCTGGCTCCATGTCTTCTACGTGAGCTGTAAATCCTTCATGAGCCATCTCTCTCCTCCATGCCATACTCTCTGCAATGGAATGTTGCTTCTCTATCTCCCTCTCGCATGCCTCATTATACTTAAGCCACCTTTCCTCTCTCTGCCTCTCTGCCGCTAGGTCTACCATCTTAAACCAAACCTGTTCCTGCCCTCGCACGTGGCAAAGTTTAGTTAGCCATCAATTTACTCTCCAGGTTCAAAGTTACCATTAAGATCTTGATTTCCAATGGAATACCTTGCAAATATGTTCCTCTTGGATACCAAAAAAACTGGAATTTGGCTACCTATGGGCAAGTGTACGTCGAAATTGAATATTCCAGAATATAACTGTTTAGAACATCACAAAACCACGTATTCACCGTGCGAGTCCAGATCAGATCAACATCATAGAGGGCTTGAAATTATTCCTGTGTATAGACAAGTGCGCGATACCTCCAATTCCACTGAGATACATAAGTAGTAAGCCACTCGTATAGTTCTACTAGAAAGATAGTGAAAAGATCTCATATAAGCTGTCATACAGGTTATGTTCTACCCAAGTACGTGCGTTAAACTCAGATCCAATGCTGAACCGTTGTGCATATTCTTCCTCCAAATTGTGTATCCATTCCTCAATACTTTCTAGAGTTAACCGGTATGTCTTCATCGTGAACCATCCTGAAAACAACTGAAAAAGAGGTCCCAACAATGGAACCAATGATGCAGCCTAGAATTTACAGATAATACCCTAGTTGCACTAGCACATCACTTAGCCTAGATTGAGCGCTCACCCATAGGGCGCAAAGGTACCGAGTCCCTCTTTAGGGTTGTTTGTAATATGATGTTAACATGATGAAGGAAGAAACATATAGATTCATGACTAATCCATCATTCTACAATGCAGCTACCCTCGGATCTATGAAAGAATAAGTTTAAATAGTAATCATGATTGAATTAATAACATGCACTACTCAACTACACACAGGATGACACTTAGATTCAGCCAATATCTTCCATCTATTAATAAATACAAAATATCCTTATATTATTGTCAATCTATACCAATGCACGTATGGAACTATTACAATAGTTCAATCATATGCGTATACACACACTTCACACTCACCCACTCATACCATATATGCCATACCTCCTCACACATTCATACATACATCTCTCTTCTCTACTATGTACCTAACATCATATATATAGGGTGGGGAATTGCCCTTCACCGCTTATCTATTCCAAAAATAGGTTGTATGCTATTGATAGCCACACGCTGTTTACAAGCATAGCCACACATGCAAGTGTGCTATATATAGTCCTCTTGTAGTTAACTGAAGTGTCCATTCTATTCTTAGCTTGTCTCCATGCAAAAACGCTTCGATCCACTTCTCCAAAGATAGAAAATGCATGACACGCATGTCTCTGTATCATTGGTGTGTTCCGCATGCCATCTTCTAAAAATAGGTCTTCATTCTCAAAATCGGCTAAGTCCTAAAATCTAAACTTTCCTTCCACGTGCGGGTCCTTCTTGTCCTTCTTTGCCCTTGGTTTTGGCCTTCTATCCTGCGCGGACTCCTTGTGTGATCTTTGACAAGTATTCTTTGATCAACATCATCCTTTCCTATAGGCATACTATATCACACGATATAGCACCATCATTACCCAATGACACACTCTTGTGCTTTAGTTCACACTTGACTGTTGAGGGATTACCATTACACTGAACCCCACACACTACACCTTAGGCATTACACATTACATTTCATCACACATCGCGCGCTATACACCAATACATACTACACTTAGTATATATTTTACCATTCTTCTACATGCATCTTGCATCATGCCCAGGTCATTCTATACATTACATACATTATTAGGCTATCCATGCATAACCTACACATAGTCCTGTCATACACTACACATCTCCACATACATTCTACATACTACGCTAGGTTAGATTACATATGAGTCTAGCTTTACATTTTATCATTACATATTACATTTCTATCTACACCTATTATCACATTTTACACATTACACAATATACATCCTACACACCCTACATATCCTACATTGCATTGCCCACACCACACATTTACAAAATCCTACTAATCACATGGTCATCTAGTTTCATCATACATGCCACATTGTCTTCTACACGCTGCACTCACTACCCTATGATGTAATTTAGTTCCTTGGTCCATACTCGATTGCTAAGGGTTTATAAATCAAATGGACCTTACACTCACATGTGATATTTCATCATACGACACTCCTAGGCTAGTGACATATGCTTTACACTAAATCGTCACTCACTTTTTATATCTCATAGTGGTATACACTTTAGGTTAGATCACCTACCTCATCATATAATATTAGTGGTATACACCTTAGGTTACATCACCACTCCTTATAATTCATCATATAGTGATATATGTTTAGTACTAAATCATCACTCATCCTTACAATTCATCTTATGGTGATATACACTTTAGGATAAGTCACCACCCCACATTATTCATCTTATAGTGATCTAGACTTAGGCTAAATCATCACTCCTCCATTCATCATGTCATGATATACACTTTGGCTATAGGGTTCATGCACATCCTTTCTATATGTCGCATTTCATCTCTACACATATGCATTCACCACAAAGTGTGATAGACAAAACAAATACTACTCAACCATTTCCGATGACACACTCTCATTTATGGTTCATTATTGACTACGAGGGGGAAAAAAAAATGAACCTCATTACACACACTTTATCCACTCGGGGCACGTGGCTCCTATCATTCCATCTTACATTACATTCCATTCATCCACAACATACTTCATTTTCTTGGGGGCATTTACTCTTGTTTTCTAGTGTTTTTCATGATCAATTTATTACACATGTTAGATTTATCTCTTATATGTCATTATCTATTTCATCCACACATGTGCATTCATGCCTTTGTTTAGTGTGATCGCAGGTACATGACTCCTAAACACAACATAGATGCTCACCTTCTACCCTTCCTATACTTTTCACTAGAGGCACCCACACTCGTCTCATCTAATACTTGTTTTGCAGGATTACATGTTTCCATGACTACTTGTTTACTTGTCCATACTTATATGTTATTGTTTGCTTTATTACTTTTGGGCCTTGCCTATGTTTGAGTGTGCACACTTGTTTGTTGTTTGCGGACATGAAGACCTTGCGTGTTTTGTGATATCATGAGTGATGTCCCATGTTTGTAGCCTACTTTGTGTGGCTTACTTATTTTCTTGCATGTTTACATTTACTACATTTCTCTGCGTAGCTTACACATGTTTTCTATATGCATGCATTGTTTGCTTTACACTTGTCTTTGGCTAGCCTTCTTGTTTGTGCATGCCTTGGTTTCTACCAAGCAATTTCTAGGGTACACAGTTCAAAGTGCGGTTGGTCCTCTTTTGGGGCTGCATTCTCCTATCAGTGATGTCACATGTGCCCCAAAGAGGGGGCATCATTTGGGGTTTTACATACTAACACAACACAACTACACTAGTTCAGTACAATGCACTTTCCGCCCTTGGCATTGTGGGTTTACATACAACGAGTGGGTTCAGACTAGTCTACAAACCCCATACACAACGAATTTTATAGGACATGGTGTCCTTAGCATTTATGGGAAGCATTTATAGGATTAGAGGTTATAGTGGGTGTGCATATCTACACTAATTCAACCGATTGCGTTGGATCACCTAGAAAACTATGTGACAGTACAGAGATATATTCAAACACATTTCAAAAAAAGTGGTTAAAGTTTGGAGGACACAAAACATATCCTCCCTACACTTATTTAGCTAGGGTGGAGTGAGATCGCCCAAAAAACTTGCAGCAGTACAAGATATCCTTCTACACCCTTTCTCTCGTCATGAATTGGGTGCACATGTTCTATTTACACTTTTTATTTCACATATTTTACATCGTATATTTTACACATTTCTATAGACATGCATATTTTACATAGCATTTTTACATACATATATATTTGACTACTTGATCATTTTCTCCTTCAAGATCCGACCGTATGAGAAACAAACACTCAAATTGGGGGCAACAACAACAATGATAACGCATTACAACAACAATTTTTTGAAAGGCACATGCCTTACTAACCATGTAGGTACACTAGAAACCACATAAGCTACACATGCGTTCTACCCTAGGTTCACTCTCATCACTTTTTCTATGAACATTTTTTTATCTTTAGTTTCCACGCTCCTCCATCTTTTATCATTCCATGCTTTTGTCTAGTCCTTCAACACATTTTCTACTATACTCTACATGGATGTTAGGTATGCATCTCTATCTACTTTATGTTACCGAGATTTCTGCTCACCAACATAAAGTGGGGGAAAAATGTAGTCACAAAATCATGCACTTTAGGCATTATTTAGCCCGGTCTCATACTACTATTTAGAAGGTTATTGAGTGAAGAAAGTACTAATTAATCCCACCTTTTGACCATCTTGTTTTAATTTTATTTCATCATTCCCACACATTTTTAGATACATGCGCAATCTATTTCGGCACTTTTATGTCATTTAAGCCTAAACTTGGGTGCCCAGGACCTATACTGGGGTGCCCCAGGGTGCCCTTGTCCCACTTGGGGCACCCCGATCCTTTTTCTACTTTCCTGCCTCTTTTTGGGCCTCTTCTAGTCATTTTTGATCCTTATCTTTTTCCTATTCAGCCATGTCATGATTGATTATGAAATTAGATCAAGAGAACCCTATAAATATAAAGCTATGAGACCATAATGAGGGTCCTAGTGTCACTTACTACTATCACTCCATATAGAGTTGCATCCATTGCATCACTTGCATCCACATAGTTCCATGCATCAAGGCTAGGAGATTTGCATCAACACACACTTCATAGTGGGAGGGATATTATTATATTCCATGCACACATAGTATTACATTTTATACATTTAGTTAATGCTCACTACTTCACAAAGTGTGGTGACACAAGAGCACCTACAAAATGACATGCACATACATACCGAAGACTATATTTGGGTCCAAAATGTAGTGCAATGATCAGTTTAGTAAGCCCATTTTTTAGGATTTGATACTTCTTTTGTCTCTTGCAGGTCTTCAATATCATCTTGCTATATTCGGTACATTTGGCGCAATCCGGTGAATCCGGTGTGTGAGATGCGGTGAAGGTTATAACATATCTTTTGACCTAAAAAGACTCAACTTATGAGATTTTTCAGAGACCAAGGTGCATATTTTTCCATACTAGGGTGCCCTAATACCCTCTTGGGCACTTGATCATTCATATCCTCTAGATCCATGCTTTTAGGGACCCTTATGCAACTATTCTTGCTTCATGAATCACACTGTCGATGACGACACTCTACAACCATCATGTGTAATCAACTAAGTTCTTTCCTTACCTTCTCCTTGCATATTAGGTTTTATTTTCTATTAGTTAATTGCTTAATTACTTTATATTTCTTTAGTAAATTTATTTACAATGTTTATGTCCTCATAGATTAGATTAACTATCATTATACTTTCCCTAGTTTAGTTAATTTTAGTTAATCATGGTGATGAAGGCTTGTGATGATGCTTTAAGAGTGGTGGTATATGAGATAGACATTGTGTAGGTGAGTGAAGTATATATGCATGTGACTAATGAGTTTATTGTTGGAACCTTGGTGTAACAAAATGTGTACATAATGGAAACCTATGTGAAGTAGAATGCGGTGGTGATGGAAAACTATGTGGAATAAAATGAGGTGGAGAAGTACATCTAGATGTAAGAGTTTTCTTAAGCAACATATCTAGATGGATGTACTAGACTAGTAGAGCGAGATAGGTCATGTACAAATAGGTGAGCTAGGAGTAGAGTGTGCTTTAGGTTCAATAAGCTGCGGGGAAGTAGATAGACTAGACGATGTAATGGAAACCTCAAGAGGAGGCTGCTACCATGGAGTGGAGGAAGGTACACCATCGATAAAGATGACCTAATTCTGTGAATGAACTTCATACGCAAATGGTTCATAGAGATGATGGACTAAGACACCTGTGAATCAATTGAGGCCTAAGAGCATGTCACATCTGTCAACTACTTTTGTTATAAGGAAAGACACAAGCATGGTAAGAGGATTGACAATAACATGAATTTTGACAACCAGTGTGAGTTTTTCATTGGATATGAAATTTATGAAAGTGGATAGCCAATAGCGATAAGAAGTAGGATAGAACACGTGTTGATTGGCCATGATAGATCAACTTTGGTGTTATTGATAGGATGGATCAATAGAAGTATGAATGTGTAAGTGATTAAAAGAGAATGCAACATGATAATCAAGATCAGAGAAAGAAATAATTGGTGGAGAGATGTCAGTATGAGTAACTAAGAAATCAAGAGCCCCCGATGCAAGAGGAGGAACTGCATGAAATATGATTATCTAAGGAATTAGTAGCTATCTTGTCATGTTTTAGAAGTGAAATATGTTGAGATTATGATTGTCATTGATAATTGTACCAAAATCATAGGCTTTGGAAGCTCAATTTTACCATTGTCGATCAGATCTTGAATGAGATTACGAAGCTTGAAAAATGATATACGAGAATCCCCCTACAAATTGATGATAGTCACAATGGAAGTTTTCATCATAATTACGACCTTTTGGATGAGATGGATCTAATTAGAGTGGAGGAGGAAGTGTGATGAGATTAATTTTGACAAGATGTGGAAGAAAAATATGTGGAGCTGAAATGTGAAGGGGTTGAGTGGATGCAATGGGAGCCAAAGAGTGAGCAACAAGAGGTGTCAAAGCATAGCTGGTGTTCTTAACGATAATCAAAGCATGTAGAATATGCAAAAGATGAGTGTGATTACTTTGCAAATCTTTTCGGGAGTCGGAGCGTGTTTAATTGTTCTTGGTCAAAGTTGGTATCTTCATCATATGATTTTTCACTATCAGATGATTCTATTTCACTAAGAGGAACATTGTGAGAGTTAGCCAATGGATTTTGGTCATGGCCATTGATGTGGAGATATCAGCCATTCATTTAGAAATTCTACGAGAAGATGAAGGAAGCTCATAGTATTGAAAAGACCCAAAATGACCACTACGGGTGATGGAAATAAGAAGAAGAAATCCCTAAAAAGAAGGTGGATTCAAAGATCAGGTTCACTAAAATGATTAAGCTAACATGTAAATCAAAGCCTAATATATGTGCTATTGCAATAGTAAGCGAATAAACAATTAAATATAAAACAAAGCGAATCAAGTTAAGCTAGTAAATATGAAAACCTAATTGCAAAGAGAGGGTAAAAAGACTTATCTATTTTGCGAGAGATCGGGAAGATGCAAAGAGTTGGAAAGATAGAAAATATGAAGCACTGGAGCTCGGAAAAATGTAGATATGGAGGAGCAAAGTGGATTAGGTCGTCTAGAGAGGGACATGGGTGCCTTTGGGTGCCTTGGGCCTATTTATAGCTGCTTGGATCTGCGGAAAAGCTCGAAAAAAATCTTATGAGGTGTTCACCTTTAGTCTCCTTTGGTCACTCACAAAGTCGCACCAAGATTGGACGAGGTCGATGTAAACCTACAATGAAATATGCACTGTAAAACACTCAAATAAACATCCAATCCCCAAAAATAAAGATGCAAAATGAGGGTTGGACTTTCCTCGATTGTCACAATGGTGAAATTATGATTGAGTGTTGTGATACATCTCGGACAATTTGTTTTTTGTGTGTGTGTGTGTGCACAATTGTTCCCTAGATGGCTCTTGTGCGTGTCACACTTGATAGCAGTGTAGACATCTAAAATGTCTACATGACTAATTAACATTAATCATGTCCACATTTTAGCCTCATCACCATTTATCTACTACACAGTCCATTTTAATCCATTTATCCATATTATTATATCCGGTTGTTAGGCGCGGTGGGTGGAAGGACCTGTATCTTTTATGACCTGCTCTACTTTCTTTGACTTCCTGATGCCCTTGTCTGCCGCGTCTTGGGGGAAGGAAACCCCTGTTTTGGGAGGTCTGCAATTCTGTGGTTATAGAATTGTTTCTGTTTTGGTTCAAACGAGCAGAGAAGAGTAGACAATGCATCTTCCTGGGCATCAAGGACAGGAGGGGAAGTAGATGAAGATGGACGATACTGTTGCAGCATGGTAGAAGCCTGTTGAGCGCTTCCAACAAGCAGGATGTCCAGCTACGTTGTTATCTGTTCTGTATCGAATGCATCCTCAAATTTGGGATTCTCAGTGTGTATACCCGATGTGGATGTTGCCTACGTATTTTATTTGGAGCGTTTGATATCTGATAGCGGATACTCAGCGTGGATACCCTTGTCGATTGCAGTATACTCATTATATATCATTTTCAGTTGCATTGTTCGTATGGTTGAATCCGGATGCGAGATGCTGCCCATGTATCCACTTTATGCATGCTTGAGGAGAGGAATTTAATTATAGTGCCATGATGGCAGGAGAAAATCACAGTGCGGGGTGTGGTGGTGAGCGGTGTGCTGGGAGCAGTGTTTTGTGTGAATACTCACAAGTTGAATCTGACTGTGGGAGTCATTCCTTCTCTCAACGTGGCATTGGTTGCTCGATATTGTCTCCTCGATGTTTTTATCTCTCGTATTTCTCTTAGTGGCCTCTGCTTTGTCGGTATATTTTTTTACGATCGGCCTCGGCTCTAGTGGGATCGCGTTTTGTTGAGCTCTACCTCCTCGGGTACTTGCTCTTGTGTTACTGACCGCCATTTCTTCCTCTACTTAGAGCTTGGCCATTTTGCTTGGCGTCTTGCTAGTGTCTTTGTTCAGTTGTTGTTACTGGCCTTTGTGACATGGATGTCTTTGGTATCTTCTTTGGAGCTCTTGGTACCTATCCAGATGAATGGCTACCTCCTACTACGGATCACTTTGTTTTTGCTCTCATGTTAGCTATCTCTGTTATGGCCATTGCCTGTCCATGTGCTTTAGGGCTAGCTACTCCAACAGCTGTTATGGTGGCAACAGGTGTTGGGGCCACCAATGGAGTGCTTATCAAAGGAGGTGATGCTTTGGAACGTGCCCAAAAAGTTAAATATGTAATATTTGACAAAACAGGATACCGAATATCAGTAGATCGATCCACACTAAATTACAAAAAAACATAAAGGGCATGATGCGAGAATGGAGCCCTGTAAATAAAACCCACTTCGTTTAGGTGGATTTTAAGTTTAATCCATGATGGGATCTCAGAAACTCGTGGATTAAGGCCTTCACCTAGCTGAATTCGGCCATTATATGTGCTAAATTGGAGCGTTGAACATTTAAGTTGCATACCACTTTCGTGTTTTTACCTATACCAGTTTCGTTTCTTGTATAATTATGGTGCGGGTGTGAGGGTGTCCAGTTAACAGGTGTTTTTAGAGACAATGGAATGGATGAGTCGATAGATTTGGAAGCAGCTCCTCTTTTGGGATCTTCTTCTTCTCATGAGGGGGCCTTGGAGAATTTGGAAGTGAATGTAATCGGCATGACATGTCTTGCTTGCAGTTCGCGAGAAAGCTCTGCTTTGAAGGTGGATGGGGTTTTTAGGGCTTCTGTAGCTCTTCTTCAGAACAAGGCCGAGGTTACCTACGATCCCTCCAGGGTTAAAGAAGAAGACATTAAAGAGGCCATTGAAGATATAGGTTTTGAAGCAGAGATTATACCCAAGGTTTCTACTCGGTCTAAAGATCAAGGAACTGTGACAGGCCAGTTCAGAATAGGTGGAATGACTATGCGGCATGTGTTAACTTTCAGTTGAAGGGATATTGAGAAATTTACGGTGTGAGGACGAGAAGTAGTTGTTGCATTGGCCACTTCATTGGGGGAGGTTGAATATGATTCAAATCAGATAAACAAGACAGAGATAATCACAGCAATTGAAGATCTTTGGTTTTGAAGCGAAGTGAATGCGGAGAAAAAGGCAAGATATTTCTACACTTTTCTACTATTATTTTATTTAAAAATATTGTGAAATCCTTGCATTGATTTGTCGGTTCGATGTCATGATGGGAGATTTCCCTTTCTGCTTGTGTCTTCTTGTTTTAGCTTTTATCATTGATCAGTATGTGGGTCGAAAAGGATGTGTGTGCCCTCTCCTTTGAATGTTATGTTTCTCTTACTCGAATGATAGACCTTCATCTGTTTGTTTATGTATTAATTCTTCTCTGCGATTGAGTTGCAAGTTGTTATGTTGATTAACTAGTATTTTCGATATCATGGAAGTAAGTTACGATAACTGTGAAGCTCCTCCCTAGCACCCAAGTTGTCTTTTGATGTTTTTGTTAGCTCCTTCGCAAGTCCCTTTGATAACCTTTTGGCATCGAGAAAGAAAGGTTGTAGGATTGTGTGATCAAGGCTTGGGGCTAACCAGCTTGAGTTTCAGTATTAAACTTTTTGAATGAAAAGGTTGTGTGCAGTGTGTTTTCCGTCTCACGGGTGTAGACTCTTATACTATCTTTCATCTTGTTTCTAGGCTTTTAAGGCCATCCTCAAGAAGTACCTTGACCATCCCTATCAACTTGAACCATAACTAGCTTTTCGGATCAACTAAGCTGGAGGTTTCATTGTGTGAATCCTGTACCTTGTTGACACTAGAATAGTTGGTCTAATCCCCCTCTCAGAATTATTCTTTGATGGCGCTCTTCTATTTTTCCTAACTTGCATTATTTTCTCCCTTGTAATGTTAACGCTATTAATTAATATTGGTCGGTTTTTATGCACGTAATTTACCATAATAGTTTGTGATGGAAATTTCGTTAAATGTGATTAACCTTCGGGAAAAACTCAGCTTTCATTTGATAGTCTTATGGATTCATAGCGGAAGGTTTTGTTTTGATAATGTCACTTAGAAGTTATGTTTGTATCTTTGTGACGGTCGACTGTGTTACCAAGGGTTGCCGTAAAATATGGTTGTTTTGGGATGTGGGCAATTTATTTTAAATTAACCAAACATTAGTATTGTAGTGGAGGTTTGCAAACCTTTAGTGTTATAAAAACTTGTTGATGACATTATTGTATACTCTTGTTGGACGAAACCCCCTTCTTCTCTCGCGTGTTTGCTACTAGCCTGTAAGACTTTGACCCTTCCTGGATGATTGGTAGATCTCTTTGTAGTTAATGGTCAAAACTAGTATACTTTGCCTTCGCTTCGAAACTTATGTTGTGTGTATACTCTAATTGATTTCCGGTTTGAAACTCAATTATACATGGCTTTTTGTGTTGATTTCTGAAACCCGTGTTTCCCCTTTCTTGGGCCGATCAACTTTTGTTCTTTTAGAAATGTATTATTTTAGCCTATGCGTTGGTACCTTTGATAAATTTCTAGATGGTTGGTCTATTTATATCAAATCTCAATCTTGTAATTATTGTTTAATTACTTACTTGATGGGAATTCTGTTTTTGCTAGATTGTTTGTTTTCTCCTTATAGGGCCAAGGGCCATTCTCTTACGATTGCTATACTTTCGTTGTTATTACTCCTAACTGAAGTACAAGGTCTTCTCCTTCTTTGATTGGCATGATGAAGACTTTACTTTAACCTGATGTGTTAATAGTGTTTAGAGGTTTGAACCAATTCTTGTAATAAAGTGCTTCCTTTTTGTGATATTGTTAGATAATAGTTATGGTGGTTTTGTGTAGCCTTATCTTGCTCAGTTCTCGCGAACTGACTCTTGTAGAAAATTTGCTGCAGATGGATCTTGCATGTAGATGAGGGATAGATTTGTAGACTTTTGTCATCAACCTCAGTTGAGAAGTTCCTTTGCTCGAAACCTTTTTTATGTTGTTCAACTGTTGTTAACGTCCAGTGGAAAGTTTAAAAGAGGATTAATGTCTTAGTATAATGTATTGTGGACTTTGTCATCTGAACTTTGGAAACCTTGTATTGTTTGACCATCATTGAAATTATAAGAAAATTTGGTTATTGTTGTTGAGTGGCTTTGTTGGAGTATCAATTATTTTAAGAATTGATGTAATCTTGTTTTGTTCTTGTAAATGAGTGTTCTGCTACAACCTTGCCTTGAGAATAAATTTTGAGTTAAAACTTGATATGACTTAGTAATAAAGCGTCATAAGTAAACTAACATGGGATTGTTAATACTTACGGAAGTTAAATTAGAAGTTGTATTCAAATAAAGTAACATAAGGGTCACCAACTTGAGAGTAAGAAATTCTGTAAGTAATCAAGGGCAAGACTATCATTGCAGGTAAACTTTATAACATGATAACCCTAGCTCCTCTAGTGAATATTATTCCTTTTATGGTGAAATTTGTAAAATGACCTAAGGTGAAATGAATCTGTTAGTTGTTTGAAGATGATAAGATTTAATAAGCCAGAGAAAACAAATTGGAGACCTCACCATCTTTCTCACCGCCATTTGGAAAGTAAATTTTTACTCCTTGTTATTACTTTTAGTGAAGCCTAAGTAAAGTTGTTGATAATTCTGGTTAAGAGCCCTAGCTTCAATTTAATACTGGCAATAACTAATGAGGTCCTAAAAATGTTTCATCTCGACCTTCTCCCTCTATCCCTTTTTCAAGGCACCTTATATCTCTTCTCTTAAGTGTGTTGAACTTAAAACCATGTTGTCTTGTGGGCAAGAATGAATCTTAGTAGCGTTAGTGGTGAGCAGATGGCCTTGTGGAATTTAATTACTCCTTTTTCTTGATAAACGAATTAAGCAAATAAATGTCATAATAGAGAAGATTTAAAGATAATTACTCAGTGTCAAAGGAATAAACTTGGCTTGGCAAGTTGAATCATACGAATCATATCTTGAGCCTCCTTGAAAACGTAAGCTAAGAATTGCAAGATGTCCTTTTAAAATAAATAACCCTCAAGAATATCTCCTTGTGGTTGGCCCCTAGCGTAAGTGTGTTCGTGATTGGACTTCTATGTTGTCTTGTCAAAAGAAAAGTAAATTGTCCTTGATATGTGTGAACGTTTCCGTCTTTGTCTTTATGGCCATCCTTGTATCAAGTTGTTTCACAGTGTTAGTTGTATACTTGGTGATGACATGTTGCGTCATGTTATGTGTCAAAGCAAGTCAAAAAAAAAAATTATCTGTATTTCAACTTTGTGTTGTTCGTGTGGGATTTTTTGGGTTGTTACCGACATCATCCATATAATAATTAATCCATTTTATCATATTTACCCCTTTATCATTTTATCACCATTTATCATTTATCCCAAATCCTTTTAAATCATTATTATATCCTATCCCATCCTTAATCCCTTTTATTCCATTATTATATCCTATTATTATATTTAAATCCCACTTAACATTTATAGGAATTTAATATTCCTACATCTCACCTACCACCTACTCTAAACATCCCTACACCTAGCCTTTCCATCAAATCACATCCCTAATCATATTTATTTAACCTAATCTAATCCTAATCATATATCCTCACCCTAAATCTAGAGGCTTCTAAATATAGAAGCTTCCCCATCTTTCCATCTCATTTTTAAATATTCAAATAATCTACACTCTTCTACTAAATTAAAAATTCAATAAAATCTCACACAAAATCTAGAATTTTCCATTCTAGAATCATCCAATCATCTCATGTAATTTCAACCATTGGATTCAATCCAACATGGATTGATCCTCACCCTCCATTTTTCCACTCACAAACTATAAATAAAAAAATCATCCTTTGTGAGAGACAAGTTTTGAATCCATATCCAATTGCTGCTATTTTATCCTCTCAATCCTCCATCTTCCTTTCATTTTTTGATCATCAATAATCCATCTCTAAGCTATCAACAATCTTCAATCAAGTATCCAAGAATCAAGAATAAAAGGGGAAGTGTTGTCAAAGTGCATCCACATCCAAATATGAAGCAATCAATCATCTTTCAAGAACATCCACCATCAAGGAAGGAGAATTGCATGCTAGATGGTAAGTGTAGGTATTGTTCCTCTTCCTTTCATATTTTCTTGATCTGAGGTAGTTGATTTGTTGAGTTTTCATGTTGCATTTGAATTGGTTTCATATCCATTTTATTTGTGCATGCTAACTTGATTTTTCATCTACATTTTTGGTGGCCACCATGTGGATTACCCTAAATATTTTTAATTTCCTTTTTTATATCACCTAATCACCAATTTGTCCAAATTTGGTTTCATAAAAATCTGATTTACACCTTTAAATCTTGAATTTCCATGAATATGTGCCATATTAATGTGTTCGTGACTTGTTTTAGCACGTATACTATATATCGGCGCATTTGTATTTTCTCTTTTGATTTCTCGTGTGCGGGAAAACATATCAGCGCATTTGAAAACATAATCAATGCATTTACTAACATTAGTGCGCTTGTTAACACAATCAATGTGTTTGCTAACACATTTGCACGTTTACTAACATCAACACATTTGCAAAACACATTAGCGCATTTGCTAACACAATTATCATGTTTAACAATGTAAAAAAGTTTGCTAACACATCTACACATTTTCTAACATTAGTGTGTTTGCAAACATTAGCGTGTTTACTAACACAATTAGCGTGTTTGCCAACATCATGTGCGTTTGCTAACACATCAATGCATTTTCCCTATGTAGTAGCACTTTTATCCCAAAGAGTGGTTTTCATCTTCATATTAAGTATCCACTTGCATATTTTTACTTTTTGCAGCATTTTCTAGAATCTAACATTCTATTTTGCAGGTTATCTATCCCAATCAAAGTAAAATCCATCATTTTTGGTTTACAAATTTTGTTTCTTAATCAAAGCTACTAACCCCTTTGTTTTGTAGCATGTTTATCCAAGAATTGGGGTTATTTTCCAAACTACTAATCCAATTTTTTACAGGTCCTCCTCTTGAAGACCCCTTTTGCATTTTTTTAATCATCTTTTAATCATTTAAAAAAATTAATTAAAATAAAAATCTTTCTATCTTGCATCTTTCATCTTTTGCATGTTTGTTTGTTAAACCCAAAGGTTGGATTTTGTGTATGCTCTCCTCTCACGTCCTTGGATGATCTTGAGGATCAAAAGTAGTCCACCTTCTTCCCTTTTTCATTTTTAGGGGAAACGTGATGTGGATTTCATCACCACACACTTGTCATAGTCCTAGGGGTCTCGTGACCATGGGCTTCATCTCCACACACGTAGACACACCCCGTGTTCCGACGGGTATATAAATCCTTGGAGATCTATCGTTATTGGCTAAGTGTCTACATGTTTTAAGTGTGATGTGAAGTGAGGGGCTTCCACATCCCAACACCTAGGCCTTAGACAACATCCTTGCAAACATGATTCGGGCCTCATGTACCGAAAGGTATATAAAGGACTCCCTTAGCAAGCCTTGTTTATCCTAGCATAGGTAGCCTTTGGCCACAATCAAGCTATAGTGTAGGGGAAGGAACCACCAAATATTACTCGCTAGCCGATCACACATTGACGTAAAGGTGGGCCACTCAGTGAGCGCCACTATCGTGTGTGGTATTGAAAGTGGGCTATAGCTTGTGTTACACACCCACTTGACTAGCTAGGTTGTGTGTTGCATGTGTGTTTCTTGCTTACATATCATTTTGACCACACATTAATCAACCAATTAAACATTAATCAAACAATCAATCAAACCCTCCCATCCTAACATAATCAAACCTAATCCATCCATCTAATTATCCCAATCTTATCCCCTTTCTAATCCATCCCATCCACATCTAATCCCTCCATCTTAATCTTAATCCTATATTACCTACATCCTATTCATACCAAATCCTATTCCTAAATTTTATCTAAACCCCCATCCTCATCATGGCTCCCATCAAACTCAAATCGCCACCCATCAACCTTTACCTTCCCACTTTGATCAAAACATCCCTATTACTATCCAATCTTTACAAAACCAAATTATGACACTCACATCCTCTATCCAACAATATCATAACCCATCCCAAGTTGATCCCACCATCCTCACAACCATCCAAAATCTTAACCAACAAATTCTTGACCTCCAATCACACCTTAGCCAAACATCTTCTCAACCATCCTCCCTCACATCCACTTATGATAGTGAGGACCTTATTGACATCGACCAAGATGATCCCCCATCTACACAACCAATCACACCTAATCATAAAT
This sequence comes from Taxus wallichiana var. yunnanensis, assembly GCA_018340775.1. Taxonomy (NCBI): domain Eukaryota; kingdom Viridiplantae; phylum Streptophyta; class Pinopsida; order Cupressales; family Taxaceae; genus Taxus; species Taxus wallichiana. The sequence continues at coordinate 750,251,231 of CM031234.1, forward strand.
CCACATCATCCAACATCCCTAACCATATTCCTTCTTCACACACAAGTAATTACATCAATTTTGATCAACTCCAATCATCCCCTTCCACCAATAAAGATCTCCTTTTCAAACTTTACCAAACTTTAACCAACTATGATTCATCCACCACATCCACTTCCAATAAATCCAAATTAAAATACAAATCAAAATCAAAATCTAAATCAAAACCCAAACCTAAATATCCCAAACCACCACCACCATCTAATGACCTTATTTTACAATTTTCTAACCTATTATTTGAGCTTAATCCTTCATCACCACTACCCACCATCAACCAATCTAATCTGACTTCACCCCATCAACCAATCTAATCTCCAGCTTCTCCCCATCAAAATATATCATAACGTACCTTATATATACCCATCCAAATCCAATCAAGATCATACCAAACCAAAATCCTTATCCCCTACATCACACCTTATGCCTAAATCCTCATCATACCAACCTCATCCCATGGAATTTCTACTAGATAGTCCCAAGTCTCCTCCTATAACATCTACTTTAGCTCCTATGCCTCCATCACTTACATCCAACCCCATCCAATCTAGTGTGATTTGCTAATTCACCCACATCCTCTTCATCCCCTAATACTACTTCATCCAACGTGGCTCCCATGCCACCTTTATCCTCTCCATCCACATCTAATAAATCTACCAATAACCAATCTAATCCCAAACTATCTAATGTGACTCCCAAGTCACCTCAATCTCAAAATCCAATATGGTGTCCACACCACCCCTCTACCTCGACTTAACCAAAATCACCTAAATTCAACCCATCTCCTCATCAACATCTATTCCATCCTTTAAATCCACACAATCTACCTCTCCCAAATCCAACCAATCTAACATATCCACTTCATCCACATCTACCTTATCCACTCCATCCCAAATAAATCCATCTAATCCTACACAAACCAATAATACACCATCCACCTCTCCCAAATCAACCAAATCCAATCCCAAGCCAAAATCCACTACCAATCCAAAACCAAATTAACCTCTTAAAGCCCCAAAGGATAACCCTACATCCAAATCCCAACCATCTAATCCACATCCTAAACCTACATCCAAATCACATCAATCCAATCAATCTTCTCCTATCCTACCCACTCCTACACATATCCTACCTAAACCACCCTTATTACCCACACCATCTCTCTTACAAACCCCAACCGCCTTCGCCTCCTTAGGTGAAACCCTAACTACCATCTTCCATTGGCTTAAAACCTTTAACATGATCATTCACCCACCCATAAAACATCATGATCCTAACTTTCCCAAACCATCTTGGTATAGGTACCATTATTATTGTGATTTCCATCGGACACATTGAAATTTGACCAATCGTTGCATGAAATTTAGGTCTTGTTGAGTATAGAACTTAATTGCTTCACAAGAAAATTAATTTTACATGTTACTAGTTCGATAGTAATCGGCATCGGTCGGGTGTAACAGAGCGTCGGTCGGGTATAACCAACATCGGTCGGTCTAGGTCGAAGTGACCGTTTATGGTCGAGCAAGAATCAGTCGAGGGTTACAATGTGCGACAATGCTTTTGTTTTTTTGATGAAAATTAGAATAAATCACTTGTTTTAAAGATGATTTATTGATTGTAAAAGCATTTTTAAGTTACCCAAAATAGTTATATATGCATTGTATGAGGGTAAGTAAGAAGAAGAGAAGAAAAAAACAATTGTTTGCATGTAAGTTTTCTTGGTGAGCAAGAAAGAGTAGCTGAGTGAGGATAAAGCATTAAACATCTTGTGAGGTGTTGGAAGACAACATATCTTCATTATATTTCCTATGTAAAGCATTGAATAATAATATTGGCCGTTTCTTGGTGGGCATAGCCCACTTTGGGTGAACCAATTTAAATCGGTGTAATCTTTCTCTTTTTTATTTTATCTTCTGGTTATTTCCGCATTCATTGCTTGTATGCTTTATCTGATTATAGATTTTTGCAACATTGTTATATGGTTTAACCCCAACATTTTGTATCAGAGCTTTGTTTGGAGGTTTTTTGTGTTGACAAGATTTAATTTTAGAGGGTTTTCTAATTGAGTGGGAGCATAGCAATGAAAGAAGATAGTAAATATCGAGTAGAGAAATTTGTGAGTTGTAATTATCAACTATGAAAGCTACGGGTGGAAGATTATTTGTATCGAAAGATCTATACTTACCATTAAATGATCATGGAAATCCGAGTATGATGATAGATGAATAATGGATGGTTCTTGATAGAAAGGCTCTGGGATCTATAAGATTGAGCCTAATAGCATACAGTGGCTTTGAATTTTACAAATGCAAAAACCATGGTAGAGTTGATGAAATCTTTATCAAATTTGTATGAAACTCCTAGTGCTTCGAATAAGGTATATTTGATGAAAAAATTGTTTAAATCTAAGAAGCAAGAAGGTGGATCTATATCTAATCATTTGAATGATTTTCGGTCTATTGTAAATCAATTAAAATCGGTAGAAGTTCCATTTGATGATGAAGTGAAAGCACTTTTATTCTTATAATCTTTTCCAGATAGTTGGGATAACTTGGTAATGGTTGTTAATAATACAACGAATGCTTCTAAAGGATTGAAATTTGATGATGTAGTTAGTGTAATCCTTATGTAGATACTAAAATTAGGTCACATTCCCTTTTGTACCTCGACCAATAAGAACCCTTTATTACATTTACCTAGCCATGACCCCCTTCACCCCACTAATATTAATTTAATTAAATCAATTCATTATCCTCACTATATTTATTATTTAAATATCTTAATTAAATAATATCCACACATACGATTCACTTAGACACCTCACCAAGCCAACTCAACCTAAGACTTATTCTTAAGAAGTTGCCATAACTAACTAAGACTTACCCAAACCCTAAAAATAAATGCCTACATTCCCTCGAACCACATTCTTGCATGCTCACAAGAAGTTCCAAGTATAATCCACGGGATAATGACATGAAATCCAAGGAAATCAAGAGGATCACCTAGTTTAGTAAACCTAGGAAATCTCACCTTGATCGATGCAGTTATCCCTAATCATTGCGGTTAAGCCGGACCACCGTAAATGTTACCCTTTAACCCCTAAACTACCTTATTCTCAAGGTTGGAAAACATTGGGAGAAGGTTGACGAGCAAGAACGCATCTTAGAGAGATAATACATCTTCAGAGAGAAAATTCTAGTGAAAACCCGCATACAAGGAAGGAGATTGAGCATCTTCTTCGCACATGACCATCCTAGCCATGAACCGATCTCGACCAAGAAAAGAGGAGTGCACATGCAGCCCATACGAGAAGATTTTATTCAGTTGGTGATCACTTGCAACCTTCAAACCCCTCATCAACACCTCCATCCCTCACACACAGCATTCAGGTGGAATCCAAGTAAGTATAACATCATACTTTCTGGTTTATTTCATTTCATCATCATTTTATCATCCATTGTTTACTTTGCCCCTATTGACCTTCCCCAACATTTTCACCTCAACAATACCCATTAAAACCTTGCCAAAGCATACTCCGGTTACCCAATACCTCATCCCGACCAACCAAAGTTCTTTGAGCAATCACAAAGGAGATCAAAAGCTTATTCCGTGACATTTCCAGATCTCACGATGCTTCGACACCGATTACACCTAACCGCGATCGGTCACCCCGACCGACACCGGTCTCTGTGTTTGCCCACATAGCCTAGAACAGAGACCTACCCACCAAATTTCATCTCACCCTCATTCACCTGTGATCTACCCGAGACCTCTATAAAACTTGCAGAGACCTAGAACCTTTGGATTCTATTCTAGCTTAACTGTTAGATTAGATCTATTTCTTATTGTATTTTAAGTGAGATACCTAAATAATTTAAAATAACAATAGGATTTACTTTGTTTACAACATTAAATTGTTTAAAATAGTGGACTGACAACCATCTAGGAAGTATCATACTTCCCGGATCTAGCATATGCTAGGCAGTTCATTGCCCATATTGTTTAATTCCTTACGGAGGTCTTGTTTTGCATTACATGGTAGCTCCTCTTAGCCAAAAGGAAGTTCTCACGAGCGGTTGTGGATCCAGAAGTCATACACGCACGCAACAACCCATCAACCAACATTTGAACACGTATTCCTCCTATGCCCATTACCCTATCTGTTTCATCAACACTTCAAAGAAATGATCTAAGAATCAGGTGAAACATTTTGGCATGCCTGGTGGGACCCATCTAGGGTTCCTTGCATTTCATTCATTCCTAGGAAAAAAAAATGTGTTTGTTTCCCTTCTAAAAAGCATACACACTAATTTTCTTCCTTGGTAACCCACCTCTTCTTTCTATTTTCTCTAAAGGAAAATTTTCTTTTGGTGTAATTAAAAAGTTTTAGGAATTAATAGAATCTAATGCGGAATAATTCCTCAGAATCGCAATAATAAGAAGTATGAATAGAATTACAGAAATGAAATATGCACAACACAAAGACAATATTTAACATGGTTCACCCAATGTGGGCTACATCCACCAAGAACACTTGCTCAGATTTTATTACAAGCCAATAGTCTTCACAATTACAATAATCAGATCTTGTTTGGAGCTGCGCTCAACAAACCCTCTCGATTCGCACACACTATTCACCTTCACAAAACACACTGATATATATCCTATTGTATGTCCATCTATTTATAAGTACATCAATAGGTAGCCGAAGAGGTGGTTTTACAAAACAATGGAAACCGAAAAGCCAACAGCCCATAACGGTTACCCATTACCCATGGGTTAATAAACCACCCATGAAAATTTGCTTCAGGGCTTCACCCCGAACCCCCTTGACCCACTCACCGCGAGTGGGACCACCGTAAAAATATCTGAGTGTAACACATGGAAGGTGTACCAAACTCTAACATGAAAACAGGCTCCACAAACATAACAAAAAAACCATTTCTTCATGTTTTTTGCATTGTAGTTGAAGAGCATCCTCTTCCTCTTAATCTTATTGTGTCATCCAATTTCACATTTCGATTTGGGCTTAAAAATAAGTGCATTCCATTCGATTTATTGCATTAGCTCACATTAATTGAGGGCAACCTATATGTTAGAAGTCATGCCCGGTGATGGTTGTGAATGAATCTTAGAAAAGCACTTTTGTCCTTTTCTCTTTCTCGAGTCTTACCAAACCTCACAAAAAATTAAATACATACATTCTTAAACAACATCCTACTTGGAAGAAGTTGTAGGTGATCACACGATCATGGCACGGTGGGCACCGGCTCGTTGCTCTGTCGAGTCATACTTTGAGTGAAGCCCGTCCCCACCATAACATACTTGAAACCTCACCTTTTAGATCTCCTTCTTTGTAGGAATCCATCCTCGAAAAAAAATCTATTTCACAATTCATGTGTCGGTCCCTAAATAGCATAAGCTAAATAAATATAATAGAAAAGGCACTACTAGGATCACATTTTCGTAGTGTTTTCACTTGGCTTGCGTTTTGAGGTGATAGATCACATTTGTCACTTTTTGTTCATCCTTGCACGCTCCTCATCACGGTTGGTGTATTCCGGCTTCACCGAGTGTGCCACGGGCTATATCATCATCATTCTCGTAAGTCAGGTGCGATTCTACATCAGATTTTGATTCACAACCACTTTATTTCATCACTATTTCAATTTCACGAATCGCTTGTCATTAGTTACCTCCGACCGCCATCGGTTATACCCAACCGACATCGGTTCCGAGGTGTCCTTTTGCTAACCTACCGATCTGAAAATAATCGATTATTACTACCGATCTCGAACTCTTATAGGCTTTAATTATTTTTCGATAATTTTATCCTTTTAAGTAATCAATTTAAAATAAAATGCAAGACATTTAAGACAATTACACAAAGATTGATTACGGAGTTCGGCAATTGCCTACATTCTCCGTGTTTGTGGTCAAACCGTTCCACTAGTCAAAACTTGTAGGTTATAATAGTACTTTGAAAAGAAAAACTAATGGAATTTTACTTGCCTATCAAGATACACCAGCTCTTTGAAAACTTTCGATGATCGGTCAAATTGTTCTTCACTTTCCGATGCACAATCTCCTTCGATTTGATCAGCCTTCCGATGCTTATCAATGTGACGCTAGCACTCCGGTCAACAATCCAGGATTTGCAAGTAATTGGTGTGGCTCAATGGGCCTATTGGGTAGTTTATAATTTACTCCCAATCACAAATATTTCATCTACTATTGCCTAAAATAATAGGCCAATAAACAATATTTGTTGACACATCTCACAAATAAGCTTAAAAAATAATAAGCTTCTCGGACTAATGTGTGTCCACCTTTCCGTGCTCTAGCAATGAGCTTCTCTGTTGTGCCGGTGTGTGTCCCCACAATAAGCTTAACAAATAATAAGCTTGGGGTGTGTGCTCATTACAAAGAATGGGTTCCCTATTTATACAAAACATAGGCCCTTAAAAAATGCAATACAAATTATCTTTAGGCTATATTTAAACCTTAGCCTCACCCGTAGCAAAATTAATGGGATTACATACCCATATAGGGTGGTTTGCATTTTTAATGGGATTAAATCCCCAAATTAGTCTCCTCCACCATTTTCCACGCATGGTAAGTGGATGTGTATCCTACATTTTGTGAGTTGATATTGTTTAAGGCTTTATAAAGCCTTTCCACGCATGTGAAGTGGTCAAAAGACCATGTGAGCATAAGCTGCCCCCACCTTGATCACCACATGGATTTCCATGCATGGCTTGATGCCCCTAACAACCACTTCATCACCTTCCACGATTGTCAACGACCAATGGTTAAAACCCCTCCAATTTTTCCAATGCCTTTTTTGTCATGTGTCATAGTGCGATTGGTCCAATATTGACCAGTTGACCATAGTTGACTTTCCTCTTGACAAAACTTTGACTGGACATAACTAGAGCTCCGATGTCCATTTCAGCGTTCTCATAGTCGTTGGAAATCTCTCGAGATGATATTCTGCACATCGACACCATTTATGGATGTTTAGGGAACTTTCAAAAATGATCCTCTGATCACACCTCCCCACTGAGAAAGGATTTTTGTCCCAAAAAGCTTCCATACTATCCCCGAATCTAAAAACTCTCACGCCACCTTGGAAGTGCTACGTAGTAGACCCTTGGGTCTTCTCCTCCAACCTTATCACTTCAAAACTCTTCTCTCATCCTAGGACCTGTGGGTTATGGGCCCACGACGCTTCCTCCGTCTACTCGATATCCAAACTCCACGCTCTGTTGTATGGTGCTAAGTTTCGAATGAAACCTCAACACTTCTTCCGTGTGATGCTAAGCTTCTTGATATCTCGACAACAAGGATCTTCTTTAACTATATAACATAGCTCACGGCTCTGAGTTGATTCCGCAAAATCCAAACTGGATTAAAGGAACTCCATGTTACGTAGAGCTTTGATTGATCCGATGTTGGTGATGGACAATGCCTTGTCCCTTTACAAACCTCAACGCCTCCAATGCATGATGCTAAGCCTCTTTCAAGACCTCAAGCCTCGATGCACAATGCTAAGTCCATTTCAAACATCAATGCCTCCAATGCACAATGCTAAGCCTCTTTCAAGACCTTGAGCCTCCAATGCACGATGCCATGTCTGATGATCAGCTACCATTCGAATGTGCGGTCACAATTCCTTGACATCGAATGACGTTCCGAGCTGATCCTTTGAGAGCTCGCTTGTTGACATACAATATCAGTGTACCACTCTTACCGCACGGTCAATGCCTGCCTACATAGAATGAAGTTCTAACTCCGACTTCAATACCAATGATGATTTAGCTACCATTCTCACGCATGGTCACTATGCCTCTACGCAGAATGAAGTTCCAAGCTGATATTTTGAGAGCTCCTCTTGTTGACACATTAATATCAGTACCAATTTTCCACACGGTCATAATGCCTCTACATATAATGAAGTTTCGACCTGATGTCAATGCCAATGGTGATTCAGCTACCATTCTGCTACACGGTCACAATGCCTCTACACATAATGAAGTTCCGAGCTGATGTATGTGAACACTCTTTGTCTACACAAATGTCGATCAATCTCCACACTCTATATGAGTCAAATCCTGTATCCAAGCTATAATAGGTACTCACCAGCTGATTAGGAGATATGTTTGGAGCATTAATCAAATTTCCTAAGTAAGAAAATCCACTTGAGTATTGTAAACCTTTCTCTCAAAGCATTTCCTCATAGAATCGATCTCTAAAATTAATACCGCATACTATTCATCAATCGAATTATGCAATAAATAATTGAAAAATTGTTGACTTACCCAAAGGACTTTCCTTTCATGTATTACTCGGTCCCGGGGTTGACTTGTCAATGTTGGTGGTTGAGCGAGAAACTTATTTTACCTTTGCAATATGCCTCCATTCCATCTTTGGCTTGCCATTACTCGATGGTGAGATGGATGCGTTTCAAAGCAATTTTCCACCGGTGCCCATTCCTCTCGGCAATGAGCACAAAAATTCCTCTTAATCTCCTTCTTCGAGATGAGGAACTCTTTTCTGTCATTTTCGACTCTGCATGACGAGATTGGTCTTTTTGGTTTGCCTTGTTCTGACTTTAATGGCATCAACTTCTTCATCGCTTCTTCTCTTCTAGCATATGGCCACAAGAATGATTATGCAATCCACAAAAAATACATGGAAATGAATTCCACATCTTCTGAAAATCATAACCATACTTCTTAAACTGGAAAAGTGGATAAGAAGTTTTACTGTGCTTACGATTATGGTAAGAAATTGGAGGTGGAATCTCATTACCTCTTCACTGATTTCTCTTACCTCATCCTGCCTGTGATGATGAAGCATAAGTTTCCTACTTAGAATATTCTTGCAGACTAGTGGGGTATTCACTTTGCTTTCGGAAGCTTGTCTCCCATCAGTGTTCTTAGAGCATTCTCCAATTTCCATTCCCACACTAGGAAAACCCAAACCTACAAAATGAGGATGATCCTCAACCTGTATTGGGTTAGCAATGCCTTGGCCATTTTTACCAAGGCCTCTTCCATCAAATCCCATTTTATCTAGTAACTTGGATTCAATTCCTCTAGTATGAATTTCAAACAAACCAAAGAATTCATTACTCCGAATCAAACCGAATGGGAGGAAGAAGAAGTTTCGGTGGTGAACAACTTACAGTGCATTCATCTGCCATGGTCACTACATCCAAGTTGAAGGTATTTCCTTTCTCTGATCACCACACTACAACCTTGCCAAGAGCTCCTCCTTGGTTTGCAGTTATGATTTCAAACGAGCGTTCTCCTCTCCAAGGAGTAATACATGGATCGTAGGAGAGAGTTCTCTTCCTAGATCCGTGATTATAAGCTTCAACCTCATCGAGCCGCCGTTGAGACATCTTGCCCATAGTGCACTTTGCCCTATTCACACAAACTGAACCAACTGCACCAACTTGAAGCAATCACTCTGTTAATCAGATTTACTAAAAAATAAATATGGAGCTAAACCAGCTCTGATACCAAACTTGCTTTGGAGATTAGCAAGTTTGAAGGCCAACAACCAGCTCTGATGCCAAACTTGATCTGAAAATAATCAGATTATTACTACATGATCTCGGACGCTTATAGGCTTTAATTATTTGCCGATAATTTTCTCCTTTTAAGTAATCAATTTAAAATAAAATGCAAGACATTTAAGACAATTGCACAAAGATTGATTACGGAGTTCGGCAATTGCCTATGTCTCTAGGTTCATGGTCGAACCGTTCCACTAGTAAAAACTTGTAAGTTACAATAGTACTTTCACAAGAAAACCTAATGGAATTTTACTTGCCTATCAGTACACCAGTTCTTCAAAAAATTCCGATGATCAGTCAAATTTTTCTTCACTTTCGTGATGCACAATCTCCTTCAGCTTCGATTGGCCTTCCCGATGCTATCAATGCGACGCTAGCACTCCGGTCGACAATCCAGGATTTGCAAGTAATTGGTGTGGCTCAATGGGCCTATTGGGTAGTTTATAATTTACTCCCAATCACAAATATTTCGTCTACTATTGCCTAAAATAATAGGCCAATAAACAATATTTGTTGACACATCTCACAAATAAGCTTAAAAATAATAAGCTTCTTGGACTAATGTGTGTCCACCTTTCCGCGCTCTAGTAATGAGCTCTCTGTTTTTGGCCGGTGTGTGTCCCCACAATAAGCTTAACAAATAATAAGCTTGGGGTGTGTGTTTATTACAAAGAACAAGTTCCCTATTTATACAAAATTAGGGCCCGTAAAAATGCAATACAAATTATCTTTAGGCTATAGTCAAACCTTAGCCTCACCGTAGCAAAATTAATGGGATTACATACCCATATAGGGTGGTTTTCATTTTTAATGGGATTAAATCCCCAAATTAGTCTCCTCCACCATTTTCCATGCATGGTAAGTGGATGTATATCCACATTTTTTGGGTTGATATTGTTGAAGGCTTTATAAAGCCTTTTCCATGCATGTGAAGTGGTCAAAAGACCACGTGAGCATAACCACCCCCACCTTGATCTCCACATGGATTTCCACGCATGGCTTAATGCCCCTAACAACCGCTGCATCACCTTCCATGATTGTCAATGACCGATGGTTAAAACCCTCCAATTTTGCCAACACCTTTTTGCCACGTGTCATAGTGCGATTGGTCCAATATTGACGATTGACCATAGTTGACTTTCCTCTTGACCGAAATTTGACCGGACATAACTAGAACTCCCGATGTCCATTTGTCGTGTTCTCATAGTCGTTGGAAATCTCTCAAGATGATCTTCTCGCATGCAGCACACCATTTATGGATGTTTAGGAAATTTCAAAAATGATCCCTTGATCACCTACTCAAAAGGACATTTTACTTCACTTTCTTCTACTTTTCACGGTCCCTCCATTGTCATTATTCCCATTGACATTTAAAACATCTTTAGATTTGGCATACTGTTAGATTTTACCTTCGCCCCTTCTTGTTCACTCACTATCCATTTTCTATAGTAGTGCAACTAGCAGTTACTCTTGACCGATGTCGGTTTGCCCTAACTAGCATCGGTTAGCTTGTTTCACATTCTAGCCACCATTTGGCACTTGATCCACTTTTTTGTCACCGATTCACCTATTCATGTTGTTCTCTATGTCATTTACGGGAAGCAACCCTACCTACGATCAAGATCTTGGTTCACATGGTGCCGACCAAGACAAGAAAGCGCACTCGTATTTCACGCCGGTTGTTAACCACTCCCACCTAGTCCTTCACCACCTTCCACTTCATCAAGCAACCATGGATCCCATCCAACCTATTACTAGCACTACCTAGGAGATGAGGAGTTCACTCGACTCCTTGACCGAGAACCCTACCACCTTACGGTTTTACCTTTCCCACTCATCCACTCGAGATGCCTCGGGTCAGTTGATATATGGTATGCCCGTATCTATCCCCCGACTCTCGTACTCCACTCCTGCATCAACCCCATTTGGCTCCATGTTGCTTGCATCTACCTTACCCCAGTGCGTTTCACGCTTAGGTCCTATACCCGCTATGACTACCACGTATGCTACCTCTCGTGGCTGTTACATCCACCGTACCCTCAACAACTTCCCCAAACACAACCTCATCCGCCCTAACATCTCACACATACCCGTAGCTACATTACCACCTCCCAAGTGTTGGTGACCCCTACCTCATTTCAAAATGTTGCTATTTCCATTCCATAATCGTTAGCCCCTATTTCCACTAGGGTTACCACGACCCTTCCACCCCCATATACATACTATCAACAACCTCCCGTTTCATCCATTATTCACTTTGGGCACGTACCCCCTATTTCACTGCCTTCTTCTCCACCACCCTACATGACAGCCCCATACACTGGAGTGCCACCCCTATTCTATGCCCAAAACTAACCTCCTCACACTATAGGAGGCATCCAATCATCACAACCCACCAACGACCTAATTAAATTGATGTTGGACAAGATGCAGACATTAGAGGCATCGGTTTCTAGCTCCCACAACACTCTCACCTATGATGAGATTTCTAATGAGCCTATTCACCCATCCATTCCTATCCATTCATACCCTGTGCATTGGGATTTTCCTAAATTCAATTATTTTAATAGCAAAGAAGACCCACAACAACATTTGCGGTCGTTTAAACATGGGTGTTATCTGATCGCTCATGATGATGCCTTGCTTTTGAGAACCTTTCCCATGTCCCTCACTGGACCTGCATTAGATTGGTATAGTGGGTTACCTAAACACTCTATATTCTCATTCAATCAGGTAGCCCAAGCCTTCTTAGATAATTTCTCTATCAATATCGTCAAGAAGGTCACCATGACCGATCTATATTCCACACGTCAGTATGAGGATGAATCTATCATGATTTTGTCACTCGCAAGACAGCCTGATCAATCAACTTACCTTCCAACCGCCACAAACTAAACTGATTGAGTTCTTTCACACACAAGCTTACGCTGGACTTATTTCACCAACCTTGCAGGTCCAAACCTTCCGAACATTCGATGAGGCATTCACTATGGCACAAAAGTTAGAGATTCGGACCATCAAGAGAAGAAAATCCAATTACGCAATAAGAATTTGGCATTCAAGTCAAATGATACCTCTTCTTCTTCCAAACCACAAACCAATTATTCAAAAGCTAAGGGCACGCTAACGTAGTGGTACTCAACACCGGCCTAGCTCATCGTTAAATCAAAGCTACACCCTCATCTAATCTCTCACCTGTCTAAACTTTTCAATTCATATGAGAGCAAGTGAAAATATACCCCAATCGGGAACCTTACTCTTCTGTCTTATAAAATCTTATCAAATCTGGAGCCATCACCCTTGCACCTATAAAACCTCACACTTTGGTTTTGACGCTGCTCACCCCATGCCCAGATGGTATGAAGAACATGATTTCGTAACTATCATCGAGTAAAGGGTCATAGTGACAGAATCGCATCACTTTCAAAAAATATTGTCCAAGAAATGCTCGAGAAAGGTGAGTTAACTATGGATAATCCTAATGCCAACCCCAACCATGCCCCTTCATCCGATCAAACTAGTGAAACATCAACTCACGATACCCATACCCGCGAGGTTCACGCTATCTTTAATGAGGTACTGTCACCTCCCAATTACCCCATATTCCTTCTATAGAGGAGATCCTAGCCCAAAATCCTCCTTCCACGTTGGAACCAACCTCTCCCTGTTCCTTCACCAACAGAGGAACACCTTTCATCTCTTTCATCACCTATGGAGGTGTCTTCCACTAACATTGAGCCCATCTCACCCCCCGGGTTCACCACTTAGAGAACCTTTACCTACAAGACCTCCTCCACCAATAGAGGAGCACCCATTATCTCCTCCATCCATAGAGGAGTACCCATTCTCTCCTCCACCCATGAGGAGCACCTATTACCTCCTCCACCCAAAGAGGAGTGCCCATCTATTCCTCCACTTATAGAGGGGCTACCATCATCTTCTCCACCCATTATAGACCTAGTGGAGATACCTTTACCTCTCGGCGAGCATTCTCCGTCGCCTAGAATCCTATAGACTTACTTTCGATCTCTTACCCACGGAAGCTGAAGCTAGCCAATTCCCCATCTCTAAGACACATTTTACAGGAATTACCATTAGGTCCTCACCAACTCCACCTACAGATGTGCCATTCTAATATTTGTCTCGATCATTTAGATTATCTGGATAGATAGAGTCGTACTATGGGGCCATCTTTGCTTCTGTCTCAACACAGATGCAAAGATCCTTCTTTGATACCTCCACTATCTAGCCAAAAACATTTCAACCAATTGAATCAAACACAACCACCTCTATCACAACCCCTTCCACGAAACCGTTATAACACAAACCACACCCTTACCCATAACCCGACCTACATCTAAACCCAAACCCACACCTACAACATTTACCTCAACTAAACCTATTACCACTTTAGGGGTCACCCCGACCACTAGCCTTACTCATCCACCTATTAAACTGGATTTAGCTACATCCTCCAATGTCAATACCACACCTACTCGACACCCAAACCAAAGAAACAAACCCATCGACCTCATACCCTGACTACACCAATCACACCAGCACTTGTCCCATTTGTCTTAAGACCTCAGCTGCCCAACATGGTCAAGCAACCTCCACCCATCCATAAACCAATAACACAATAAGCCATTCCTTCCTCACAAACCTCTAACCTACCCAGGCACACAACATGATTTACACCCGCACTGCAGTCTCTTTACCACCAATACCTCCAATACCCTCAACCATTGCTTCACTACCCACCACACTTTAGTCATTGTCCCTCACACCCCAAGCACGACCCGTGTCATCTACCTTCACAACACCCCCGTTATCCCCATGGGTAACTCGCCCTCTTCCTCCATCTGCTTTTCCTTCTAGACCTCATACACTCACATCACCTTTACCCAAAAAGGTGCAACCCAAAATTAAAACCCCACTACCACACAATAAGGTATTCAAAACAACTACACACCCTCCTACCCATCCATCTACTATACCCCTACCCAAACAAACACGACCGATACCTAAAACCACACTAGCACCTAAACCTCTTCCAAAAATAGTTCCTCGATAATCAACCACACCTACACCCAAACCCACGTTCACTTCCCATTGTGATCCACTAACAAGGTCCTATGCCAAAATTTTAACCAACCTCCTCGAGACTTCGTTATCACATTACCACCACTCCAACCTTATGACCCCCTCAAACTCAAGCCAAAAGGGTTTGACGATACTAAAATTTGCACATACCATCATGTGTTAGGGCATGATGTGGAGAAGTACAAGGCCTTCAAAACCTGTCCTTATCCAATTGTGTCCCCTAGAAACCAACTTTTTGATGACGACCTTCTTGACGAGGATTTTGCTTCACCGACACCCATTCCCACATTACCCACTCAACAACCACAACCTCCACCCTCACGGCTCCTAGAGCCACCCTCAAGATTTGAAATTAACATGGTTCATATCGAGAGCTTTCCACACCACCACCCCAATGTTGTTGCGACCAGCTCACCTCATAAGGCTTTTCTCCTCCAGTAGGTTTTTTCCTTCATGTTGTTACACCACTCATCGTACACCTTCTTCATTTTCCAACTCCCTCAAATCAACATGATACATGTCACTAAACATGCAAGAAGTGAAAAGAAAAGGAAATCGACCCACCTACCAATCTTATACCCAACACACCATCTACCCATACCTAAAATAACCATCTGTGGCCCCACGTACTCCCATTTCTAATGGCGTCACACATCACACCATGCTAAAAAAATTACACCAATCTCCTTTGAAAATGTCCTTATATGACCTCATCCAAACCTCGAGAATCCCATTGTCAAGCTCTCATGGAGGTTCTTCAATCTATTGAGATTTTACCCAATGACCCTACACCCGTAGCTTCCATTATCACACCCCATCATGTAGCCTCTCTCACCAAATTACCACCTTCATCCTCACCCCATCTTGTTCACCAAGTGGCCTCCCTTAGCTTCTTAGAGGAAGAGATCACGCCACACCAAAAAAATGACCTGACCAACCCTCTTCATCTTCATCCACATTGATGACATACGGGTACGCCATGTGATGATTGATGGAGGCACTAGCATTAACATCATTTCATCCCATGCATTTTCTCAAATGCGCATACCTGACAATTACATGCATAAACATCTGGTCATGTTGCGTTCATTCAACAACGCTATCACCTCCACACTAGGCACTGTCATCCTCCACATTCGCGTGGGTCCCTGCACTATTCCAAAATTGTTTTATGTTTTGGAGGGGGAATTCTAATATAACTTTTTGCTTGGTAGACCTTGGATCCGTGTCATGGGTTGTGTTCCTTCCACTTTGCATCATTGTGTAAATTTTGAACATGAAGGACACACTTATACCATTCCATTTGACCCATCACCTTTCAAAACATGCAACATGCTTTACCGACCCAATGATGTGCTCATACCTATCAAGCCGTCTACCTCCGCAACCACTACCACTTCACCTACACCTCCACCTACCAATACAACCATTGCTTTCACCGCACATACCTCCTCCATTCCTACCGCTGCCATAACCTCCACGGCTGACCCATTAGCTTCCCAATCCGTTAACTCCACCTCCGCATCAAACTCCGACACATCATCCATTCCAAAGCTACCTACTTACCAACCACCGATCCTGGAAGGTGTTTTTAATGCCTCACTCTAGGGGAGTACCGCCTATATAGTGTCAACACATTCCTTACTCCACAAGAGTACGGAAGCCTTCACCAACACCCTCGCTATGATCACTACGTATAGGAGAATGCCTCCTTTATGGTCCTCCTCATCTTCATACTAGTCTCACATATGGGGGACTTGATGCTACCACTTACACACCTGAACCACCATCACAAACCCACCCATTTTCCGCTGACTTCCAATCACTTACCAATTGCCGTTTCGCCCATACCTTCCTGCACCACTATACAGGAAGGGTTTTGGTTTTGGATTTTATGAGCAAGGCCGCCATACCATTATTCCATGTACCACATGCAAACATAACGACCAAAGTGGTATCGGCTTCCTCGAACCTCCTACCAAATAGGCCCGCATTGAACTCATTGAGGACCCTAGCCCTTCTCCACCTTCATCTTCATCACCAATTTCACCCGCTCCACCTTCATCACCACCCTCACCAACGGAGTCGATGGATCCTAAATCTATCCCTCCTAACTTTTTATTTTTTCATAAACACCATTTCCTTGGGGCCTTTAACTTATCAACGTGAAGGCGAGGCCCCTTCCACTCATCCATTCTTGTATCCTGAAATGATTAATAACAACAAACCTAAAATTAATGCCATTCAATGTCAGGATGATGAATCCATACTCACCTACCTTGTTGCAAAAGACTCATATATTCATCTGGTCGTTACCCTTCGAGACGTAAACCATGTTGAATGAATTGACTATCGAGATCAACATTCATACTCGGGATGACCTACACATCCTAAAGACCGAACAATCTTTAGATGCTTCGAATAGGAAGCCATCACTTCCTTTCTCTCGAGATCATAACCACACTTTCACTTGGTCTTATGCAGACATGCCCAATATTGACCCCACCATAGTGGTCCATGTATATCGTAACCGAAGCAGAAAAAAATTAAATGGGGTAAATTTACTCCTAATTGGCTTGGACCATACATCATAACTCATACCTATGGATTAGGTGCCTATCGTTTATCTTCACTTGAGGGTAAACCCGAACCTAAGCCCCTTAACACATTACATCTTCAACCATTCTATTGTTGACTCGTCGTCCTACCTCACCCTTTGTCTCTTTACGGGATCATCCCTTGAGCTCTATCCACTCCATACACCTCCCTAATGATTAAACAAGAATCATGTGAGTACTGGCCACTTGTTATCTTCTCTTGAATATGTGTACTACGGCCTTGCACATAGCATGATTCTCATGGATAGTTTTCGTCTACCTTTAGATGAGATCCCATGGTTGTTCCACCTTTCCTTTTGAACAAGAGTCCTATCCTCCACTTTGGTCTTGTCCATGACTTCAAAGACCTCACATGGGACCAAACTCGAGTCAAACTTCTAATAAAAAGATGACTTCCTCAAAAGGACATCTTTCTCTCAACAAAATTGTTGTTATAAATAGATCGCTCCTTCAAGGATAGCATATGTGAAGCTTTAAAAAACGAGAGAAACTGAAGATTCCCGCATTGATCAGCTTCACAAAGTCCTCAAGGAGTACCATATTATCTATCCCATATAGACTTCTGCATCGATCGAGTCTATAAATTTTTTTTTTTTTTTAGTCATGGACTTGCCCACTATGACCTAGGACCCTCTTGCCCAAAGGCCCTGTTACTCAAAACATATAAAATTAACTACCTTTCACCCTCCTTACCATTTTCACTCTCATTTCCTCAATTGCCTCAAGGGACATCTTAGAATTTAGACATTTGGTGATCCTGTGACTACCTTCATCATAGAACAGTTAATCATTCAATGTCTTTCAAGACTTATCTTCATCGCCCCCTCCAAGGTATGATCTACTCTGTATGATCCTGCTTCCAATCAGGGGCTCTATCGCTGCCCCTCTTATCTTTTTAACCATCTTTGTTTACGTTTTAATTTCCTTATACATCACTTGGTCCTCGACGCTTACCTTTGGGGTAATCCTCCCATTTCACCATAATCACCTTCACCTACATCCTTTTACCTATAATTTACCCACACCTATTAAACCTAAACCCACAACATGCCCTAAAACCTACCAACTCATTTTCATATTCTTCCCTAGCTCATGGGAGAACTACATCAGCCTAAGGTCCCTTTTCGCTAGGACTATGTAGGAAGCACTCCGAGGGCATGGGGCCCTTAGAGGTTAGCTCGGCCATTCTCTACCCTAAAACAATTCATCAACCATGCCTAACTCACCATTTACATCACATTGCCCTTACTTTTCCCTTTTACCCCACCCTTTACCCTAATCCTTTACCCATCCAACCTTTACCCAACCCATTACCTTACCTTTCCTGACCTCATCACTTCCTACCTCCATTTGTCCTCCTTTGGGGACTTCTTATTCTTTTACCCCTACCTTGGCCTTACCTGTGTTGTGACCTAGATATTTGGACCTGGACCATCGCTAGTGACCTTTGACCTCATGTGTTTGCTATACCTTGTGGCATTGTTACTTGTGTTGATTGACCTAATGACCTTACCTAGCCTATTGCCGTGACCGTTTATCTTGACCCTACCTTTGGTGTACTGGAACATACCTAAACATTCCTGCACCTAACCTACGTTGTGTTTCCTGACCATATCCTATACCTTGGATACCGGATTCACTTCAACCTTGTCTGGATAAAGTTCTCCGCTCTTCAACCCGAGTAGCACGCTACAGTTTATACGTGTGTGTGTGTTTGATCACATTACCTTTGACCCTAACCCATTACCTAGATTGCCCGAGTAGATCTTTCACCCTTTTCCCCTGTGCCCACTTGCCTTTTCCTCACATTTACCTTTTATCAAACCACTCACCGCTTCATCCGCTACCTCATCTGGGCCTAGTTTGAGGGGGATCACCTTCACCCACACATGGGGCAACCACATCTTATTTTTGTTAGCGCTGCTTACCAATACAAGCTATGCAACAAAAGGGGGCAAAATGTAGACACTAAAATTAGGTCACACTCCCCTTTCGTACCTTGACCAATAAGCACCCTTTATTACATTTACCTAGCCATGACCCCCTTCACCCCACTAATATTAATTTAATTAAATTAATTCATTATCCTCACTATATTTATTATTTAAATATCTTATTTAAAAAATATCCCCACATACAATTCACTTAGACACCTCACCAAGCCAACTCAACCTAAGATCTCTTCTTAGTAAGTTGCCATAGCTAACTAAGACTTACCACAACCCTAAAAATCAATGCCTACATTCCCTCTAACCACATTCCTACATGCTCACAAGAAGCTCCCAGTATAATCTATGGGATAATGACATGAGATCCAAGGAAATCAAGAGGATCACCCTAGTTTAGTAAACCTAGGAAATCCTACCTTGACCGACGCCGGTTATCCCTAACCATCACCGGTTAAGCCAGACCACCGTCGGTTACCCTTTTAACCCCTAAACTACCTTATTCTCAAGGTTGGAAAACATTGGGAGAAGGTTGATGAGAAAGAACACATCTCAGAGAGATAACGCATCTTTAGAGAGCAAATTCCAGTGAAAACCCGCATGCAAGGAAGGAGATTGAGCATCTTCTCTGTCATAACCATCCCAGCCATGACCTGATTTGACCAAGCAAAGAGGAGTGTACATGCAGCCCATGTAGAAGCTTTTCTTCAGTTGGTGATCACTTGCAACCTTCAAACCCCTCATCAGCACCTCCATCCCTCACACATAGGCATTCAGGACCGGAATCCAAGTAAGTATAACATCATACTTTCTGGTTTATTTCATTTCATCATCATTTTATCATCCATTGTTTACTTTGCCCCCTATTGACCTTCCCCAACGTTTTCACCTCCAAAATACCCATTAAAACCTCGACAAAGCCTACTCTAGTCACCCAATACCTCATCCCAACCAACCAAAGTTCTTTGTGCAATCACAAAGGAGATCAAAATATTGTTATGTGACATTTCCGGATCTCACAAGAATCGACAGGCACGGTTACACCTAATCGTCGTTGGTCACCCCGACCAAGACCGGTCTCGTATTTGCCCACATAGCCTAGAAAAATACCTACCCACCAAATTTCATCTCACCCTCATTCACTTGTGATCTACCCGAGACCTCTATCAAACATGTAGAGGCCTAGAACCAATGACCTTTGGATTTTATTCTAGCTTAGCCTGTTAGATTAGATCTATTTCTTATTGTATTTTAAGTGAGATACCTAAATCATTTAAAATAACAATAGGATTTACTTTGTTTACAACATTAAATTGTTAAAAAAGTGGATCGACAACCATCTAGGAAGTATCATACTTCCTAGATGTAGCATACGCTAAGCGAGTTCATCGTCCATATTATTTAATTCCTTTTGGTGGTCTTTCTTTGCATTACAGGTAGTTCCTCCTAGCCAAAAGGAAGATCTCACGACCAGCCGTGGATCTAGAAGTCATACACACACAAAAACCCATCAACCAACATTTGAACGAGGTATTCCTCATATGCCCGTTACCCTATCTTTCATCAACACTTCAAAGAAATGATCTAAGAATCGGGTGAAACACCTTAATGAGGAAATACACAGAAAAGATCGGAGAACCATCATTTGGAAATGCTTTAATTGTTGAAATCAAGGGAAGATCTAAAGAGAGATCATCTAAGAGTAAGAAGAATGGGAGATCAAAGTCAAGACATGGCAGATCTAGATCTAGGTACAAAGATTTAATTTTTTGGAATTGTGGAAAGAGAGGACACGTAAAGAAGGAGTGTTGGTCCAAGGAAAACAAAAAGAATACATCAGACAAAGGTAAAGAAAAAGGTAAGGAGGCAAACATTGTAAGTGAGGTAAAACAAGATGCCCTTATTCTCTCCTTGGATAATAAATTAGAATCTTGGGTGTTAGATTCTAGAGCTTCTTTCCATGCTACCCCTAATAAGGGTTATTTTAGAAATTATGTTCAGGGTGATTTTGGACAAGTTTATTTAGGTGATGATGAGCCATGCAATATTACTAGTAAAGGTGATGTTTATCTAACATTGCAGAATGGAAACCCACGGGTATTGAAAGATGTGAGGCATGTGCCAAGCCTCAAAATAAATCTAATATCTCTTGGGAAACTTGGTGAATCTGGATGCGTGGTTATATTCACCGACTCTTGGAAGGCTACTAAGGGATCTCTTATTTTGGTAAGAGGTAAGAAGGTAGGAACTTTATATTTGTCTACCATGTATTACTCGATTCCTTTTTTGTGCTATCTACTATAGATTTAGATGTGAACATGTCACATAATCGGCTAGGCCATATGAGTGAAAAAGGAATGAAGATATTAAAGGCTAAGAGTAAGTTATCATATTTGAAATAATTAGATCTTGAATTTTGTGAGCACCTTTGCATATTTGGAAAGCAGAAGAGAGTGAGATTTCGCAAGGTTGGGTCAACAAAGAAGGAGCAGAAATTGGAGCTTGTACACTCGGATGTGTGGGGACCGGCCAGTGTAGCTTCTATTGGAGGATCCCAATAATATGTGACTTTCATTGATGATGCCACAAGGAAGGTATGGATCTATTGTATTAAGCGTAAATATGTTATTTTTGAAACTTTTAAAAGATGGAAAGACCTTCTAGAAAATGAAACAAATTTAAAATTGAAGTGCCTTAGATATGACAATGGTGGTGAGTAATGTAGCAAGGTTTTTAATGATTATTGTTCAGATAATGGAATACGAAGAGAAAGAACGGTTCCTAGAACTCCATAGGAGAATGGAGTTGCATAAAGAATGAACACAATAATCATGGAATGTTCTAGAAGTACGAGGATTCATACCGGCTTACCTTTGAAGTTTTGGGCGAAACCTTTGGATACAACAATATACTTGATCAGCCGTGGGCCTTCAACAACACTGGATGGTGGAATACTAGAAGAAGCTTGGTTTGGAAAAGAGGTATATTTTTATTTTCTTAGATTTTTGGCTCAGAAACTTTTATGCATGTTGATAGGAAAATAGGAGGAAGTTGCATGTTAAATCTAAGAGATGTACTTGCATTGGTTATGGCTCTAGTGATTTAGGATATAGATTTTGGGATTTAGAAGATTCTAAGATTGTTAAAAGTCATGACATTGATTGGAATGAAAAATAATGTACATGGATTAGATTTTGGTGCCTAAACATGAACATGTGGAGGATATTTGTAAGGAATTGATGTTAGTCGGGCTAACTAGCATTGGTTGACAGGATCGAGTTCAGAGAAGTCAATTACAAGGCTGGAGTCGATTACTCGAGAACCGATATTGGTAAGGCAACCACGGTTGGTTAGCAAGAAGAGGAACCACGTTCGGTTACGGTGTGACTGATGTCGGTCAACGACAAAAATTGACATGAATGTGCAACATGCACAAAATGATCCCGAGACACCCTAGATATTAGTGAGAAGCTCACAAAGGGTAAGTAGACCTTTGGAGAGATTTTCAACTTTCTTTTCTTATTTTTTAATGACTGATAGTAGTGAACCGTAGAAAGCTTTGAAGAAGCAATACGGGTAGATTACCGCGAGTAGTGAGAACATGACATGGAATCCTTGGAAAAAAATTATACATGGGATTTGGTTAAGTTGCCAAGTAAGTAAGAAAACACTGCAAAACAAATGGGTTTACAGAATCAAGGAAGAAAAGGGTGAACTAAAAAGGTACAAGGCGAGGCTTGTGGTAAAGGGATTTGCATAGAAAGAAGGTATTGAATTTGATGATATTTTTTCTCCTGTAGTTAAGATGACTTCTTTTCTTTTTGTTCTAAGTTTGGTTTGTGAGAAGATTTGCATTTAGAAAACTGACTTGATGTTAAGACGAATTTTCTTCGTGGTGATTTGGAGGAAGATATTTATATGCAACAACCACTTGGTTATGAAGTCAAGGGTAAGGGGAAAATTGTGTGCAAATAGAAAAAGAGCTTATATGGGCTCAAACAAGCCCCAAGGCAATGGTATTTGAGATTTGACAGGTTTTATCATGAGTATGGTCATAAGAGATGTGAATCGACTATTGTGTTTATTTTAAAAAGCTTGAAAATGGGAGCTATGTTATTTTGTTATTATATGTAGATTATATGTTGATTATAGGATCTAGTATGCATGAAATTGGTAAAATTAAAGAAAGGTTAGCTCACACATTTGTAATGAAGGATTTGGGAGCTGCAAAGAAAATCCTTGGCATGCAAATTCATTGAGACAGGAAAAATAAGAAGTTGTATTTATCTCAGGAGGCTTATATTAATAAGGTGTTGGAAATGTTTAATATGCAAAAATCAAAACCTGTTAGTACACCTATGGATGAACACTTCAAATTGAGAAAAGATCAGTGTCCTTCATCACACAAGGAGGTTGAGTACATGGCACATGTTCCCTATGCTTCAGCAATAGGAAGTCTTATGTATGCCATGGTTTATACTAGACCAGACATTACATAGGAAGTGGGAGTTGTGAGCAGGTTTATGGCTAATCCAGTAAAGAACATTGGAAAGTAGTCCAATGGATTCTCAAGTATTTGAGAGGGACATCGACATGGAGTTATCTTTATGGAGGGTTAGATACTTCTTTACATGGCTATGTTGATTTAGATATGGTTGGATATTTGGATGGCAGGAGGAGCACCACTAGATATATTTTCACAGTAGGTGGAATGATAGTTAGTTAGATTTCAAGATTGCAGAAGGTTGTGGCTTTGTCTACTACAGAGGCAAAGTATGTTGCAGCTACATAAGCTAGCAAGGATATGATATGGATGAGAAGGTTTATGGAAGATTTGGGTAAGGAGAAAGAGGATTGTATATTATACAGTGATAATCAGAGTGTGATTCATTTGGAAAATAACTCAAAATTTCATTCAAGAATGAAACATATTTAGTTGAGGTATCACTTCATATGGTGCATTGGAGGATGGACATTTGAAGTTAGAGAAAATCCATATAGATGAGAACCTGCGGACATGCTAACAAAGCCATTGGTAAGGGAGAATTTGGAGCTTCACTCCACTTTGGTTGGTCTTTGAGTTTAAGACTTGAAGAGGAAGAAACAGGCCAAGGAAAAGGAACCAAGGATGGTGATGTACAATACAGTGCAACAATTGATCTCCAAGTGGGAGATTGTTGAGTATGGAGCTTAATTGCTTCACAAGAAACTTGATTTTACATGTTACTAGTTAAAGATGTCGGCGTCGGTTAGGGTGTAACTAAAGATCGCTAGTTAGTTCAAGAAGTGACCATCGACGGTCGAGTGCAAAGTAACCGTTGACGGTTACCTGTGTGATGCTACTTTTGTTTTTTTGATGAAAATTAGAATAAATCACTTGTTTTAAAGATGATTTATTAATTGTAAAAGCATAGTTAAGTTACCCAAAATAGTTATATACACATGTATGAATTTTATGAGGGTAAGTAAGAAGGAGAGAATAAAAATAGTAATTGTTTGCATGTAAGTTTTCTTGGTGAACAAGAAAGAGTAGCTGAGTGAGGGAAAAACATTGACCATCTTGTGAGGTGTTGGAAGACATAAGATATTCATTGTATTTCCTCTGTAAAGAAATGAATAATAATATTGGTCATTTCTTGGTGGACGTAGCCCACACTGGGTGAACCACGTTAAATCTAGTGTAATCTTTCTCTTGTTTATTTTATCTTTTGGTTATTTCCGCATTCATTACTTGTATGCTTTATCTGATTATAGATCTATGCAACATTGTTATATGGTTTAACCCCAACAGTCTTATGTCTAAAACCTCATTAACCAAGGAATTCTTATCCTGTACCTCTCTATCCACCACCTTTCCATCCTAACCCTATCTCAAACCATTGTCCACCATCCAAACCCCATTCTAAGTCCAAACATTTCCGGCCATCCAAATCTAATCATCAATCCAAACATCCCTCATTGACCAAAAATAAAAACTCTAATCATAAATCCAAACATCACAACCATCAAAATATCATCACACATCCAAAATCCCTCATCGGCCACTAATAAAAACAAATCTCACCCCATCCTTTGTTAAGAATGTTCTCCTAGTGAATGAAAAAACTACTACCCCCTAGTCTCATGATGATCACATGACATCATCTTCCCCATCCACTTCATATACTATCACTAACATGAAACATCATGGTAAAGGCTTAGGTATCCATGAACAAGGCCTCCTTACTCCCATCAAACCATTTACCAATCCTCAATCCTCTAATCCCCCTATACATCCCAAACACCTAAAAATGGATTGAGCATTTAGGTTGTCCTTTGCACACGGATGTTCTTTCCTCATCCCTCCATCCTCATTCCAATCTAATCCATCTTCACAAATACTTAATTGACTTAATCACACATGATGTAATTCATTAGTACCTATTACACTTGTGTGACCTTGGGCTATCCTTACTATCAACATCCAAGACTGATCATATCTTAAAGATCCAATCACTTAATCACACATCTTAATTAACTTGTGGTGAATACCCTTGGGTGCATCTTATGACACTCTAGCCAATGTCGTCACTACACTCATCTCCATCCCCCATCTAGCCACTTGTGATTCTTAACCCCTAGAGGTCTTAAGAGAGTGGATCATAAAAATATCATTATCATTAGAAAAAAGTGAAAAACATATCAAAACCCACCTCAAGACTCTCTCTAAGGGTGTTTCCAAAGCAACTCTCTGGGGCTATGGACACCTGGCTGGTAGTAGAGAAATGTTGTGACAAGAATCAGATGTATCTCCATCGGGGATATGGATGCCTGGTTGGTAGTGGAGCAATGCATGACTTAACCTTCCATTCACCTTCCATCAGCCTACTTGACTTAATCACTCCCTATACATTGGCTAGTTTGTCTTCACATACTACCCATTGAGTCTTCACTTCAAGTGGTAATTAACTATCACTTTTACACACACTTTGATCTCGAAGAGACATCACACTTGTATGTTGCCAAGTATTTCTTAGACCTTGGTCACACTTTTGTTTTAGTCCTACTATTATCTTACACCATGTGCCTTTTAAGCTCATCTTTTTCATCATCCATTGCAAATCATCCATCCCTTACATCCACATCCTTTTGTATCCATCATCCATGGGCAATCGATGATCCTATTTCTTTATCCTATTCCCCCCTTTTCTTCCTTTAACCCATCATCATTATGACTGGGGGCAACTTTATAATCTGCTGGGGCACCATCCCTTAATTTTCCTTACATCAATCATCCCACCCTTTACTTGGGGGCCTATCTTATCTAATCATCTTGCATCCTACCTTATCCAATCAAATCTCCTTTATCCTATCCAAAATCATCCCTCTATCCCACATCCTTTACCCTACCTTATCACATCCCTCATCCTATCAAACCTCCTTTATCTTATCCAAAATCATCCCTTTATCCCACATCCCTTATCCTATCCAAAATCATCCCTTTATCCCACATCCCTTATCCTATCCCAAAATCATCCCTTTATCCCTAATCCCTATCCACATCTACCTTGGGACTTATAGGAGAAAGTCACCTCCTTTCAAACCTGCCCATCCCTATCACATCTTCATCCCACCACATCTAAACTATCTTAAAAATCCAAAAAAATTAAAAAAATATTAAAAATCCATAAAAATCAACAACACACATAAAATTTAAAACACTTTTGCATGCATTTGTGTGCTTGTTCACTTGTTTATATTTTTCTTGCATTTGCATCATATTTTGGTTGATGATATGAGGCCTCTTTTCTTTATTTTTCTTTTGCTTGGCCAATGACATGAGGCCATTTTTGGTCCAATGATATGAGGACCCTCTTAATGTGTCTAATGATATACATGATTACGACATCTAGCAATTAAAACATCATGGTATTTATACCATTGGTGCATCTTTCTCTATGCCACATCTTAATAAACTTGCTAATGATGATAATTGTGGGAAATTTATGATAACACCACCCCTTTACATCATCACTTAGCCTAATCATCATCACCTTATCCAACCAACCCTTCATCAATCATATAACATCCAATCATCAAATCTTATTCATCCAATCAATCTATCCAAATTTTTCAACCAATCCTCTCATCCAAACATCTTCCCATTCAATATCCAACATCTAAAATAAAAATCCTTACCCCTTGATGGGGCATCCCAATTCCAAATCATCAAAATCCAACATCTAACATTGACAACAAAACATCCAAAATCCAACTATCAAAAATCCTCCCTCGTGCAGGGCATCCAACAATCCAACATCCTATGATCCAACAACATCCAAAATCCTACCCTCGTGCCCGGGCATCATACAACCAACATCCTATGATCCAAAATATCCAAAATGCAGCAACATCTAATACCAAAACATCTAAAACATCAACCCCTTTACTGGGGCATCCAACACCAAAACGACCTTCTCCTTTTGCATACATCAATGATTGGGACCTCCTATAGTTAACATAATCTAATCTTCTCAAAATCTCACCCAAAATCCCTTCATCTTCTCACTGGGGCATATCCTCTCTTTTGAGTGGATACCCACCTCATTCCTCCCCACCTAACCCCTCAAGGGGGCATCATATTACCATCCTATCATCTTCTACTTCTTATTTGAACGATCATTGCTACGCAATCATCCTTCAAAGAGGGGAAAAATATAGACACCTAAAAATGTTTACATGACTAATTAACATTAATCATGTCCCGCATTTTAGCCTCATCACCATTTATCTGCTACCAATCCATTCTATTTGATTTTAATCCATTTATCCATATTATTATATCTCAACATCATCCATATAATAATTAATCCATTTTATCATATTTACCCCTTTATCATTTTATCATTTTATCACCATTTACCATTTATCCGAAATCCTTTTAAATCATTATTATATCCTATCCCATCCTTAATCCCTTTTAGTCCATTAGTATATCCTATTATCATATTTAAATCCCACTTTTTATAGGAATTTAATATTCCTACATCTCACCTACCACCTACTCTAAACATCCATACACCTAGCCTTTCCATCAAATCACATCCCTAATCATATTTATCTAATCCTAATCCTAATCATATCCTCACGTCTAAATGTAGAAGATTCTCCATATTTCCCTCTCATTTTAAATATTCAAATAATCTACACTCTTCTATTAAATTAAAAATTCAATAAAATCTCCACACAAAATCTAGAATTTTTCATTATACAATCATCCAATCCTCTCATGCAATTTCAACCATTGGATTCAATCCAACATGGATTGATCCTCACCCTCCATTTTTCCACTCACAAACTATAAATAAAGCACTCATCCTCCATGAGAGACAAGTTTTGAATCCATATCCAATTGCTGCTATTTTATCCTCTCAATCCTCCATCTTCCTTTCATCTTTTGATCATCAATCATCCATCTCCAAGCTATCAACAATATTCAATCAAGCATCCAAGAATCAAGCATAAAAGGGGAAGTGTTGTCCAAGTGCATCCACATCCAAATCTGAAGCAATCAATCATCTTCCAAGCACATCCACCATCAAGGAAGGAGAATTGCATGCTAGATGGTAAGTGCAAGTATTGTTCCTCTTCCTTTCAACTTTACTTTATATGAGGTAGTCAATTGATTGATTTTGCATGTTACATTTGAATTGGTTTCATATTCATTTTATTTTTTCATGCTAACTTGATTTTTCATCTACAATGAGTAAATAGCTAGATGCAAAGAAATGTAATAGATGTGTGCATTGAATAGAATGAACTTCCCTCCTATGAAGTGTATGTAGAATAACCAACCATTGATGTCCCTTGTGATGGTGCTAGATGGATTCAATGGAGCTCATATATGACTTGATGGATGCAACCTTAGGTGGTGATAACTAATGCTTAGTGTTTGGTCCTTTATTATGATCACATAACTTTATATTTATATGATTCCCTTGCTTGAATTTCATAATTAACCCTGAAAAGGCTGACTACCAAAAAGATAATATGCTCAAATAGATAGAAAGGACCTAAAAAGTGTGAGTAAATTACAAAGGGTTCAAGGGTTCCAAGAGGGGAAAAGGGCACTTAGTGCCTGGCATCCTCGGCTAGGAGTGATGTCCAGGATGAAAATTTTGAAGAGTAAAAAGGAAGACCGAGAAAGTAAGGGTGCAAGCTTGAAATTAGAAACAAAATAATAAATAAATGCTTCCAAAGACATGGGTTAATTAGTACTTTTCTTACTTAGGAATCATATGAATAGTAGTATGTAATCAGGACTAGATAATTTCCCAAAGTGTGTGATTTTGTGTCTACACCTTCTATCCTGTTATATGTGAATAACATTTACATGTCCATCATAGAAATATTTCTAGTCATAATGACATGGCCTTCCTAATAGTAGATGGCAAGCATCCTTTTGCATCACATCGCACAACACTTCATCGCAACAGTTCCCAAATTGGAATTTAATAAGGATTTTCTCATTGACTAAGACTTGACATCCTTTCTCGCAACCATGACACATTTTAAGGATTGGGACACAAAATATTTTTCATCCCTAGATTCTCCACCATTTCATTAGAAACAAGATTTTCCATGCTACCACCTGTCAAAAATCACCTTATAACACTTTCCTCCCAAGTTATATATCATTCGAAACAAAATTTTCCTTTATACAAGCTTGTTTCCCTTTGTGTGGTATTTAACAACACCTTTCTTATCATCATAGTTACTCTACACTCTCGAAATTTATAATGATCCATCAACCCTATCAATTCCACATCTTCATGTACTACATGTGTGCCATAATCTGCATGCGTACTAATTACTTCACTATGTGCATTCGGAAACTTGAATGCACGGTGCCCAACTAATCCACAATTGAAACAAGCTCCATAGAATCATATTCCCTTAATTCTTCCAAATACTCCTTACCACGTTGATGAGTAAGATGATCCATCATCCTTCACACTACTATGTGTATGTGTTTGAGAATTTTTATGCTCGTCTTCTTCTGCAACTTGTTATATCCACAAATGATTCATTCTCTACAACGCACATTGCAACTTCCTCTATTGGCTACACTTGAATTTTTGTGTGCCAACGTTTCATCTACTTTCAAGGCCAATTGATAAGTCTCTTCCATAGTATGAATACACATAAAAATTAACTCTTCTTGGATTCCAAATCTTAAACCATTGATATATCTTACAAACTTTACTTGGTTGACTTCAATGTGCCTCGTTTTGATCATGATTTAGTGAAAATGCTTGGTGTAATCACTAACTAAAATATCCTTTTTCTTGTATTTTTACAACTTCTTGAACAAACACATTAGGCTATTAGAGAACAAAAAATAACTTTCCATCTTAGCAACCATTTTGTCCCAACACCTATCTTATCCTTACCTCTTCTTTAGCGCTCATTTTATATCTCCGTTCACCATAGTGCTACATGTTATTTCAACTTAGTCTATGTTACCTTGATGCGATGTGGGTTTTTATCTCTTCAAACTCAAAGTACTCTTTTATACTCATAATTCAACCTAAAAATTCTGACGTGACATCCATTCATGGTCCTTGACACATTCTTGAGATAGCTCTTAAGATTCACACTTCTCCTACATATGTGGCTTGTTGTTGTTCACCTCCAATGGCTCTTTAATTTCTTGCAACCCTTGTTGCTCCTTTTTCATCACTCTGAGCATATTACATCATGAATCCTCTTCTCTGTTCTTCCTCGATAACCTCACGCCTAGTTATTATATTCCTTAAATCGATCATAACTTGATCTATCACACCAATGATGGTTGTGTTTTCTCTCCTCCATCTATAACCTTTCTTGGAGGTGTATTTATTTCTTGACTAGTAGCCTCATATTTGAAATTCTACTGGTCTTTGCAAACCTCACAACCTTCCTTTCCAACTTTTGAATCGTGCTTTGATACCACTTGGCATAGTGTCGGTTATGCCTTTGCAATAAAGTCACACAATGGATAACAACATGCAATAAATTCCATTAACTTTAAAATCCTTGACCACATATACAATAATATTCCCACAAATAGTGCTATAACATTACTTAAACAACCTCTCAATCTATTATAAGGGTAGTATTTTCATTCAAGGACTCCTTAGCTCACATTGACTCGACTAGATCCATGCCTTATCTTAAAAGATTAGAACTTGGATTTCTCTCTTATCTTATCAGTTATTTTCTCATCTCTCAATATATATAAAATGTGGCGTGGATCTACCCTTTTATAAGTGTGTTGAAATTTTCTCCAAAACCTTTTTACCTACTCCGCTCGATCGTATGCGTTAATGACATCGAGCTACCTTGATTTGGTAGTTGAGAAAATATTTTGAAACATCTATGTTAATTGATTGTCCAAAAGAGTTTTGTTCTCCTTTTTTCCCATGCACGCTTCCTTACAACTTCCACCTACTTATTTTTCATTTTCCATATTTTTCCTCATGTGCCTTAAATATTTTGTGTAATCCTACCTTTGCATAGTTTTATGCATCGATCTTTGATAGATTCATGCACTCGCTTTCTCACTACGCAATTTTTACCCACCACCTCTGCATCTTACTGAAATTCCTACATGCATATACTTATGAAAAGTAACGCGCACTATTACACATGCCCCTTGTTGAAATTCTATCATGCATGATTTTTTGTTTGCACACTTAATAGTTCATAACTTTGTGTAAAATTTTGTACATGCTCACACAATTTCCCACACATTCTACCATACCTTCTTCACCTCTCTAGCCCTTGTAAACCTTGCACACACTCCAACACTTAGCCATATTTAAAATTATATAGTTTTAATTATCTTGTGATGATCATGTATCAAGTGAGTCGATAAGTCATAAGTGTGGTGTAAATGGGTAGTTGAGAATGTCATAATAATTGACATGTAAATATAAAGGATGTAAGGTGCTAGTTAATAAAATCTATCAACCATAATAACAATCACATAAATAAAGAGGTCACTAAGGATCAAACAATTGGAATCCCTAAGGTAATCGGGAGAAATTTGAGAGATGATATAACAATGATTGAGATACAACATTGTGAAAACCAAGATATGTAAAAGATACTAAAGTAGGGATGGAATAAGGGAATTTCCTTAAACCCTATAACATGTCTTAAAGCTAACATGTCTAAAAGAGATGAAGAATATGATATAAAGAAGATGGGAGAGACTTGGAATCTAACCAATCTGCTAAGGGATAAAATTATATAAAAGGGAGGAAAATGGGAGCCACCAAGGTGAAAACAAGTTATTTACCAAAATCAAGAAATTTTAATTAGAGGGAAATACTATAAGTTTTCGTCAACAAGGAGTGGAGGAGCTTGAATATATAGGCATCAATGAAGAAAAACTAGTAAATTTTAAGGATATCCCATGTAGCTATGATAACATATGAAAGAAAATATGTTTCCTACCTCCCACGACATTTTCCCCATTCCTTCATACCTCACTTAAGGGGATATAAGCTTATGATAAGGATTATGTATCAGTGTGAGATATAAGGGCCACTAAATGGTAAATATGAAACCTTGTATCCTAGTGATAAATCTACTACACCCAAAGGACCTCAAACCCTTCAATGAGGATAATTGTGGAGTTTGAGATTTCAATCAAAATATTATATGTGTGAAATATGATTTTATCATGTAGTTTGTGTTTTTGATTGACTTTAATTTTTTTTTCTTTTTGTTTATACTAATTTACATTTTATATTGATTTTTTTTTGATATTATGGATTTTAATTGTGATTTTATTTTCTTTTTTAGAATTTTATTTTCCTCCTCCATATGGATTTGGAGGGATGACCAAATGGTTGTGAAATATGACTAACATAAGAGAGTCAACACCTACCCTATATAAAGGATAACATATAAACCATGACACTTAGACACTCCTAGAAATACACTTAAGAAAATAATGCTATGTCAATAACAACCTAAGTGGGTTTGACATGAAGTTTTTAGTAAAAGGATATATAGAAATCTATTTCTTTAGATGCCCCACCGATGATAAAAGATATGGATGATAAAATTATAGAAAAATTTGATCCTTTTATCACAATCAAGGCAACATGTGGATCAAATACGTGTAGATAGATAAAATGTAAGAGTTGAGTTACAAGAAGCACATCTGAATCAAAGAAATACAATGATACTATCATCCATTTCTATTCCTATCTAAGAGGAATCTTCGGTAAGGTATAGATCCAGATGTAGCAAGTAATCGTAGTGGATGGGAACTTGTAAGGAGGGATTGAAGGTTTTAACATGTAAACTAACAATCTAAAAATCAAGAGATGTAGTAACATAAATCATGAAGTAGGTAGTGATATCCTAATGGTTGAAATGCATGATCACATAAATAAACCAAAAGCTAGATGAAATTAGGTTGTAAATCTCTAAACCTAGGTAGATGATAGTAATAAGGGGAAATATTAACCAAACTAATAGTCATAATGGGTAAGATAAGGATGTAATAACTCCATGCACCTAGATTGTATAATGTTAGGTGGGATTTTTTACCAAACTAACAAACTTGTGGGAAGGATAAAGATGAAAGGTATTAGTCAAGAAAAGTTATCAACCAAACTAATAGGACTATAAGATGGTAAAGGGGTATTTCAGATAATAAAACTAACCATCTTGTACATAAAAAGTATCATAAAAAGATCTAAGGGTCTAGTTCGGGGACTAGGGATGAACCTAACCAATCGACATGTAAGAAGTAAGATAAGATGTAAGGAACTAGTTGGGAGACTAGAAATTAACCTATCTAATTGGCTTGTAAAAATAAAATATGATGTAAGGGACTAGATGGGAGACTAGGGATTAGAACTCATTGTCCTATAAAAATAAGATAGAAATGTATATAACGGATTTTCGGGAGACTAGGGATCAAAATTGATCAACATGTAAAAATAAGATATTGATAAACCAAAGCTACTAGAAATTTTTAAATAACTAAAATATGTAAAAATAATAAACATAATATGTTAGTACCAAGTTAACATATAATCCATTATCAAGAACTTGCTAAATGAAAAATCATGATAAACATAACTAACTAATTAAAAAAATGAGAAGAAAAGAAATTTATGTACATGAAAAATTGTATGAATGGATGATTTAGAAGGTCAAGGATAATACTTCAATAATTGACCATTTTTGGTTCTTTGAAGATATGTCTTTTGCTAGGTTATAATTAATATGTTCTTGGTCCTAATATATCTTTGGACATATATGGATCCACCATTTTTGGGAATATTTTCCCTCCTTATCATGTGTGTGATCTAGTTTGTGGAATAGTTATT
The DNA here is from genome assembly GCA_018340775.1 of Taxus wallichiana var. yunnanensis. Lineage (NCBI taxonomy): Eukaryota > Viridiplantae > Streptophyta > Pinopsida > Cupressales > Taxaceae > Taxus > Taxus wallichiana. The sequence goes on from CM031234.1 coordinate 750,285,897, forward strand.
TGATTTCAATGTTCCATTGACTTTCTAGTTTGTTGTGTTGTTTTGCAATGCAATCTTTATATTGATGATTGTGTTAGATATTGTTATTTTTTTTTCTTCCAATAAATCGAGGAAGTGGAGACATATTTCAAAAATATTTTCATGAGGAAGGATATATGGAAGAGAAATACAAAGGGAATGTAACTCAACCTCTAGAGGTAAGACTCGCTTTAGATCCATATACTAGATAGACTGATATTTCCTAGGTAGTTGTGCAGACGTTTGTGTGGTATGCCCAAAGTGTGGAATATGGTTTAATATTTTGATAGGTATGGGATTCCCAAATGGTTTTCTAAAGTCTTTCATTAGTAAATGTTTCTTGTCCATTGCATTTTAAATGATATGGATTTGAAAAATTATTATTAATTTTGAATTTTGCACAAAGTTGCTTCATTTTCTTACATTTTAAATTCCTACTATTGTTAAAGATGATGATGTGTAACATTTTCAAGAGAAATATGATTTGATTAAGTATGAATTTGGTAGTACTACATCATTCACATATGTGAGGGCATGGCCTTGGCCCACTTTGTGAGGTACTTGGTGGTTGTGATGATGAGGATATGACCATAATGTGAATGAGGTAATTTCCAATTAAATCAAGTCCCCACATGGTGAAGGGATAGGGAATTTCAAGTTGTTGGAGATCAATCTAGGGAGCATGGATAAGATTTTCATGGAGCTAACAAGGTTTGCATAATTTAGAAAATGCTCGAGAATCAACCTCAAGGGTAGGCCAATAATAACCCATGCATAAGAATTTGTAAGTTCTAGAGTGTCCGCTAATATGGCCTTTGAAAATTTCATCACGTACTTCTTCAAGGAGAGAAGGAACTTCATCATTGGTAATAAAAAGCACGAGACCAAAATATGTGATGTAGGAAAATAAAAATATAGATTATAAGTCACAAAAACTGATTAACATGCAAATAATGGTTCTACTAGGTCTTAGATTGCTTGAATAGAAATTTTAGATTTGTTTCACTTATTCACAATATTATTCTCCCTTAACTTCTCAACAAATAAACCATCACATAATCATATTCATGTTATATAAGGATTCCTTAACACCTTACTTCTTGTTGGGGTTTATAATATTAAGCAGGAAACTGCTTATTATAAAACCTCCAAATGACCCAAGGTGGATTTTAAAGAGTGGATCATGACCACCTGCAATGTATATAACAAGGTGATCCTATAGGGATTAGACACACATGGTTGAAACATTTTATGAAAGCTATATGTGCGAGCATATTTGTAAGTCTCGTGAGAAAATGTATAAGATAGGTTATAATTCCTTATTGAAGGAGTAACTACATGTGAAATAGTGGGAGTGTTGGTAAAAGTATATTCTCAATAAAGATAAGTGATTTTCAGTGGATTTTTACCTTCCATGTTTTCCCATTTATATCTTGTGCTACTTGTTTCACCATTTTCTTTACATTTTAAATGTGATGAAATAGATAATGTTATGGGCTGAGGAGGAATACCTGTTGTGATGGTTGGTTTGAAGGTTGTGTGCACGTTCGACCTTCTCGATCTGATGCTAACCATGAGAGATTCCTTTTGGCTAGGATGAACTACCTGAAATAGAAAAAAAGACCACACAAGAAGAGTTAAATAATATATGATAGTGGACTTCCTAACGAGTGCTAGATCCGGGAAGTGTGATACTTCCTAGATGGTTGTCAATCCATTGTTTAATACAACTTGATGTGAGAAATAACGTAAATAAATAGGGTCCTACTATAGTTGATATGATTTAGGTATCTCATTCAAATAAAATAAGCAAATATAATGTAACAAGATAGGTTATGATCAAATCCGAAGGTAGGGTAAGGGGTCAAAGTGTTGGAATAGGTTAGTTTCATGTTCTGAGTCACTTAGGTTACTTGGATAAAGATTCTTAGGTTTTGTTATAGATAGGATGGCCAAATAAAGAGACTAACGTCGGTCGAGTATGACCTATCATGGTCTAGGAAGAACCAAGAATGGTTATGGGTAATCAAGGCGTCTTTAGAGGTGGTGATAAAAGCTCAATAAGATCTTTTGTGGGGTTTGAGCTGAGGTTAGACAAAGATGACAAAGGGAATGACAATGTATGTGGGGATCTTAGAACACTCAGAGATATGTAGAAGTCGAGTATAGGTGGTTTTATGGTGTGGATGGAGAAATGCTTGAGTTTAAGAAAGAGGAATAGTGGGGGAATGGGAATGCTAATAGAAAATGATAACAAAGATGACAATTTTTTTAAAACAGAACAAGGATGAAATAACACAGGGGATAAATACACTTACTGATGTTGCAGGTCTAATGGCTAAGTGGTGGTGATGATTGATGGTGGGATGGAGCTTGGTGCCACATTGGTACTTCTCGAAATGCTACCATGAGAGTGATACCTCTAGATCTGTCTTGATGCTAGCTATGGCTGATTGGATGTGCAAAAGAGCTCTAGTTCTTTCTCGCATACAAATCTCATTTTACTCTCCAAAATTTGAGAATGTGGCAAACCTCTCAAAAAAGGTTACCAAAGTGAATAAATGGTAACCGAAAATGGTTCGGTTGACCTGGCAAGCATCGGTTTCGGGATGACCGACATCGGTTAAGGTGGGATTCCCTAGGTTTACTAAAAATGACAGATCTTGCAATCATCTGGGCTAGGTCTGTCCATATTTTGTGGATCAAAATGGATGTTATCTTTTAATGAGAAGGAATGTGGTTAGAGGAATAATATGCATTGATTTTTAGGGTTAAACTAAGTCTTAATTAGTTGTGTGAGTAGATAGATACTAAAAATAGGTTTAGAATGAGGTGTCTCAGGTGAGGTGGAAATTGGGTTAGTTAATATAATTAAGTAACGAATAAAGTGAGGATGAATATTGATTTAATTAAAGTGATTAAATTAATATTAATGTGTGATGTAAGGGTCATGGTTAGGTAAAAGTGTTTAAGTTAGTTGTTCGAAAGGGGACCAAGGGGAGTGTGACCCAATTTTGGTGTCTACATATTTTGCCCCTTTTTTTTGCATAGCTTGTATTGGTAAGTGACGCTTACAAAAATAGGAAGTGATTTGCCCCATGTTTGGGTGAAGGTGATCCCCCTCAAACTGGGCACTAATGAGGTGTAAGACAAAATCGTGAGTGGTTTGATAAAGGTGTAGGTGGGGAAGATAGGAGGGGGAAGGTTTGAGTATTGATGGTAAGGGGTAGTAGGTCGTGGTCAAAATTGGGTCATGGGTAATGAAAATCAAACACACGCACATGTATAGATTGCAACATGGTACTAGGTTGAAGAGCTTGCAAACTCTACATTGTCCAAGGTTGATAGGTTTATCCAAACAAGGGTGAGGTGATTTAGGTATCCAAGGTATAGGATATGGTTTGGAAACACAACATAGGTTAGGTGTAGGAATGTTTAGGTATGTTCTAGTACACCAAAGGTTTGGTCGGGATAAACAACATGACAATAGGAAAGGTATGGTTGGTAGGCTAAAACAACATAGGTAACAAAATCACAAGGTATAACAAGTACATAAGGTAAATGGTCACACTAAGTAGGCCATGTTCAAGAAAATAGGTCATGGCATGGGTAAGGCCAAGGTATAGGTAAAATAACAACTCCTAAGATGCAACAAAGGAAATGTAGGGGTAGGTTGAGCTTGTAGGTATGGTTCAATAGGTGTTCAGGTGAGGAAAGGGGTGTTATTAGTAAGGGTTGCAGGAAAAAGGAAGCTTAGCAAGGCCAAATAGTGATAAGGGTTGACCGATGTTGGTTATAGGGTGACCGACATCGGTTGGCTAGGGAATAAATATAACCATCATTAGTTAGGTTAGGTTGGGTTTATAAAACAATTTTTTTGTATTTTATGGAATCATTTTTGTGTTGTGACTTTGGAGAAAATAATAGAGTCGTTTAAATTTTCATGCATTTTTGAGAGAGGACATGTCATTGTACCCGATTGAGGTGGGAGTATAAGTTAGTGAGAGGAGTGAGGGAGACGGGTCCATGAGCTCAGGGGGATCAATTTGATTGGTTGTAGTAGAGGAGTGGATTTGGTGATTTAGGCATGGCAAAGACATGAGAGGGTTCGGGTGGGTCACCAAGGAAGTGGCCCGACGTGCCCCCATGGAGATGACATCATGATGAGGTAAGATTTGATCCCTATTCTACGTGTGGTGAGGTAGATTGATTTGTAGAAATCAGGTTAGGGTAAAATGGGTTTTTGGGGGAAAATTATATTGAAATTTGGAAGCAAATGGGTGAAATAGGAAGGGTAGGAAGGTTGATTTAGGTTAAGGGGGGTGGGTATGGGTGGAGGGGAGATTTGGGTAGGAATGGGTGGGTAGTTAGGGAGGAATGGTGAATTTTTTGAGAAAAATGAGTAGGTTTTTTGTAGATTTTGTGCCATGAAAGTGACTGACGTCGGTGGGAGTTAGCCGACATCGGTCACAAATGAGGTGACCGATGCCGTTTTGGGAGACCGGTACCAGGTTAAGAGAAAATTATGTCGGTCAGCATTAGGGAAAAATAGGCCAGGGGATGAGATAGGTCATGAGATAGAGAGATATTGTTGATGGAAAATAGCTTGGGTAAGAGGTGTGAATAGGTATGAGTTGAGGGGTATGAAATTGAGATGGGGGAATAGTAGTTTTCAGGGTTGGGGTGGGGAGATAGGTCATGAGTAGGTGGGGGTGGGGAATAGGTTGGGGTTCAAGGGTGAAGTGGAGCATGGTCGAGGTCTAATGATGTTATGGTTTGTTGGATGCAGTGAGGGACTAGTTACGGATGCATGATAGGGTACCGCCCCTATTATTAGTAGTGCAGGGAGCATGACAAATGAGGAGTAGCACCATGTGGAAGAGGTTGGATTGATTGAGGTAAGGCATTACCGACATGTAGTTCAAGAGCCAAGTTTGATGGTCACCCTCATCGAAAGATGGGATTCGGTGACCAACACATTTCGTTTACCGACATGTGAGATGACTATCACCTTGGAGGATGTTTATAGGATCTTGTCTGCTACCGATAGTAGGGATGTAGGTGTATTCCATTTCCTTAGAGGCATATGAGGAGTTGATGTTGACAGTGTTCGGTGAGGGGCTGGCAGAGTTGAGGTTCCATAGCGCCAACATGAGTTATGGAGATATGTATCGGGCCCATCAGAGGAGATGAGGTTAGTGGTGTTGATGATGGAGGAAGAATGTTACTTTTACGCTTCCATATGTGGAGGGTGGGAGATTCCCTGTTATGGAATTTATGGGGTTATGTTTATACAAGTGATGGATACATGAACCATGGTGTGATTGGATAACATGGGTACTATATCCAGAGTTATGGGACTATGGGAGGCTATGAGATAGACCTCCTTGTAGAAAGCTATTCTTGCTCCTAAACTACCTGGGCAATCTAGCTAATGTAGGGAAAATAACTATTCTAATCTAAATTTGCAAGGGACCAAGGAGAGAGGATGCATAAAATGAAATCCTACACTAAAGCGGTGATACACCATTGAAAAGGAGGGTGTGAGAGTAGTCTTCAAATGCGTGAGATATGGAAGCAAAGTGCACGCTTAGAAAGGTGATGACAGCTTCTCCATGATCTCAGAAACGCATTTCACAAAAATACTTCAAACATACACCATGATAATGGATCCCTGCAAGACCATAATAATAGACACAATATCCTTGTAATCAAGGTTCAAGGGGATAAGAAGAATGCAAGAAAATGAGATGAGGGAAGATGCATCCACAAACTTATATTTGGTTACCACAGAGAGTATGCACCATTTCTATTGCAAGAAAAGGGCCTGGATCACCATGCAAGCTATGAGTCCACAACAAGGGCCTATAACACATTATCTTCATAAAGCAATTTTGGTAGAGCTTTGAGTTACAAAAACTACCTCCTTACAAATGAGCCCAACACTCCAATTTATAGAAAAAATGAGAAGAGAAAGAGAAGGGAAAATGGAAATTGAGGAAATCTGTCCTTCAACCACTTGTAAGGGGCATTAAATGGAGTGAAATTATTGTATATTACTTGCAAAAGGCTCCCATATGTCCCATGTGGCAAAGGCAGAGAGAAAGAATGATGACCACGCCTCTTAATTGCACTCCCAACCACCAAATAAACACACCGTTATGAACCCAGCCACGTTTTCTGAAAAATTTCAATCAATCTCTCATAAAATCTGAATTTCTTGATTTTGTGCATTGGGGGAGCCACAATTCCAACGGTACCAATTTTGTGCAATTTTGTTGAGAAATGCAAAAGTTATGGTAGGCCAATGTCGAAGACTATAGGCAGCATTTCGGTCCATGATAGGTTGTAGGATGTCATACTAAGTGGGAATGAGCATTAATGATGGAGCGAATATGTTTCTTTTTATTAAATATATCTACCCTCATTAAAAATAATAAATCCAGTTTTTGTGGCATAGAGGACGTCGTGCTCGTTCCAGAAAGTCCAATTTTGTGAAAATCGAGGCTCGGAGTCAAAAGTTATGGCCGTTTGAAGTTTCATGGGTCAAACATTGACTTTTCTTCTTTAGAGCCGATTCAGCTTTTCACGTCCCTCGCAGTGTGTGGTACCTTTGTCTTGGCTGTTCCAAAGACAAAATCTCTCCCACTTAGGCCGAGAATTTTGGTCGGGCTTCTTTGTTCTGTTGCAGCCTTTTTCACCTTTTATTCGCGTCCCACGCGTCCCTATTACTTTGTCCCAACTATGACCGCTATGGGACAAATATCTCCAAACCACCCGAAATGGGGTGCCGGCAAATCAGCCGATTCACATCCCACGCATACTTCTTTTTTGCTGTACGCGAAAAAAAAACTTGATGATTTTCCTTGCTTTGGCCGAGCTTTTGGTTTTCGCGTCCCTCGCGTCCCGCATTGATTTTTTGTCCCATGGACTCACTACGTAGGACAAAAATGTCCGACTTGGATTTTCTTTGTATTTATTTCAGCCCCAAGCTTGTAAATGACGTAACCTATGAATGACCCGTTTCTATTTCGTAGGATGAAATTCTTTAAAACAATCCTGGTGACCTTATTTTTTGCATTTTTTTGCCTTTTTATAACTCGTTGGGATTTCTTCTTGATGGGAGAGTTAGAGAGAAGTTAGAGGGCCCCCAAAAAAACATGAGGAGTGGAAATTGAATCAATCTACTTACTCAGAATTGAATAATTTGATGCATGTTATCAAAATTACCTTGAGGGTGAATTTTGGATAACAATTCCCATGGAATTTATGGGGTTCTTCATGACATAATGGATGACCTGGACCCGGTTGCATGGGCACCAATATTCTTGGAGTAGCTATATAAAGAGTTATGGGCCTATGGGAGGCTATTGAGGTTTAGCCACCAATGAACATTCCTATTACACTAATGGCATATGAGCACATCGTGTGTGTGCATCCAGTGGGAATGCCTTGACTGATGCATTGAGGTAGGCATGGTTTGGGTGGGCTACAGGTGATGGGTACCTATGTTGAGAGCGCTATGCAAGCTGTCTGGGATATACATGTAATGTAATGTATTCCATACATACATTATAGGGTTTTCGGTGTGGAAATCTTGAAGGTCGTATGTGGGCTTCCCATCATATAGGAAGATGGTCGAGGAGCTACAAGAGTTACATTAACGGTTACGATGAATAGAGAGGGACCGTGGAAGAGCATGAGATGATACCTATTGATGAATCAACATGGTCAAATGATAATTTGGGTTGCCATAGGATGTAATTCCACCATTTCCATAAATACAGGAGGGACGATGTGGGAGAGGCCTATGCCTCTACCACATACTGATGGTGCCACAGGTAGGAAAGCAAGGTGGTACATCGGTGGATTGATCATGTCAGATTTATAGACAGTATAGATAGTGGTGGGCAGCATAGCTATGAGGAAAGTACCACCAAGGCTAGCAGGTAGCCGGATTTGGCCACCATCACAAGTTTGAGAGAGACGCCCTAGGGGAGGTGGTGACCACTCGGTTACATTTGGGGATAGTGCGTGGGACAACCTGATAGAGTCGAGGCACATGTTACCATGTTGCAGAATAAGTAGCATCCCACAGACCATGTAGCACAGGGCCACTGTTATCGCAAAAGGAAAAGATGGAGATGGGGTGCAGTGGTCACCATATAGGTGCAGAGTTAAGAGTTTTCTAGGCATTGGCCTTACACAAGCACAAATTGTGGCCCTTGTGCCCAGTGTACATACACATGCACCCACACGAGCTCTGGGGAGAGGGTCCATTTTTGAGACATAGGGGAAGGACATGGTCACAGTGCAGGTATAGGGTCGTAGAGGAGGATGGCACCACCACAGAAAGTACCCATGGCTAGGCTCATGGATGCCTTAGGAGAGGTGAGATATTATCAGGATCACTTGATGGCTGCAAGGATAGATGTCCCTTCCTATATGCAGAGTATAAAGCACACCATGCCTCGAGTAGAGAGGACTAGGTCACGCACCCATAGTGGAGAGAGCATAGGGGTCATCAAGCCTCGAGAGAAGGTCGAGGTGAGGCCACCAGTTCACGGAGGCTAGCTCTAGGTGAGGTACTTAGTAGAGGTCGAGCCAGACCCATGGTGCGTGGTGAGATGTTGTGCGTGACCGCCTATGTGTGAAGATGTTGAGATTGTATATGAGATGCACATGTATTTATTTTTTTTTGTGCACATATGTATGTGTGACAGATTATCAATGATTTTATAGAGATGGTGATTTTTATTTTAATTTCCATTATTATTTGTGTATGTGATGGAAACTAGGTGAATTAGGCATGATTGAGTCGAGGTCTTGTAGGCATGGTTGAGTTATGTTAGTTAGGCATGATAGGGAGTCAGGTTGTAGGCATGATGGAGTCAAGTTATAGGCATGATGGAGTCAGGTTATAGGAATGATGGGGTTAGGTCATAGGCATGATGAGTAAGTCGGGTTATAGGCATGATGGAGTTTTATAGGCATATAGTTAGGTTTATGGGAAGTAAATGATTTAATTGCCAAGTTATTGGTAGGCATGAAATAAATGATGATGTATATGTATATGTTATGGTTTAAGTTTCCCAATATTTTCTATAGTGGAAATGTAAAAGTGATAAATGAACATTGTGATGATGTGGTAAAAATGTTCATCAATTGTTGCTTGTTTGGTTTAATTTCCAATTGTTGATATAAAATGGAAATGAACTAAGGTAGGATGTGAATAGGAAATGAAGGGAAAATAGGTTAGGGTGAAGAGTGGCTGAGCTAACCTTCAAGGGCCCCATGCCCTCGAAGTGTTGCCTACATAGCCTGATGAAAAGGGGCCTCAGGCCGATGTAGTTCTCCCATAAGCTAGGGAAGAATATGATGAATTAGGGGGATGGGTTGGTGAATTTTAGGCATGGTTGAGTTTAGGTCATAGGCATGGTTAGAGTTTAGGTTATAGGCATGGTTGATTTAGGTCATAGGCATGGTTAGATCTTAGGTCATAGGCATGGTTGAGTTCATTTAAAATTTAGGTGTCGATGATCTGGTCTGTATAGGATAATCAATAAGTAATGAGGAAGGTGAATGGTAAGAGGTGGCAAAAAGAGCCTGCTTAATTGATAAGAACCCTAATGAGTCTACCATACCCCAGATGGGATTATGAACGTAAGACCCTAAAGGCCTTGCATAATGGACTATTCTAAGGGTGAAGAAAGTCACATGATCATGAAATGTCATGGTTGCGGAAAGTCCCTTGAGTAGAGAGGAAATTAGGATGAAAAGGAAATGAGGTGAGAGTGGGTGGTTTAGTGTAACTTAGTGTATGACAACATGTTTTTCTTAGCAAGAAACCCAGGATAAAAAATAGGCAAGTCCATGACAAAAATTTCATCATTTTCTTCATTTTTTTTTTTTTTTTTTTAATAGACTGATCGATCAATGGGAAGTCTATATGGGATGAGTATATTATCTCCTTGAGGTCTTCGTGAAGTTGATCGATGTGGGAAGCTTCTGGATATTTTTATTGTATTTTTGCAATGACTTTATATAGTTGTCCTTCAAGGAGCAAGTCTATTTATAGTGAAATAGAGTGAAGAGATGTCCTTTTTTTTGAGGGAGTCATCTTTTTTTGTTGGAAGTTTGACTCAAGGAGTTGAATCCCTTTTTTGTTTTTGGATGTTTAAGTCATGGACAAGACTATATAGGAAGATTAGGTTCTTGTTTAGAAGACAAGACCATACACACAAGAGGTTAATTATGAAAGAGGGGGGTTTTGAGTGATGAATGACCATGGGATTCCATCTTTAAAAAGAAAAAAGTATCCATGAGAATCATGCTATGAGTAGAGTGTGGTACTCATATTGAAGATAAGGCTGAAAGGTGATGGGTAATCACATGATTCTTGTTTAGTCATGGATCCTCAAAAATGGGAATATGGAAGGTGAACAACACTCAAGGGATGAGTGAGCAAGAGAGAAAGTGATATAGGACTTGATTTCAACAATAAAATGGTTGAAGATGCAAGGCATTAGAGGGCTCAGGTTTGGGTTTACCTTTGAGTGAAGACAAATGATAAGCACCTGATCCATAGGCATGGGTAACGATATAGGGTCCAAGCCAATTAGGAGAAAATTTTCCCCATTTACTTTTCTCCTTTGGTTACATGTTGATTTTCCTTTAGGATGAGGTCACCGACCTGAAAGGTTCATTCATGGACACATTTTTCATAGGCATGTTTGATACATTTTTGGTAAATTTGGAGATGGTCAAGAGCATTAAGACGATGTTCATCTAATAACTCAAGTTACGCCAAACGATCTGGTGAAAGTCATCGTCGTTGAGCATGTCTTGTAGGGAGATGCAGAGAGATGGAATTTGGACTTCTGAGAGGCAAGACAACCTCGGTACCGTATAGACTAGAGAGAAAGGTGTGGTAGCAGTCAAAGTGTGAATACTAGTGTGATAAGCCCACAAGGAAAAAGGAATGTGTGTATGCCAATCCTTCCCTAGTATCGTTAACTACTTTCATAAGAATTTTGTTCAAGGTTTTATTGGTTGATTTTCTTGGCCATTGGTTTGTGGGTAATAAGGTGATGAGAAACTGAGTTGAATGCCAAAAGTGTCAAAGCTTTCGTAGGGTTTTTTTTGAATTGCTTTCCATTATAATGATGAGATGGTGAGGAACACCAAAGTGAAAAATGATGTGATGGTTGATGAATTCACATATTTTCTTGGATTTTGTAGAAATGAGGGGAATGGCTTCTACCCATTTAGTATAATATTTAGTAGTGGTTATAATCCATTGATGGCATTGTGAAGAATGGGGATTGATCTCACGACAAGATCCAAGCCCCATTGAGAGAAAGGCCAAAGGTCTCATGTGACCTGCAAGGCATGACTAGGTGTGTGATGAAGATTAGCATGTTCTTTGACATTTCACACAATGTTTGACATAATCACAACAATCATGGTTTAGGGTTGGCCAATAATAGCCAAGGTGAAGAGAATGTTTTATGATAGCTAAACCACTAAAGTGACCTCCAAAAATTCCATCGTGAACTTCCTTGATGGTGTAGGGAATTTCAGAACTTGTAAGGCATCGTAAGAGAATACCATGAAGCCATGCTTATAAAGGAGACCACCCATGATGACATAATGAGAGACACTTTTAAGAAAGGCACGTTGTCCATTATGAGTGAGATCGGTGGGTAGAATGGAAAGGGAAAGATAGTCTGCAAATTTCTTATACCAAAGGTCACGTGGGTCAGGTGCAATGGTTCCGATGGAGTAGACCTCATGAGGTAAATAAGAGGGTGATTGCAACCTTTGTATTGTGACAAATATTTTAGAGTGGCAGGTGAAGTGGGTATCTGAGAAGCCAAGCAAGTAGGCCATGGTATCCACAAACTTATTGGTAGAACATGGGGTGGTTTGAAGTTCATAATGGTCAAAGGTGGTCAAAAGTATGTCTACGTGATGTTTATACTTTTGAAGTATCTCATTATGACATTGGTATATACCATTGACTTGGTTTACGACCAGCTGGGAATCACCAAAGATATTGATTGACTTAACATCTAAGGCATAAGCTGGAGACCCAATATGAGTGCTTCGTATTAGAAATATTGTTTGTACAATCAAAATCTAGTTTGAAAGACAAAGGCATAGGTTCACCATCAAGAGGAATGAGGATAACACCAGCCCCACCTCCATGCTGACACTTGGAGCCATCGAAGAAGAGTGTCATTTGGTAAGTGGGTTCATCTAAGGAGAGGGTAGTTATGGATTCATCTGGGAAATCAAAGTTAGAGGTTGATTCCTGGAAAGAGGTGTCTGCTAGTTGGTCAGTGATAGCTTGGCCCTTGATGGACTTTTGATGAATGAATTTGAGGTCGAGGTCGAAAGAAGCATAAGCCAATGTGTGACATGTTGATGTTGATAGGGTTTGGCATACATATAGTGTAAGGGGTTAGTATTGGTAATAACAAAGGTTTTGTGGTTGAGTAGGTAATGGCAGAGTTTGGTGGTGACAAAAACTAAGGCTAAGAAGAGTTTTTTGGTGTGGGTATATCTAGTTTTGTAGTCTAGAAGGGTATGACTTATGTAATAAACCACTTTCTCTCTATGTTTCTCATCGCGATGAGTGAGCATGGACACCTAAAGAATGGTCAGTGGTAGAAATATATAGGTAAAAGGGTTGGTCATCCTTAGGAGGAATGAGCATTGGTGGTTGAAGAAGGTATTGTTTTAAGGCTTCAAAGGCTTTATGGCATTCATCATCCCATTTGAATGAAACATCCTTCTTGAGAAGATGATGAAATGGTTGACAATGGTTGGAAAGCTGTGAGATAAAATGATGAATGGATTGCAACTTACCTTGTAGGATTTGAAGTTGATGGAGATTAGTAGGTGGAGGCATTTCTAGAATAGCCTTTACTTTAGTAGGATCGAACTTCTATGCCATGCAAAGAAATGATGAAACCAAGGAGTTTTCCTAAAAGTACCACAAAGACACACTTCTTTGGTTGAAGATGAACACAATACTTGATGAGGTGGTCAAAGATGACCTTAAGGATGGTCAGGTGTTGGCTCGATGTTTGGATTTGGAAAGAAGATCATCTACGTAATCTTCAATATGTGATGCATGATGTCATGGAAGATGTAAGTCATGGCTCATCGTTGGTATGTAGCACTGGCATTTTTAAGGCCAAAAGGCATGACTCGATAGTAGAAGGTCCCCAAGGGGTGATGAAGGAAGTTTTGTGTTGATCTTTTGGAGCAAGTAATATTTGATTATAACCCGAGAAACCATCCATGAGTGATAGCATTTCATGGCCGGTGGTGAGATCAACTAGTTGGTCAATGCCTGGTAGGGAAAATCATCTTTGGGACAAGCTAGGTTGAGGTCATGGAAGTCCATGCAAATAGAGTCCCCTGTCACCTTTGTGATAGGAATGATGTTAGAAATCCATTGGGGATAGTCAATGGGTAGGATGAAGGAAACTGAGAGAAGGCATTGAAGCTCTTCTTTGACTAGAAGAGCAATGCGAGGATGCATTTTCCATAGCTTTTGTTTGATGGGTTTGGCATAGGAATGGTTATGATATTGTGGACCATGATTTTTGGGTCAATACCGGGCATATCGGCATAGGACCAGGAAAAAGTGTTGCTATGGTCCCAAAGGAAAGAAAAAGCTTCTGTTAGTAGCATCTAAAGATTGGCCTATCTTTAGAATGTGTGGGTCATCTGAGTGTTAATGTTGATTTCAATGGTTGATTCATTCAACATGGTTTGCATCTCAGAAGGTAATGACTGGTGAATATAAGAATCTTCTTCCGCACCAAGGTAGGTGAGGATGGACTCATCATCCTGACATTGAATGACATTAATAGAAGGTGTATCATCATCGATCATGTCAGGATATAGGAATGGGAGAGAAGAGGAGCCTCACCATCACGTTGATAGGTTAGAGGTCAGGAAGGAAATTGTGTTTAAAAAAAAAAAGTTAGGAGGAATAGATTTGGGATCTATGGACTCTGTGGGTGAAGATGGTGACGTGGGTGAATGAGGTGGAGAAGGTTTTCTTCCTGAATGAGGTTCGACGTGAGCCTTCTTGGGAGGTGGTGTGCATCAAATCCAATGCCACTATGGTCATTGTGTTTATGGGTGGTACATGAGAGATGAAAGATATGGTGGCCTTGTTCATAAAAACCAAAGCCAAAGCCTTTCCATGCAATGGTGAAGGAAAGTGTGAGTGAAGCGGTAGTTAGTAAGGGAGTGTAAGTTAGATGAAAATGGTCATGTTTGGGATGGAGGTTTGGGTGAATAAGTGGAAATATCAAGTCCCCATATGTTAGATTAGTGTGAAGGTGGGGAGGACCATAAGGAAAAACCTCACCTATGTGGTAGTCATAACTAGGGTGTTGACACAGGTTCCCATACTCTTGGAGTGAGGAATGTGTCGATATTGTATAGGTGGTACTCCCCCAGAGTGAGGCATTGAAAAACACCTTCTAAGGGATCAGTAGTCGATATGTGGGTAGTAGGGGATAGATGACTCACTAGATGATTGGGAAGTAGGTGAGTCAGTTGTAGAGGCTATGGTGGTAGTAGGAATAATAGGGTTAGATGTGGGAGAGGGTGATAAGACTTGGTGGATGGGCTTGTGGGTGAAGGTGAAGTGGGGGTAGTGATAGATGCCTTGACTAGTACAAGCACATCATTGGGTGGTACAACATGTTATAGGTCTTGAAAGGTGATGGGTCGGCCGGGATGGTGTAGTTATGTCCTTCGTGTTCAAATTTGAGGTAGCGGTGTAAATTGAAGGGACACAACCCATGGCATGGATCCAAGGTCGGCCAAAATAGATTATACTGGAACTCCCCTTCTAGGACATAGAATAGTTTTGGGATAGTGTGGGGACCTACGCGGACATGGAGAATGATGGTACCTAGGGTAGAGGTCATGGCATCATTGAAGGAGCACAACATAACTGGGTTACCATGCATGTAATTGGCAGGTATGCGCATTTGGTTATATGCATGGGAGGAGATGATGTTAATACTAGCACCACCATCGATCATAATGCATCGTATATGCATATATTATCGATATAGATGGAGATGAAAAGAGTGGGATCGGGGTCATCAGACTAGAAGGGAGTGATCTCTTCATCCGAAAAGATGAGGGCTACTTGGTGAGTAGGTGGAGGTGTAGAGGAAGGTGAAAACTTAGTGAGAGAGGCTACGTGATGAGGGGTAATGATGGAGGCTATGGGTGTGGGGTCATTTGGTAAAACCTCAATAGATTGAAGGACCTCCATGAGGGCTTGATGATGTGACTCAAGAGGTTTGGATGAGGTCATATAAAGACATTTTGAGGGAGGATTGGTGTAATTGTTTTAGCATTGTGCGATGTGTGACCCCATGGAAATAGGATATGTGGGACCTCGAATGGTGACTTTGGGGTGTGGTGTAGATGGTATGTTGGGTGTAGGGTTGGTTGATGGGCTAGTTGCCTTTTCCTTGCCTTTGTCTTTCTGGGTGTGGGTGGCAATGTGGATCATGTTAATCTGAGGGGAGGTGGATGGAGAGGGTGTGCCATGGAAGGTATAATGACATGAGGGGAAAAATCCTAGTGGTGGATAAGAGCCTTGTGAAATGAGTAGAGCACACTGACATTTAGGTGGGGGTTTTGGCTGAGCTCTCTTATGTGGACCATGTTGATTTCAAATTTTGGGGGTGGATAAAAGGGTTGTGGGGGTGGAGATATTGGTCGTTGAGTAGGTAATGGAAGAAGATTTGGGGAGATTGGTGAAGGTGGAATGGGGTCCTCATCAAGAAGATTGTCATCATCAAAATTTTCTTTGGGAGGACATAATTGGATAAGAGTGGTTTTAAAGCCTTATAGTTCTCTACATCGTGTCTAGCACACGATGGTAGGCACAAATTTTAGTTTCATCAAACCCTTTTGGTTTGGGTTTGAGTGGGTCATAAGGTCTAAGAGGTGGTAATGTGATGACAGAGGTTTTGAGGAGGTTGGCTAGGATAATGGCATATGACCCCGCCAATGGATCACAAGTGTGAGGTGAGTGTGGGCTTGGGTGGAATAATGGGTGACTGTGGTGTGAGAGGTGTCATAGGTGAGGGGTCTTGAAGAGGGGTAGGTTGGACCATCGGTTTGGGGAGTGGTACCATCTTAGGCTTGGGTTGCTCCTTCTTGGGTAAAGGAGCAATGAATGAACTTAGTAATGGGGGAACAATAGGTCTAACCACTTCAATGGAGGGCATTGGGATTTTCAATTTCTATTGTACTTTCTTGGGTAGAGGTGAGGAAAGAGTATGTGACATAGATGGAAATGCAGATGGTGGAAGGGTGAGTTACCCATGGGGATAATCATGGTGTAGTAGGTCGTTGGTAGAGATCGTGTGGAAGGTGTGAGTGGAAGAGAGGAGAGTGTCATGGGTAGTGAAGAAGTTATGGAAGGTAGTGGTGGTATGGGTGGTAAGAAGGTCACGGGTGATGGGGGGTTGTGTGGATCACTTGGGTATATTAGAGGGCCATGATGAGGAGGTGGGTCTGTTGTGTTCTTGGTTTACTGGTGGAAGAAGGTTGTTTGCTTGGCCTACCCTTTGGGGGTGAGGTCCTAGGATGGATGGAAGGGGTGAAGGTGACAATGGTGTGGTAGGTGAGGTTGGTGTATGAGGCCTAGAAGGTTGGG
This sequence comes from Taxus wallichiana var. yunnanensis, assembly GCA_018340775.1. NCBI lineage: Eukaryota > Viridiplantae > Streptophyta > Pinopsida > Cupressales > Taxaceae > Taxus > Taxus wallichiana. Next base: position 750,302,632 of record CM031234.1, read on the forward strand.
TCTTCCTTTTAGGTGTAGGAATGAGTTTAGTGTTGGTTTGGGAAGATGTGGCTAAATCTAATTTGATGGGTGGATGAGTAAGGTTTGATGTTGGCATGACCCCTAAGGTAGTGATGGGTTTAGGTAAGGGAGATGATATAGGTGTGGGTAGGTGTTTGGGTATAGGTGTGCATTGGGTTGTGGGAAGAGGTGTGTGTTGGGTTGTGGGAAATGACATAGAAGGTGTTCCAATAGACATGGTTATGTTTGGTTTGGTTCTTGAAACACTTTTGGATAGATTGTGGAGGTGTCGGTGAGTGACAATTTGCATTTGGGTTGAAGTAGGAAGTAGAAGACGTCCCCAAAGCAAGGCTCTATCAACATAATCTAGGTGATCGGCCAAGCATGAAAATGGTACTGTTGTAAGTGGGCTGATGTGGATTGAGTAGAAATCCCCGTAAAATATGTTTGAGAAATAGGGAAATGGTTAGCTTCAGACTCTGTGGGTAAGAGAGCCAAAAGTAGTCAGCAGGATCTTGGAAGGCCGATGGAGAATGGTCACCTAAAGGAAATGGTGTTTCTACAGGATCCTCTATGGGTAAAGGAGATGATGGGAAAGATGAGGTAGACTCTCCTTGTGATGGTGTAGGGAGTGGACATGTGTCCCCTATGAGTAGGAGAGGTGCTACTGATGACTTGCTTGGTAATTTGAGAGGCAAGAGGTGGAGTGCTAATTATGGGCTCTTTCATGGGTGAAGGAGAAAATGAAGGGGTTCCTCTATGGGTGGAGGAGTAGATGAAATAGGTTCTGTGTAGGTAGGGGAGTTTGGGCTAGGATTTCATCTATGGAAGGAATAGGAGCAATGGGAAGAAACTGGTATGTCATCAAAAATAGCGTGGACCTCACGGACATTGTTATCATTGGTTGAAGTGTCACTAGTTTGGTTGGAAGATGGGGCATGATTAGGGAATGGTTTTTGAAGATATGTAGGTTTTGGTTGGTTGGTGCATTTGGGTTATCAAGACTAGATCTCATTGTCTAACATTTCTTGGATGATATTCTTGAAGGTGATGTAGTTACCATCGTTATGACCTTTGACATGATGATAGTTGTAAAAGTCATGTTCTTTATACCACATGGGCGTGGGGATGATAGGTCAAAACTAGTGTGTGGTTTTATAGGTGGAAGGGTAATGGCACCAACCTTAATAAGATTTTCCAAAATAGAAGAATATGGTTCCCCTATTGGGGTGTACTTTCATTGTTCTCGTCTGAACTGGAAAGTTTGGATGGGAGAGAGATTAGAAGAAGGTTTGGCTTGGTTTGATGGGTGAGAGGGTCAGCCTTGAGAACCATGGCATTGGTAGATCCTTTGGATTTTGAATAGTTGTTCTGGGGTTTCAAAGATGAAGAAGCATCATTTGATTTGAACACGGTGTTTTTGTTACGTAGCTGAATTTTCTTCTCTTTGATAGCACGAATCTCAATTTTTGTGCCATGGTGAATGCCTCATCAAAGGTGGAAGGTCTGCACCTACGTAGGGTTGGTGAAATGTGTCTAGTGCAAGCCTGAGTAAACAACTCTATGAGCTCAGTTTGAGGTAATTGAATGTGAGTTGGTTAATTAGGCTGTGCCAATGTGAAAAAGTCAGTGATAGACTCGTCATCTTGTCGAGTGGAATAGAGATCAGTCATGGTGACTTTCTTGACAATGTTGATTGAGAAGTGGTCTAAGAAGGCTTGGGCTACTTGATTAAATGAGTAGATGGAATGTCTGGGTAGCCCATTGTACTAGTCTAATGCAGGTCTGTCAGGGACATCGGGAAGGTCCGTAGGAGTAAAGCATCATCATGGGAAATCAGGTAACACCCATGTTTGAAGGACCACAAATGTTGTTGTGGGTCTTCTTTACTATTGAAGTGGTTGAATTTTGGCATTTCCCAATGTATAGGGTATGGGTGAATAGGAATGGATGGATGAATGGGCTCATTATAGATTTCATCGTAGGTGAGGAATTGTGTGAGCCGAAACCGATGCTTCTAATGTCTGCATCCTTTCCATCATTAACTTGATGAGGTCATTGGTAGGTTGTGATAGAAGGGTGCCTCCTGTGGTGTAAGAGGGTTGGTGTTGAACATGTGATGTGGGTGGCATTCTAGTGTATGGTGATGTTGAATAGGAAGGTTGAGAATGGGGGACCGACATGGAGGGCATATACCCAGAATGAATGATGGATGAGATAGGGGGTTGTTGATAATATGTATATGTAGGTGGGATAGTGAAGTGACTCTAGTAGTGATTGGGGGAAGAGACTATGGGATAGAGAGGACAAGATTTTGGAATGGGGTAGGGGTCACCGACACCATGGGTGGTTGTGTTGTAATTGGTATATGTGAGATAATGGGCGTGGATGGGGTTATGCTCTGGGTGGTTGATGAAGGAACAACCGATACTATGGGTGTGATAGATGTTGTAGATGTAGTGGTCATAGTGGGTGTGGGGCCTAGCTATGAAACCATTGGGGAAAAAGTCAGGTGAGGTAATGCCGAACTAGTAGGGGCTGATGCAGAAGTGGGGACAAGGGCAGGAGAGATGGATATGGGCATGCCATATATCAACTGACTGAGGAATCTCGAGTGGATGAGTGGGAAAGATAGAATTGTAAGGTTGTGGGATTCTGATCGAGGAGTCGTGTGAACTCCTCATCTCCTATAGCAATGGTGATAGGCGAGTTGGATCCATGGGTGATAGGATAGAAGGTGGTGAGGGACTAGGTGGGAGTGGTTGATGGATGGCATGGAATATAAGAGCATTAGTTTGGTTGTGAGTCAACACCATGTGAATAAGTGTTGACTTGGTAAGACTGTATTCTGTAAATGACACAAAAATAATAGAACAAAGAAAAATGAGGCTGGGAGGGTGAATTTGGTCAAGGTTTGGATTTTGAAAACCAAAAACACAAGACACATGATGATGGTGAGGGATGGTGGTGATGGTTAATGGGGAACCGATGTCGGTCATAAAAAAACCGATGTCGATTCTTATGGAAAAACACTAGTTTTAGAAAGTGAAAAAGAGGATGATGAATGTGTAAGGAAGTAGTTTTGTATGACAATAATACCAACAGAGAGGAAAATATGTTGGTGCCCTGAGGGCCAAAATCATAACAAAATGAGTGAATGAAGATTGTCCCAGGAAAAATACCCAGAAATCCAAAAGCTAACACCGGTTATGGTTAACCGATGATGGTCAGATGAAAACCGATGATGGTCGCTTGGACGACGCGATTCGATTCTTATGAAATTTAGAGAGAATGAAGAAAACTAGGTTTTGTGAATTAAATTAGGTGAAGAATCAAACTCAAGAATCTGAGAATGAGAAGATGGGGCCTGACACACTCAAGATAAAGTCAGAATACTCCAACTATGATGGTGGAGTGTGCAAGGAAAAAAAAATAAAAATGTAGAATCGTAGCCTCACACCTCAAAACACAAGCCAAGAAGAAAGCTAAGAAAAAACATGATCCTAAGAGTGATTTTTCTTTATGTTTTTTCATCTTATGCTATTTAGAACTGACCGTGTGCATTCAAAACAGAATTTTTGGTTGGGAAGGCATCCTATGAAGAAGGAGATCTAGAAGGTGAGGTTTTAGGTTATGTTATGGTGGGGGTGGTCCTTCCTCTGATGGGGTACTGGACAAAGATAACCAACTGGGGATTACCTGTCAATCCTCTGATCGTGTGATCATTGATAGCATTCCAGGTAAGATGTCATTTAAGAAGGTGTGTATATTCAAATTTTTGTGTAGTTTGGCAAGAGAGAGAGAGAGAGAGAGAGAATGTGCTTTCTATGATTCTTTTATGTCAACCATCAGTTGGGCATGACTTCCAAGCATATAGGTTTCCCTCAGTTTTATTGTGAGCTAAATGCAACATACAAGAAATGCAATGCGAGTGTTTTAAACCCAAATCAAAGTGTGATGTTTGATGAAGCAAAATAATGAATAGGAGAGAGGGTGCTCTTTCACTAAATGCAAAAAGAAAGAAGAATGATTCTTTTAAATGCACCAAAAGAAATGTTTCATTTAGAGAAATTAGAAAGAAAAAGAGGATTACTAGAGAAGAAGATTTAGTGAATAATGATTTAGAAAGGAAACACACAAGATGTAACCTATATGAAAAGAAAGGGAACCCACAAATGAGGGTCCCACCGGGTGTGCCAAAATGTTTCACCATTTTCTTTATGTTTTGAATGTGATGAAATAGATAATGTTATGGGATGAGGAGGAATACTATTGTGATGGTTGGTTTGAAGGTTGTGCGTGCGTTTGACTTCTCGATCCGATGTTGATTGTGAGAGCTTCCTTTTGGCTAGGAGGAACTACCTGAAATAGAAAACAAGACCACAAAAGAAGAGTTAAATAATATATGATAGTGGACTACCTAGTGAGTGCTAGATCGGGAAGTGTGATACTTCCTAGATGGTTGTCAATCCACTGTTTAATACAACTTAATGAGAAATAATGTAAATAAACAAAGTCCTATTGTAGTTGATATGATTTAGGTATCTCATTCAAATACAATAAGAAAATCTAATATAATAGGCTAGGTTATGATCAGATCTGGAGGTAGGGTAAGGGGTCAAAAAGTGACTGGAATAGGTCAGTTTTCAGGTTTTGGGTCACTTAGGTTGCTTGGATAAAGATTCTTAGGTTTTATTATTGATAGGATGGCCAAATATAGAGACCGAGACATCGGGTCGGGTATGACCGATCATAGTTTAGGAAGAACCGATGATGGTTATGGGTAACCGGTGTCGGTAGAGGCGGGATGATAAAAACTCAATAAGATCTGGTTGTGGGGTTTGAGTTGAGGTCAGAAAGAGATGACAGAGGGAATGACGAGGTATGTGGGGATCTTAGGAACACTCAGAGATATGTAGAAGTTGGGTATAGGTGGTTTTATGGTGTGGGTGGAGGAATGGTTGAGTTTATAGAAAGAGGAATAGTGGGGGAATGGGAATGCTAATAGAAAATGATAACAAGAGATGAAAAAACCTTTAAAACAGAATAAGGATGAAATAACACAGTGATAAACACACTTACTGATGTTGTAGGTCCAATGGTTGGGTGGTGGTGATGATTGATGGTGGGATGGAGCTTGGTGCCATAGTGGTGCTTCTGGAATGCTACCGTGAGAGTGATACCTCTGGATCTGTCTTGATGTTGGCTATGGCTGCTTGGATGTGTGAAAGAGCTCTGGTTCTTTCTTGCATGTAGATCTCCTTTTTTCTCCAAAATTTGAGAATGTGGCCAACCTCTCAAACAAGGTTACCAAAAATGAATAAATGGTAACCGATGATGGTTTTGGTTGACCAGTGTCGGTTTTGGGATGACCAATGTCGGTTAAGGTGGGATTCCCTAGGTTTACTAAAAATGACAGATCTTGCAATCATTTGGGCTAGGTCTGTCCATTTATCATGGATCAAAATGGATGTTATCTTTTAATGAGTGGGAATGTGGTTAGAGGAATAATAGGCATTGATTTTTAGGGTTGAACTAAGTCTTAGTTAGTTATGGTGAGTAGATAGATACTAAAAATAGGTTTATAATGAGGTGTCTAGGTGAGGTGGTGGGGTGAGGTGTCTAGGTGAGGTGGAAATTGGGTTAGTTAAGATAATTAAATAATGAATAAAGTGAGGTATTTTCCGTAAATTTCCTAACATGGTATCAAAGCTAGTGGTTATGCTTGTGCAGAGCTAGATTTGGATGTTTTCTGGTTTGCAAGAGTAAAGAACTTGAAGTTTTTCAGATCTACGAAACCGTAGTTGTTCCATCGTTGACTTCAAGTTAATCAGGTGAAAATTTCCAATTCCACCCAAATATTAATTAATTGGTTGTTTAGATCTTGTTTGTGGATTTTGTGTGCATAGATTTATGTTTCTGCGACCTTGGTTATTTGTTCTATCTCTTCACATTCATCTACAAATATTTCAAATATTTCACACTTGTATCATACAACCATTATAGCTATGAGTCTTATTTAAAATAAGTTATTTTATTTTTTTAGGATTATCTAGTGGGACCTGAAAATTTTCTTTAGTTCTAAGTTAGTTCGGTGCTTCTAAGTATGTCTCGACATTCAAAAGATTTATTTTTACAAAGTTCTGTTGTTGCAAAGTTTTAGCCAATATTTAAGCTCCATATAGCTTCACCGTGTCGCTTTTTTGATTTTTTTGTCAAAGTGCAAATTTTGAGCCAATCATTAAGCTCCATATAGCTTCGTTGTGTCGACTTTTTATCATTTATTTTTGTATTTGCAAATTTTAAGACAATATTTTAGCTCCATATAGCTTCATCGTGTCATCTTTTTATCATTTGTGAAATACAATCCAATAAAAGCATTCCATTTTTCTTTTGCATTGTCAAACTTGTGTTAGCTTACCTCTATAGCTTGTGAAATACGATCTAATAGGAAAGCTCCAAGTCGCTTCATATTTTGTGTTGTCAAGTATTTCATTTATTACCTATGTCTTTGCAAAATTTGGGCCAATATAATTGCTCTAAGTATCTTCGCATTTTACAATTGTCAATTTTTTAATCGTGGAAGTGGTTATCTAATAAGAATCGATCACCTTTTCGCATTTCTTAGTCCTTGTTAGAATTGTGAAAAGTGAGCCATTAAAAAGGCTCCACGTGTGTTTAGTTTTTACTTGATCATTTAGGTATTGTTGATGTGAAATTACAACACCCCCGAATGGCCTGATTTTGAATGGGGCATCCAGTGTAACCTGCATAACATGGGACCATCCCTCAAGTTGTGGGACTTGTGAACTTGAGATGGTCCTCCGGAGAAGGTCACTTCCTCTACCTAATCTTAATGCTAAACTAATTATAAGGAAGGAAATGTGACTATCTACTCCTAATCTAACAATTCCAAGGGACTAAGGAGGGAGAGAGAGCATGAAAATAAAGAAATCCTACACTACAGAGGTGACAACACCATGAAAAGGGGGTGAAATATCATGCTGAGGGAGAATACAGAAAGGAAATGGAGTTAAGAGAGGACAAACCAATGTGACATAGACCTAGATCTTCATTTACCACTAAATCTCCATGAAACACAACATCCTGCACCTACAAATGAGACATACATAGAAAAACAACAAAAATAGAGGGGCAAGGAGATACAAAAAAATAATGCAAGGGTTGAAAGAACACCATGAACACAATTTTATTGCTCTTGGAATATGCACATTCCATTACATTGTTGAAATAGAGGCAAAAATACACTTGCAGGCCCATGAGAGGGTTTGCAGCTCAATGGTGTTGAGAAACAAATTTTACAGAGTTTCCCCACATCCAGAATATCTCCCTTCTCAAATGAGAAGTGTTTACAATATATAGAAAATGAATGAGAGAAAGAGAAAGAGTGAAACTCAGATTTATTCTCTCACCAACCAACAACTACCATTAAATGGTCTAAAAATGGCATGGGCACCCTTACAAATCATCTTACATATGTACTTTAGCTTTTGGAAGAAGAAAATGGGCACCATACTTCATTAATTGTGGTGGTTGGGCTTGAAACTGTGTATTTCTATGATGGAGATGTTTTCCAATTTTTGCACCTCTAACCTCTGTAAAATTCATAAATCTAATTTCGTGGAGTAGAGAACGTTGTGCTCATTCTGAAAAGTCCAATTTTGTGAAAATCAGAGCTCTGGATCAAAAGTTATGGCCTTTTGAAGTTCGGGAGTCGGGCGCAAGGCGCGGAAGGGAAACAAAGAGAAGGCACGCATGTAGGTGCGTGCATGGGAGGGATGAAAACCTATAGAAGGCATGGAAATGGGGCACATAGGATTTCAATTGAAGGAGGGCATATGACACGAAAAGAAAGAGGGTGCGAGGAGCGAGGATATGAAAGAAGGTAAACTAGAAGGAAAGAAGAATGAAAATGGAGAAGAAAGAAGGCATGCATGTGCGCACGGAAGGAAAAAGGGCCCGTGACAAAACAAATCATGCAAGCGTGTAAGAGGAATGTCGGGGACTTAACCGTTTTGTAAGGCAAGTCTATAGAGAGGCGTGTAAGGAGTGCGTAACATGATAAGGAGAAAGCGGGTGCACAGTTGGAAAGCGTAAAGGAAAAAATGAAAAGGGATAATAGACTACAGAGGAAAGGGAGAAGGAGGCACAAAGGAAGCAAAGTGCATGGGGTGCGTGAAAGAGTTGTAGCCTATGCAAAATGCCAAGTGAGCTAGCATGTTGGTGTGTAACTTGAAATGTGAATTATCAGAGCCAGGATGAAAGTAAAAGTTATCCAAATACCTAGGAGAGTTATTTGGATAACAGGTAGCACCGCAAAGTGTGAATTTTCATGGGTTATTTGGACCCAAACGTGGGGACTTTAAGTACGCCGAATCCATCTCTTAAAATTTTGGCAGAAAGATGCCAAGTTTCCTTTTTTAGGTCAATAGATTTTTTCTAAGTGATGTCATTTGATTTGTTTTTTCGTCGCATTTTTAAAATTTGTTGTGGACCCACTAATATATTTGTTTTAATTAGTTCTGGGGACTTCACATCCACTAGGGGGATCTACTTTGGTATTTTTTGGAAAGATGACACGTGCCCATTTTGATATTTTTGATCCGTGCCACATGTTGCCTCTTGTTTGACCATCCTTTAATTTGTTTTTATTGGTTAAGTGGCTCGGTTCAAGCTCGGTTTGCTTGCTTATGAGCTCACCCCACGAGTTGTAAAATAGCTCGCCAAGCTAATTTTTCCTAACCTCGCTCCGGATCCATAAGTTCATTAACTTTAGTTTATTCCTAGTGTTTTAATTTATGTTAGGAAATCTAGTAGGAGAACGCTAAAATTGTGATGTGTGTCTCTCTTAGTCGTTGGATTTGTGCCAATGGTTGCTTGCTAATTACCGTACTCATTTTTTATTTAATTAATGTGTTTTAAGAGATTTTTAATTAATTTTATTTTTAAAAGGGTTGTGGCTCGACTACCCAAGCTCGGTTGGCTCACCCGTAAACTCAAACAAAGCAAGTTATTGTTAAAATATCAAAAGCTATTTGCGTGTGTATACTGAAAAAGAAAATTTTGTAGCTTGTTTTTAGTATCTTTCTAGGTATTTTGTAAACACTTGATTTGTTTTTAGCTGTATTTGTCTTCATAAGTTGTCCAAGCATTTAAAAATGGTCGATAATGATAGTTTTTATGGATAAATCTCAATTATTAAATGGAACTAATTACAATATCTAGAGAGTTAGGTTAAAATCATGTTTTATGGCTAGAAAACTATGGGATCTTGTAACTGGTGTGGAAAAATGACCCATAAGTAGTTAAGAAAATCCTAAAACCTTAACTCCTCTCAAAGATATCAGAGGCCCTTTCTATCCTTTTGCAAAGAATACAAGATGAATTTTTAATGTATATACAGATATATATTCTCCTACAGATGCATGGAAACAATTAGAAACCATGCATGAAGGAAGTTATCTCTCTAAAATAATTAAACTCATAATGGAATTGTTTACAACTCCCATGAAGGGGGATGAGAAAATTGTTGATTATCTGGATAAAATCAAAAACATAAAAGCACAGTTGGATGGATGTAATTGTGAATTGTTTCAGGATAAGCTTCTTTATTTTATCATTTAGATTAATATTCATGAAAAATTCAGGAACTATATCTCCATCCTTAACTCTAAATATCAGAATGAGTCTAATTTACCTAATCTGGACACTTGTCCTCTCTTCTGATACAAGAAGAGTGTGTTATGGAAAATTTTTATTCTAAAGAGAATGCCACTCAGAACTTCTCACTCAAGAATAAAAAAGTAAACCTTCTAGATTCAAAAATAAAAAATCAACTCTTAAACCTCCTAGTAAAGACAAGAAACTAGGAAATTTAAGAGTAAGTTTTGATGGTAAATGTCATTACTATGGAAAATTTGGCCATAAGAAAGAGGATTGTAAATAAAAAAAGAAGTCAAATTCAAAAATAAATGGAATAAATCATATCAAAATCAAGATGAAATTGATGAGAATAATCATAGAGCTAATGTAATAACTCTATAAACTATAGTCTAATGTATTTTTAAATGCATTGAACTTAAGTTTTTTTCATAGTTAACTTAGATGGTTTATTGAAAATAAACTAGAAGTAACTATAACTGAAAACATGCACAAAATGGATTTTATGTGTTTTAAGATTTTTCTTCATTTTTTCTAGTAGTCTATTCAAAATAGAACTATTGTTCATTTTTTGGCATATATGACATGTCTAGGCTTAAATTTGCCACCTATGAAATATATTAAAGGGTGCTTACATGGTCATTTTTTGAAGCAAACTCCACATAAATCCATGGGAAGTATCCACAGTTAATGGATCATGTTTTTCAGTGAGTATTGTGATTATTATTGTATATCTATTCAGATTTGTTATCTATCAAGTCTTACCTTATTATTTAAAGGCTTAGAAGAAGATATTGAAGGTATATATGTTTTTGATAGAATAGTCCTTAAATTTCTAACATGGTTAGTTGCTAAGCATATTGTTGTGATAGTTGTTATACAACTAGTGTCTAACTTTTACAGATGGTTAAAAGTGAAATCATATGATTTATATTATGCTTATATGGATATTTTGACTCTAACCATGTTGATGTTGTGTTGGATATACATCTAGATTTGTGTTCAATTTTTTTTTGGTACAAGTGCCATCACTTGGAGTAGTAAGAAGTAACCAACAGTTTCCATCTCTTCTACTAAAGCAGAGTATAAAAGTGTTATGGAAGATGCAAAAGAAACTATGTGGCTGAAAACGATTGTTGGATGAACTATATATGGGCATCAAAGGAGCACTACTCTTCTATATGATAGCCAGAGTTATTTCTCTTGCAAACAATCTAGTTCAACATAAGAGGAAAAAGCATATCTAAGTTCATATGCACTTTATTCAAGAGAAATTCTTGAATGGTGATATTGATCTCAAGTTCTTTTTGACTGAAGATCAAGTTACATATATCTCCACCAAGCCACTATGTGTTATGAATTTTTGCAAGTTTTGTGCCTTGTTGATCCTCTCAGATATTCCATTGAGGGGGAGTGTGCATGAAAATGCCACCTCTTAACGGCCTTGAATGTTTCAGAATGGATACTCCCAAGACTATTTCTATGTTGTTTAAGTAAATTGTCATGTATATGAAGTTTACTTGTAATTCCCAACGAAGCATTAGTTATGGGTATGCCTTATTTTATAAAAGGATCTATAGTCTAATGTAAGTCTTCATCCTTAATCACTTTATCTTGAGAATTTGTGTATGTTCCTTTGTATTGCAATTTTTATGGAATCCTTGGAACACTATTTTGAACCATGGAAAAAAGTGTCTCATAGGATTTTCTAAAACCTACAATGTGGTTATAGTTGTTCAAAGCTTGTATAAGTCCGTGGGACACTATAGTAGTGTATCTGGAGTTAAAAAATCCACACGACTACGATTTAGTGCATTGTGGAACTAGAAACCCACAGTAACAAGTGTTTTTGGATGCTAGCCTAAATCACGAGTTGATTTATGGATTATAAATCCTTTTGTACCAAAAGGTGACTTGACATAAGGAACAAATGTTAACATGTTTTTGCATGTTTCCCACTTAACATTAAGGGGAGTTTGGGGTTTATAATATTAAGTGGGAAATTGCTTGTTATATAACCGCCAAATGACACAGTCGGCTTTTAAAGAGTGGATAATGACCACCCGCCTTGTATATAACAAGGTGATCCTATAGGGATTAGACACACATGGTTGTAACATTGTATGTAATCTATATGTGTGAGCATATTTGTAAGTTTCATGAGAAAATGTATAAGGTAGTTTGTAATTCCTTATTGAAGGAGTAACTGCATGTGAAATAGTGGGAGTGTTGGGTAAAAGTATATTCTCAATAAAGATAAGTGATTTTTAGTGGGTTTTTTACCTTCCATGGTTTTCCCACTTATATCTTGTGTCACTGTGTTCATTTAATTTTTGTTCATGTTATTTACATTCTATAATATGCAAATATAAAACATCTTAATCTTTGTTTAATTATTGCACATCATAATCTATAATCTTCAGAAATTTATTCGTGGATCTATAATTTGTTAATTATATTTTCTCGTAAATTTCCAAACACTTCTCACTTCTCAATGTTATGAGTGGATTGAATTGGGTCTCTAGTTTCAACTTATTTAGTACCTTACTCCTTATGCCTTGCTATGAACTAACTTGAAATTCTTTTTGGTAACTTTTCCAAGGTTGAAATCTCACACTAACCACCCCTTATCTTGTCTTAATCTACTCGGTCTGCTAAGACTTACCATTTTATTCAATTATCTTGTATAACACCGGTTTAAGGATCAATTCCTTATTACATAAAATCCCACATGGAATGGTTCAATGTTACACAACATCAAAGTTTTATTAATACACTCATTTATGATTCATACCTCATTCATAATAAAGGTTGCAAAACATTCCATACTCTATCTTGAAGACTACTCCACCATTATGATTGGCTTATAAACTTTAGTTCATTATTACATCTCTATGTTTAAGACTTCACACATTCATTAAACCATAAAATATAATCTAATGAGATATTTTATATTCACTTCCCGAGTTATTTCATAAACACATGTTTTATCTTTCTTATACTAGTAAATTATCAACTTGATTGGTTTAATATCTTCCTTTGAAAAAAATTCTTGAAAAATTCATGATATAGACTAACCCTCAACTTTTAAAACAAATGTTTCAATTTTTTCAACACTCTAACACAAATTACCTTACTTTCTCTATTCACTCACTTAATTTGTTCTTAGATTTCCTACATGTCTTGGTGTTTTCTAGTTTATTGACTAGTATTTCCAACACGGTCATATAGAAACCTCACCGAATCACATGTAACCCCATATTCTCTGTTATAACTTATCTTTAATGTATTCTACATTTTCCATAATTGACTCACCATGCACCCATTTCACTTGTTTTAATAAGTTGTTGTCATTCATAACTTTAAATACTAGTAAACCGTGAATCTTATCTAGAAACCTTATTTTCTCAACCTAAACAATTGTTCAATGTTTTCAACTTCTCTAAGGTCTATTTTCCATTATACATTGCCTCCTCCACAAGTTATAATTCATAATGAAAGAGAGAGAAGAGAAAGAACAGATCCGAAGGGAGAAAAGAAATGAATTCCAAAGAAAAGAAATGAATTCCAAAGGGTCAAGATCTATGCTTTTAGTTTGGTAGTAAACAGAGCCAAACCTACTTGCATAAATAAACAAAGCAATACCGATAAACAAATGACGGAAAAGTAGATATGAATCTAACAGATCAAACACATACAGTATCTAACGTAAGAAAGATCTAATGTATAACACAACCTATTGAGCACAAAGTCCGAATAATTGTATATCGTTTTTTTCTCATATAAGAAAGCTCAAAGTCTTTCTCTCCTCACTTCTATTTCTATCTCAAAATGTTCACCCTTGAATACAACAAGTATTCTTGTATTTATAGAAGATGAGGGAGAGAGAAGGCAAAATGGAGCCAACCACTTATTTACAAGATATTTACAAAATATCCAAAAGTCATGTTGACTTTGACACTTGATGGATGACATCATCCCATGATGCAACATGGATGATGTCATCATTTGTGCCAACTTACTTTCAGATACTACGAAAAGAAAGTCTGAGAAAAGAGAGGAGAAGAAGGAGAAGAAGAAGAAGAGGAAGCTATTCATCATCATCATCCCGTGGCCTAAAAGGGGTCGCCTGCTTCGATGCCGATCAGAGATGAGATGTGGAACCGAGCGCGTATTCCAAGAACTTGCTGATCATCGCCCAAATTGATCCCGTGATGGATCCTCGTGCCGCTTCACCGATTGCTTCACAAGTTTCCCGCTCATCTATGAGCTTTTCTCGGGATCTTGGAATAGTCTTTACCCGCCTCGATTAGGGACCCGATGAAGTCTCTACAGCAAGAGGTTGTTGATGGATTCGATGTCGAACGTGACTTCGCCCCGTCCCTCGAGAAGCTACTCTCTCAAAATCCGGATAGTGTCATCACCGATCTCAAGGTAAGGGAAGGAGTGAGCAACCCCGAGTCATAGATAAAACAATTTTCTCCATTTGATGCATCGCATCCGTGGCCTCTTCCTTTACCTTGTCTATCTTTTCCGTAACAAATTCTAGCTGATCTATCCGATAGTCCGAGTGGACATAGTTTTACTGAGGGCCTGGGTGGCCGAAGACTCGAACTTAACTGCATCTTCGATCAACAATGAACATTTGTGGAAGGCTTCGTGGCCGGAGTCTAGCATGCTCTAATTCTTTCGATATCGGACTTGCTAATGCTTGGAGTTCCTTATTCGCCTTCTCGATGTTCGTGTATAAACCGATATACTCGCGATCACCTTTTCACTATCTTTGAGGATCCTGCCCTCCAAGCAGTAAAAATGCCATACCTTGCTCGCCGATTTTTGAATACTCATTAATCTTCTCCCGACCGAGCAGCTCAGAGTCTCGGCAGCAGCTGTGGGAGGTGCACTTCCCATCTTCTCGTAAGGCTTGAAGCGTATATTTGTTCTCGCTCCTTTAGTAGCCTTTTTTCTTCCTTTTTTTCTCAAGCTTTTCAGAGTGCATCAATCGGAAAGAGCTTCCCCGGAGACTTTCTCGAGGATGTCCCCATTGTGACTTGGGTCACGTGAAATCTGCTGGAGACAGATCTTCTTTTCTTTGAGGGGGTGGGGTATGCTATTTCCATGACCTCTCTCCGCAGCGCTCTTTTGAGAAGCGTGTAACCGGCTTGTGCTTCTTTACTCCTTTAGCCTAATGATCGAAAAGTCCATCTGAGCGATGGGGACTTTCCTCTTTGTTGGTTTAGTGGCCGAGAGATCCAAGCTGGTCCTATAGAAGAAGGACCAGAGATGAGAGGGGAGGCAAAGAACGGTAGAAGAGGGGAAAACGTGGAGACACGCGGCGGCGGCATCGAAAGAATAGCCGAAGACATGCTCACGGGAGGAAGGGAAACCGCAACAGCAGAAGAGATAGGAAGGGAAGGGAGCTCGGAGATGAGGGAAGAAATGGAAGAAGACAAATCAGCAAGGGAGGAGAAGATAGATGAAGAGGCGGGGGAAAGAGTAGAAGAAGGGGCAGAGGACACAACCAAAGGAGTGGTTGCTTGAGTCACTCGAGGAGGGGAAGGAAGAGAAGAAGAAGGGATAGAAGGGACCTCTCAAGTCAGCGACGCCGACATCCCGGGGTGGATGGGCGTATAGGACTATCCTCTCACAATTCTTTCTCCGGCGAATCCAGAGTTATTACTTGTTCAGCTCAAGGAAGAGGACTTTCAGGGCTTCCTCCCGAATGGTGCTAGGTTCACCTTCGCACCTTTGCCTTTCAAAGCAGCCTTCTTTGACCTCTGGAGGTGCGTTGCCCAAAGGGGAAGTCATGAAATCTACCCCGAGGTAGATTAGTCCGCTCATGCGCACCAATGCTCCGCTTCTCCGCATAGTTTCTTTTACCCTCTCCTCAATTGTTTGAGGAGCCGCTTCGCCAATGTCCCGGGAAGGGCCAATCATCCCCTTCGTGTCATTATACACTTTGTCTACTTGCCTTCCGTGGTTTGGAAGCCTTTTGGGACAATGGCCACCCGTATCGATGATTTCGCGTTAATGCCAAGCGAGAGTGATCCTTTCTTCCGAGTTCTACCTCATGGAGAACGCCAATGTAGATATCCTCAACTGAGGGACATGAATCGATCAAGCTTAGCCTCGTAGATGCCCCTAGGGTCGAATGTAGGCCTCACGGGAAATCATGCTTTAGGTTGAGCAATTCTAGCTCAAAGCAAACATCTCCTTCGCCTTGTGATAGCTGGAGCATGTGTAACGGCCACCGTGAGGGGGAAAGGAGTTCCGCCTCTTCTTTCTCGAGGCACTTTTCATGGTATGTGACGAGCCGCCTTGATAGCCCAATAAAATCAGCTTTGGTCCAAAGATACCTGGTAGCTCGGTTGGCTCTCCCAAAAAGTTGGCAGCCCTTAGATAGGTGAACGTGGGAAATTGGGTGAACAAGGCTCCCCATTTCTCTGTGACTGCCACTATGTTTTTTGTCGTCCGGCTATGAGTCAAATTTGGCCGCAACATGCACATGATGTGATAGAAGAAAACATCATTGATTTTAGCAAATTGAGGGATACTATTCTCTAGTCTCAGCTCTGGATAGTAATCAAATATCTTGGCCTGAGGCCATACTCCACTTCGGTTGAGCCCTGGGTAATCCTGCCGATGCCGCACAGACTACATAGGAGTTCATATGAAATACCCAGCTTGTGGCAAGTCAGTCAGAGCTCGCCGTAGATGGTGTCTGCTGATTATTTCACCCCAGCAAAAGCGCTGATCGGGCAAATTCTTATTCATTGTTTCTAGGTACCGCAGCATCCACTTATGGAAATAGTGGGCATCTGAAAGCCCGAAGACTCTGCTCAAGAAGGTGATAGAATCACTGAGTTCCTCTGAGAAATCACTTCGGTGGATAGTCTGAGGCCACCGGGTCACTACCTTCTTATTCTTTAGGTAGACCTCATTCATTAACTGCATGCACTGGCCTTCGTTGTCTTCCCAGGCCTTGATGCATTCCTGTTGGCTAACAGCCACGTAGTTCCGGTGGTGAGGAATGCCAAGCATCAACTCAAAATGGCGGGCAGTGAGGTTTATGACTACTTCGCCCTTGCTATTCTCGACACATCTCGTGTCTTTGTTGAAGGATTGTGCAACAACCATCATAAACTCGTTATTCACAGCGCTGACAGGGATTCCTCCGGCAAAGTGCAGGGCACTGCCTATTAGTTTGTCCATCCATGGACTTCAGAACCTTTTGAGTTCTAAGCCGTAACTCATCCATGTCAATGTGACCCAACCCGTAGTCCCTGACATCCATACCGCACTCACCGTGATTCGGCATCCCGACCTTCCGATATTTGTATTTCATTTCTTCTTCTCGTTAGCTTTGCCTTTCCTCTTGGTTTGGTGGGCTTTTGCTTGACGTAGACATGTGTTCTTTCGAACTCACCGCTGATCTCGCACGAAGAAGAAGAGAGACCCAATCCAAAAAGGTGAATTAGTCATTTGATCTTCCATCTGGAAAGCTTAAGCAGAGGAGTTAGAGATTTAAAGGCTCTGTGGCGCAGAAAATACAATCGGGTGTGCCAAATAGATAAGGCGCGCAAGAAAGGAATGTGCAGAGGTTATATTGGCGCCAAAAGCGCATGGCGCATGGATGAAGCAGTTGCATTTTATAACAGGCGCACAGAAATGCGTGTTACATTGGGTTCTGCGCCCGTGGCGCATGGAAAGATTGTGTAACATGGACGAATGATGCGCCAAAGGAATATAGCGCGCGCATGGAGGGTTTACACAACATCATGTTATCAAGACGGAGGGTGCGCCGCCGCTTATGTAATCTTTTATACTTGCGCGAAAAAGGCTTTTGTTGATCAAATCGGGCGCGCTTTCGCGCATGGAAACATTATGCAAGATGGACAAAGGATGCGCCAAGGCTTTTAGGAGGAGCGCGGGTTTTACACTGAGCATGCAAAAGGGGTGCGCTTATGGGCGCATGAATTTCAGCCTCAGCAGCAGATGGAAGGGGGTGCGCCATTAGGCGCGGATTTTGAGTATGTGCAGTGTGTGAGTGCGCCGAGGGGCGCGATCGTTTTGATTGCATACAAGCGCGCAAACGGTGCGCCTTGTGAAATAAGCTCTCAAACTCTTTCTTTCTCTCTCTTCCACTTCAAAAAATTGCTTGACAAGTAAGGTTTTTCAAAAATCTTGTAAATGTACTCAAGCTAGTTATTAAAACACCCCCTTTTCCAACAGATCCGGAAAGAGGGAGGGGAGGAAGAAGAAAAAAGAAAATGAACAGACAAAGGGGGGAACAGGCTCAAACACATTCAAACTTTGATGAAAACCGCCAAAGCCAAGAGAAACAGGCACACACACACCAAAACCTGACAAAAAACAAGCCCAAAGAAAAACAAAGCAAAAACATGAAAGCATTCAAAAAAAGGGGAAGAACCTCTTACCTTAAAATATATTTGAAAATTCCTTGAAAGCGGGTCCACAACACGACGAAGCGACAGACAGAGCAGAGCCGACAAATCCCAAAAATCACGTGCCGACAAAAGAATGAAAATGACATGGGCGCGCACGGATATTTATAGAAAAACCTGTCATTAATGCGCCACCAACCTTTTGAAATGGCGCATGGAAACGGCCGCCGACAGGTAAAGCGCATGCGCCTTTCGCGCATGGAAGGAAATGGCAACAGAAGAATGAGCGCGCCTTTGGCGCACCAAATTCGTTGTCGACATGAAGTTATGTGCGCCTTTGGCGCACCAAAACTTGGTGTAACATAGATTACGTGCGCCCTTTGGCGCACCGAGAAGCGTGCTAACATGGAAAACCATGCGCCAAAGGCTTTTAAGGGGGCGCATCAAAATTATGTTTTACAAGGAAAATTCAGGCGCCCAGCCAAAAAAGGCTCAAAGAGACTAAGTTCGAAAACTAGATTTCCCAGGGAGGGATTTTACGACGTTTCGAACGCGAAGGATCCCTAACGAGGGATCGAAACAAAATTTTCGGTATGGTTATCGGTAAAATTGCCCTTGTCAATTTTACGGGATAACAGCTGGCTCTTTCTGGGGACTATCTCTGAGCAAATTCGGGGGTAGAGAATCCCAGATCACATGTGCCTATCCATTGGGTACGGAGTCAAAAACAAGGGGGACCGGAGGGAGAACAAAGGAAACACACAACAAACTGAAAGCAAACACACGACGAAAGCAAACACACAACAAAGAGCAAACTGTACAAAGAAGAGAGCAAACTGTACAAAGAAGAGAGCAAGCTCTACTTCCTGAAGATCTTGAGATGTTGCCCGCTATAGGGAAGCGGGAGCTCAGCTCCATCCAGATACGAGAGATAGAAACTATTCTCTCCATTGAGTTGCTTGATTTTGAAGGGTCCTCTCCATAGGGAATCAAATTTTCCGTGCATGCCCTTTGGTTCTCTTCGCTTGTCCCAAAGAAGGACGAGATCTCCCACTAGAAAATCTCTCTGCTTGGCCTTCTTGTCAAAAAGCCTCTTCACTTGATTCTCGATGTTCAAAGTGATCCCGCCGACCACCTTTACTCTCTTTCTTCAAGTTCTCGCTAAATACATGATTCTCTTTTCTAGAGAACTCTGAAAAGTTTCATCTTCGATTGCTCGTGCCAAGCGTAGAGCAGGAAGTTCCGCAGAAATGGGAAGTTCGGCATCAGTGCCATATAACACTTGAAAAGGTGACATGCCGAGAGATCTCTTAGGAGTAATGCGGTCCGCCCACAAAGCATCGTACAAAGACTTGTGCCACATCCGCTGATTTTCATCTACTAATTTCCGTATGATGGTCACCAAGTTCTTATTACTGGATTCCGCCTGACCATTTCCCTGAGGGTAATAATCCGAGGCATGTGCTAAAGTTATTCCATATTCATAGAAAAAACTAATAACTTCCCGCGAAGAGAAGTTAGAAGCGTTATCAGCAACGATTTTGTCTGGAACACCGAACCTGACGATGATATTTTCTTTGATAAAACTGCAAACTACCTCATAAGTGGCGTGCTTGACAGGTATGGCTTCCACCCATTTAGTGAAGTAATCCGTTGCTGTGAGGACATAGCTATGTCCAAAGACTCGATCGAGGATTGAGTGCACTAATAAAATCAATTCCCCATCGCCTCGAATGGTTCATTGATAATGACCGCCTAAGGGGAAGGGCAGCCAACTTGGGCTTGCCGACGAATTGTTGACAGGGTTCACACTTTGCCACCTAGGTAGCTGCATCTTGAAAGAGTGTCGGCCAATAGTACCTGGCTCGAATGATCTTGTGTGTGTCACTAAGAAGAAAATGGCCTCCACAGGCTGAATTGTGAAAACTTTCCAGCAGTTTTACTTGCTGGGGCTTGTCAACACATCGCAGGAAGACACCGTCTATCCCGCGCTTATATAAACCGTCATCCCAGATGACATACTTAGCTGCCCTGAGCTTTATAGCACGCTTCTCCTTTGCAGTTAGGTGCATCGGGCATTCGCCGTAGGTAAGGAAGAAAGCAATGTCGGAGTACCACTCATCACTGGTCGCAATAAATAGAACCAGAGGCAGAGAATCAGGCTCCTCTAGAGGGCTTTGCTCTTTGTCGGTATAATTCTCTCTTTCATCAGATTTTCTCAACCCCTGTTTCGCCCATTAGCCGACACAGGCCTTTACCCCTTACCAGCTTGGTGGGTTTAATATCCAGGTCATATTCCTGGACTTTTGCGATCCAATTCCCTCTCAAACTTCCTAACTCCTGCTGAGTTAGAATTGATTTCACCGCGGTGTCGGGAACCAGCACCACCGTATGCGAGTTCAGAATGTAATACCTGAAATTCTTCACCGCTTTGACAACGGCAAAGGCGTGTTTTTCCAGCTGAGTCATTTTCAACTCGTGAGGCTTGAGAGGAGAACTCATGAATGCGATTGGAGATTCAATATCCTCCGAGTTCTTTTGCATTAGGATCAGCACATACGTGATGTCTCGGAGGCGAACTATACATAATGAAGTTCTTTGGAGAAACCGACATACCAGACCGGTGCATGAGCAACAAGTTTTTATCTCTCAAACGACCTTTTCCCCTCTTCACTCCATCTCGAAAGTGGGTGACCCTTTCATCATGTTTAGTATGTGGCGGGTCTTCTCAAAGAAAATCAGTGACAAAACGCCTAAGAAAGTTCACCTTTCCGAAGAAAGAATGAACACCATTCTTGCCAGAAAGGCAGAGTAAGGCTTTGATAGCCTTAACTCTTTCGGCATCAATCTTCGCTCCTTCTTTGCTAACCACATGGCCTAGCAATTTCTTCTGTAACCCCAAAAACAGACTTTTTGGGATTTAGGGAAATTCCATGTTCTCGGCACCTGGCCAATACTTGCTCCAAGTGATCATAATGATCACTTCGTAGTTTAGAGAACACGGTTAAGTCATCTAGATAAACTACGATGACTTTTCCCATCATGCCTTTGAATGCAAAGTCCATGGCCCGCTGAAAAGTGGCACCAGCGTTAGTTAGGCCGAAAGGCATCCTGCTATAGGCAAATGTACCCCATGGAGTAGTGAATGCTGTTTTGAATTGATCTTCAGGAGAGACTTCAATCTGATTATAGCCTGAAAAACCATCAAGCATAGACAAGATTTCGATCCACCACCGCTGCGTAACTTGATCCATTATGGGAAGAGGGTAGTTGTCTTTTCAAATCAAGCTTGATTCAAGTTTCAAAGTCTACGCAGATGCGTATTTCACCGCTTTTTTTCTGTGATCGGCACAATGTTCGCCACCCAAGTGTCTGTGTGATGGATAGGGAAGATGATTTCTGGCCCAAAGATCTTCTCGAATTTCGCCCGAATGGTGCCCGAAATCTTGGGATTATAATGTCTTTGCTTTGCTTCGACTTTAAGGCTTTGGCATCTTCTTTCGCCAGTATATCATGCCGAACGTCCTTCGCTTCAAGGACTTTAAATCGGCATAGACCATGCCAATACATCCATATATCTTTTCAAAGAACTTGACAAATTTCCGCTTTTTTTCCTCGCGCGCAACATTTCCCGATGTTCACGAATCATGGTGTGCCTCGTAACCTATATTGACTCGGTTTCGCTCTCGGAGATGAGTCGATCATCTCGCTCTTCTTTTTCACAAAACGATCATCATGTCTCACAAACAGCGCCCAGAGAAACCAGCCCTTGGAATTTTATTTCCTTGAGCCGACATATGCCATCGTTCTCCTTTGTTTCGTGGTTTTGACCGCTGATTGATTCACGTGATGTAGAGGTGGATCCTTCAAAATACAACTCATCAAAATTTTCTGATTTTTCTAGAAAGGCAATGAGGTGATTATCATCGTTGAATACCTGCCAATGCTGAGAGTTGTCTGGCACGCTTGGGCGGAAAACCACTTCAATGGTGTATTTGCTCGTTTTCAAACCCGGGTGCGGGAGCATGAGAGATGCTGAAACAGCCAACGAATCAGCCATGTCGTTTTGGGCTCTTGGAATTGCCTCTATTGAAAAAGCGTCAAATTCCTCAATGCTGTCCCATACTGCATTACGGTAGTGCCTGAGCCTTTCATTTTTCACTTGGTAAATCCTTTTGACCTGATTTACAACTAGCTCGGCATCACCTTGTGCCTTTAGATTTTTTATCCCTTTTTCTTTTGCGGCTTGCATACCGAGTAAGAGAGACTCATACTCAGCAGTATTGTTAGTATTGAAAAACTGCAACTTGAAAGAAAGAGGAATTACCTCCTCCTCAGGAGATATTAGCACGGCTCCGGCGCCACATCCACTAGTTGCACAGCTGCCATCAAATTGCAAGGTCCAGACCTTATTAAGGTCCTTTTCTTGAACGAAAACATCCTTTGTATCCGCCTCGGTAGATAAGAAGTAGTTTCCCATCCCTGATGATTCAAAAAGGATTTGGGCTTTGGGGTCTTCAGAGCTAGTGACCAAGTATTTCTTTTGGGATTCTGGCTCCAAAGTTTGCATTACGCCTTTGACTGGAATTCTAGCTTTGGACCAGTCCATGTGAATTTCTCCACCAACTTCGCTGCAAAAGCTCCTTCCCAACAGAATTCCATAGGCTGCCGGAATGTCAGCGACAAGGACGGTCATTTTTACTCTTTTATCCGGGAAGGCCGCAAACGCAAATTGCGCGTCTTTGATTTGGCCAATCAATGGCACTTGCTTGGTTTCCAATGAGTAGCATCTGCCGAAAGGTTTGGTAAGAGTGAGGCCCAAAGCATGGGCGACTTTCGCCGGCATGACGTTATCGGAAGCTCCGGAATCAATTATGCAATTACTCAGCTTGTGCCCATTGATCAGCAGGGAGAGATAGAAAGGTTCTATCTTGCCTGACGCAGACGTTGAAGCAACATTTATATGGGATTCAGGGGGAGTGGAAAGGATTCCTTTAGGGGAAGCCTGATTAGATATAACAGCTTGGCCTTGGATATACTTAGTCAATCTTACAAGCTGTTCGGGGTTTGACTGAAGATACTCAGCTTCAGACATTTGAATCTTGGTCTTTTTTGCATGATCTATTATATCGAACGCGGCCAAGGGTTGCGTTGGTGAGGGAATGAGTCCTTCACTTCGCGATGATGGAATAGGGTTACTGATCTTGATAGGAATATGAGGGGGCTGATTCGGAGGAGAGATGGGCGGAAAAGACTTCTTTGCAAAAGACTTAACAGGGAATTGAGTAGAAGAGGATTACCTCTTCTAACAATGGTGGAGGCACGTTTGACACGACCTTCTCCTTCTCGCACATGGGCAGCAACTTCGCTTCTTTTTTCCATGCGAGCGGGTGAAAACAAAGATATGATTGTCCGCTTGCATAGCCCCGAGTACTCTCTTCTTCATCGATTCATCCTCATCAAATTCCATATATCCAATTGTGGAGTCGCCGCCGGCTCACCGACATCTTGATCATCTTCGCCTTGAGGCGAAGATTCTTCATAAGATCGCTTCTTCTTCTTCTTCAATTTCGCCAAAGCATTGACCGAGGAGCTCAAGCGCCAACCGTGGAGCGGTTGCAGGTAAGCGCGGCCTTTGTGAAGCATTGTTAGGAACAAAATTCCTCCGCGGGGCATCCCGGTACGAGGAACTAGGAGAAGCCTGGGCCAGCTGCTTCTTTAATGCGAGCAGATCATTCGCCATCTTTTGGAATGCTGGATCAGACGAAGTGGTGGGCGAAGGGCCCAAAGACTTAGGCTTTGCTGATTCCTTTCTCAACTCGCCAGATATTATCAAATTGTCTTCTATCCGGATGGCAAAGCACTGAGCAAGAGGTAGAGTAGCTACTCGCTCAAGGAGCAAGAAGTCGACTTTTGAGCTCATGGCGTTCACAAAGAAACACTTCGATTTTCAAAGGCTGAAGCATGGCAAGGGGACACGGCGGTTGATTAATGCATTATCAACCGGCGACAAAATCGCGCATGGTCTCATTTGCCTCCTTCTTCGTGAGTGATTCGTGATAAGCAATGCAAATGCATCCTCTCAAGGCTCAGACTGCTCTTCAAAAGCATCCCGCAAGGTAGCCCAACTGGTGATAGATCCGGCTGGCAAATGCTGAAACCATTCAGCTGCAGGCCCTTGTAGAGTTTCCAAAAAAGGCGAACCGACACATCTTCGTGAGTCACGTCCAAAATACTGCATGACATAATGAAAGCAGATATGTGGGAATCCGTGCTTTGATTTCCGCTCCCGTCAAATTTAGGAAAATTCTTTCGGTTCCCATGAGGGAGCGCGTGAACTGGATGTGGCAGTGCGAGAGGACCCATAGCATTTCCCCATGGTACTGCCATTTGAAAGGCTGGAAAAAGCACACGAACTGGGAGGGTGGTTCCACTGAGCAGCAAAGCACTACAAAGGGATGTAGGTGCTCCTTGTAAAAGACTTTTTCTTCGTGGAGGTGAGACACTCCTGGATGACCACCTAGCCGAGCTTAACGCTGAAAAACGTGCCGGTGTTACGCTGAAATTGTGCCTTTGAAGCAGATCGAAAGTAGGATCAACTTCTCCACGGGCTCTCCTGCCGCGCGTAAAAGGTTCACTCGCCAAAGCTGTACCTTTCAGATCCGTAATATTACGGCAGCAGATTTAAACTTTATTTTTGGGTGTACTTGCTGATTTTCTGGTTTTTTCTCACAAAACCAGCAAAGATGCACTTTTCTCGAATATTTAAAAACTATCCTCCTCGAAAACCGATCATGTTAATGACAAATAATAACGAGGATAAGATGGCAGGAAGAATAGTAGGCTGATTTTCAGATCTGATCTTTACTTTTTCAAAGGGTTTTAAACTTTTTTAGAAAACAGTCAAAACTCAGATCTACGGAAAAATAATGATTTTGATAAAAACTCAGCGAACTAAAGATCTGTAACTAGGCCCGATCTATGACTCTCAGAAGGAAATTTTTCGATTTGAGCACTTTTGCAAATTTTTTGGATTTTCAACAAAAGTGCAGATTTGCAAACAGGCAGTGATTTTCTTATATTTTCTGATTTTATATTATACCACCACCATAGATCTGACAGATCTGTCCGTTCCCCAGCGGAGTCGCCAAAAACTGTTGGTCCGAAAATCTGTCGCGTGGGCAGATCTATGGATAGACGAGCCAACAGTGTTGCAGGGCTTAGCCCCTCTTTGAGACAGCAAAGCGAAACTGGTTTATTGCTATTTCTACTTAGCAGGAATCTATGCAAGTCTCACAGATTCTGCCTTCGGGGGTTGGGATCTCATCCCAGTAGAGTGTTCCAGGCTGCGAAAAGAAAGGAATGAAAGAGAGAGAAGAGAAAGAACAGATCCGAAGGGAGAAAAGAAATGAATTCCAAAGCAGAAGGGTCAGAAGATCTATGCTTTTAGTTTGGTAGTAAACAGAGCCAAACCTACTTGCATAAATAAACAAAGCAATACTGATAAACAAATGACGGAAAAGTAGATATGAATCTAACAGATCAAACACATACAGATCTAACGTAAGAAAGATCTAATGTATAACACAGCTATTGAGCACAAAGTCTGAATAATTGTATTACTGTTCTTTTCTGTTACAAGAAAGCTCAAAGTCTTTCTCTCCTCACTTCTATTTCTATCTGAAAAATGTTCACCTCTTGAATACAACAAGTATTCTTGTATTTATAGAAGATGAGGGAGAGAGAAGGCAAAATGGAGCCAACCACTTATTTACAAGATATTTACAAAATATCCAAAAGTCATGTTGACTTTGACAACTTGGATGGATGACATCATCCCATGATGCAACATGGATGATGTCATCATTTGTGCCAACTTACTTCAGATATTACGAAAAGAAAGTCGGAGAATAGAGAGGAGAAGAAGGAGAAGAAGAAGAAGAAGAAGCTATTCATCATCATCATCCTGTGGCCTAAAAGGGGTCGCCTGTTTCTGATGCTGATCAGGAGATGAGATGTGGAACTGAGCGCGGTATTCCAAGAACTTGCTGATCATCGGCCCAAATTGATCCTGTGATGGATCCTTGTGCCGTTCACTGATTGCTTCGCAAGTTTCCCGCTCATCTATGAGCTTTTCTGGGATCTTGGAATAGTCTTTACCCGCCTCGATTAGGGACCCGATGAAGTCTCTACAGGCCAGTAGGTTGTTGATGGATTCGATGTCGAACGTGACTTCGGCCCCGTCCTCGAGAAGCTACCTCCTTGAAAATCCGGATAGTGTCATCAGCTGATCTCAAGGTAAGGGAAGGAGTGAGCAACCCTGGAGTCATAGATAAAACAATTTTCTCCATTTGATGCATCGCATCCAGGGCCTCTTCCTTTACCTTGTCTATCTTTTCCAGAACAAATTCTAGCTGATCTATCCGATAGTCCAGAGTGGACATAGTTTTATTGAGGGCCCTTGGGTGGCCGAAGACTCCGAACTTAACCAGATCTTCGACTGAACAGTCGAACATTTGTTGGAAGGCTTCGTGCTGGAGTCTAGCATGCTCTAATTCTTCTGATATCGGGCCTGCTAATGCTTGGAGTTCCTTATTCGCCTTCTCGATGTTCAGGTATAAACTGATATACTCGGCGATCACCTTTTCACTATCTTTGAGGATCTGGCTCCTCCAAGCAGAAACAACCATACCTTGCTCGCCGATTTTTGAATACTCATTAATCTTCTCCTGACTGAGCAGCTCAGGAGTCTCGGCAGCAGTTGTGGGAGGTGCACTTCCCATCTTCTCGTAAGGCTTCAAGCAGATATTTGTTCTCGCTCCTTTAGTAGCCTTTTTTTTCTTCCTTTGTTTCAAGCTTTTCGCAGAGTGCATCAACAATCGCGGA
The DNA here is from genome assembly GCA_018340775.1 of Taxus wallichiana var. yunnanensis. Classification (NCBI taxonomy): domain Eukaryota; kingdom Viridiplantae; phylum Streptophyta; class Pinopsida; order Cupressales; family Taxaceae; genus Taxus; species Taxus wallichiana. The sequence goes on from CM031234.1 coordinate 750,329,604, forward strand.
AAGAGCTTCCCCTCGGAGACTTTCTCGAGGATGTCCCCATTGTGACTTGGGTCACGGTGAAATCTGGAGACAGATCTTCTTTCTTCGAGGGGTTGGGGTATGCTATTTCCATGACTCTCTCACCGCAGCGCTCTTTGAGAAGCGTGTAACGGCTTGTGCTTCTTTACTCCTTTAGTTTAATGATCGAAAAGTCCATCTGAGCGATGGGGACTTTCCTCTTTGTTGGCTTAGCCTGCCGAGAGATCCAAGCTGGTCCTATAGAAGAAGGACCAGAGACAGAGGGGGAGGCAAAGAACAGAGAAGAGGGGAAAACGTGGAGACACGTGGCGGCGGATCGAAAGAATAGCCGAAGACAGTGCTCACGGAGAAAGGGAAACCGCAACGCAGTAAGAGATAGGAAGGGAAGGGAGCTCTGAGATGAGGGAAGAAATGGAAGAAGACAAATCAGCAAGGGAGGAGAAGATAGATGAAGAGGCGGGGGAAAGAGTAGAAGAAGGGGCAGAGGACACAACCAAAGGAGTGGTTGCTTGAGTCACTCGAGGAGGGGAAGGAAGAGAAGAAGAAGGGATAAGGGACCTCAAGTCAGTAGCGACGCCGACATCCTGGGTGGATGGGCGTATAGGACTATCCTCTGTCAATTCTTTCTCTGGCGAATCCAGAGTTATTACTTGTTCAGGCTCTGAAGGAAGAGGACTTTCAGGGGCTTCCTCCTGAATGGTGCTAGGTTCACCTTCGGCACCTTTGCCTTTCAGCAGCTTCTTTGACCTTGGAGGTGCGTTGCCCAAAGGGGAAGTCATGAAATCTACCCCGAGGTAGATTAGTCCGTTCATGCGGCACCAATGCTCCGTTCTCCGCATAGTTTCTTTTACCCTCTCCTCAATTGTTTGAGGAGCCTTGCTTCTGTCAATGTCCGGGAAGGGCCAATCATCCCCTTCTGTGTCATTATACACTTTGTCTACTTCGTCTTCCGTGGTTTGGAAGCCTTTTGGGACAATGGCCACTCCGTATTGGATGATTTCCGTTAATGCCAAGCGAGAGTGATCCTTTCTTCCGAGTTCTACCTCATGGAGAACGCCAATGTAGATATCCTCAACTGAGGGACATGAATCGATCAAGCTTAGCCCTCGTAGACAAACCCCTAGGGTCGAATGTAGGCCTCATTGGGAAATCATGCTTTAGGTTGAGCAATTCTAGCTCAAAGCAAACATCTCCTTCGCCTTGTGATAGCTGGAGCATGTGTAACGGCTCACCGTGAGGGGGAAAGGAGTTCCGCCCTTCTTTCTCTCGAGGCACTTTTCATGGTATGTGACGAGCCATGCCTTGATAACAGCCCAATAAAATCAGCTTTGGTCCAAAGATACCTTGGTAGCTCCGGTTGGCTCTCCCAAAAGTTGGCAGCCCTTAGATAGGTGAACGTGGGAAATTGGGTGAACAAGGCTCCCATTTCTCTCGTGATCGCCACTATGTTCTTTGTCGTCCGGCTATGAGTCAAATTTGGCCGCAACATGCACATGATGTGATAGAAGAAAACATCATTGATTTTAAAATCGAGGGATACTATTCTCTAGTCTCGCCTGGATAGTAATCAAATATCTTGGCTCGAGGCCATACTCCACTTCGGCCGAGCCCGGGTAATCCCTTGCCGATGCCAGCAACAGACTACATAGGAGTTCATATGAAATACTCCAGCTTGCCAGGCAAGTCGTCAGTAGCCGCCGTAGATGGTGTCATTGATTATTTCACCCCAAAGAAAAGCTACTGATCGGGCAAATTCTTATTCATTGTTTCTAGGTACCGCAGCAAAGATCCACTTATGGAAATAGTGGGCATCCAAAGCCCAAGACTCGCTCAAGAAGGTGATAGAATCACTGAGTTCCTCTGAGAAATCACTTCGGTGGATAGTCTGAGGCCACCGGGTCACTACCTTCTTATTCTTTAGGTAGACCTCATTCATTAACTGCATGCACTGGCCTTCGTTGTCTTCCCAGGCCTTGATGCATTCCTCGTTGGCAATAACACCACGTAGTTCCGGTGGTGAGGAATGCCAAGCATCAACTCAAAATGGCGGGCAAAGTGAGGTTTATGACTACTTCGCCTTGCTATTCTCGACACATCTCGTGTCTTTGTCAAGGATGTGCAACAACCATCATAAACTCGTTATTCACAAATGACAGGATTCCTCCTAAGCAAAGTGCAGTGGCACCGCCTATTAGTTTGTCCATCCATGGACTTCAGAACCTTTTGAGTTCTAAGCCGTAACTCATCCATGTCAATGTGACCCAACCCGTAGTCCCTGACATCCATACCGCACTCACTCGTGATTCGGCATCCCGACCTTCCGATATTTGTATTTCATTTCTTCTTCTGTTAGCTTTGCCTTTCCTCTTGGTTTGGTGGGCTTCTTGCTTGACGTAGACATGTGTTCTTTCGAGCTCAGCTGCTGATCTGCACGAAGAAGAAGAGAGACCCAATCCAAAAAGGTTGAATTAGTCATTTGATCTTCCATTGGAAAGCTTAGCAGGAGGAGTTAGAGATTTAAAGGCTCTGTGGCGCAGAAAATACAATCGCATGTGCCAAATAGATAAGGCGCGCAAGAAAGGAATGTTGCAGAGGTTATATTGGCGCCAAAAGCGCATGGCGCATGGATGAAGCAGGTTGCATTTTATAACAGGGCGCACAGGAAATGCGTGTTACATTGGGGTTCGATGCGCCTGTGGCGCATGGAAAGATTGTGTAACATGGACGAATGATGCGCCAAAGGAATATAGCGCGGCGCATGGAGGGTTTACACAACATCATGTTACTGCATCGGAGGGTGCGCCAGCGCCTATGTAATCTTTATACTTGCGCGAAAAAGGCTTTTGTTGCATCGAAACTGGGTGCGCTCTTTGGCGCATGGAAACATTATGCAGCATGGACAAAGGATGCGCCAAGGCTTATAGGAGGAAGCGCGGGATTTACACTTGGAGCATGCAAAAGGGGTGCGCTTATGGGCGCATGAATTTCAGCCGCAGCAGATGGAAAGGGCGCCATGGCGCGGATTTTGAGTATGTGCAAGTCGGATAGTGCGCCGAGGGGCGCGATCTGTTTGATTGCAACAAGGCGCGCAAAGTGCGCCTTGTGAAATAACTCTCAAACTTTTTTCTCTCTTCCACTTCAAAAATTGCTTGGACAAGTAAGGTTTTTAAAAAAATCTTGTAAAATGTACTCAAGCTAATTAAACGACCCCTTTTCCAACAGATCCGAAAGAGGAGAGGAGAGGAAGAGAAGAAAAGAAAATGAACAGACAAAGACGGGGAAAGGCTCAAACACATTCAAACTTTGATGAAAACCGGCCAGCAAGTTGGCACACACACCAAAACCGGACAAAAAACAAGCCCAAAGAGAGAAAAACAAAAGAACGTGAAAGGGGAAGAACCTCTTACCTTAAAATATAGCGAAAATTTTGAAAATTTGTGGCGAGTGGGTCCACAACACGACGAAAGCGACAGAGCAGGGGCTGACAAATCCAGAAAAATCACGTGCTGACAAAAGAATGAAAATGACATTGGGCGCGCACGGATATTTATAGAAAAACCTGTCATTAATGCGCCACCAACCTTTTGAAATGGCGCATGGAAACGGCTGTCGACAAGGTAAAGCGTGCGCCCTTTGGCGCATGGAAGGAAATGGCAACAGAAGAATGAGCGCGCCTTTGGCGCACCAAATTCGTTGTCGACATGAAGTTATGTGCGCCCTTTGGCGCACCAAAACTTGGTGTAACATAGATTACGTGCGCGCCCTTCGCGCACCGAGAAGCGTGCTAACATGGAAAACCATGCGCCAAAGGCTTTTAAGGGGGCGCATCAAAATTATGTTTTACAAGGAAAATTCAGGCGCCCAGCCAAAAAAGGCTCAAAGAGACTAAGTTCGAAAACTAGATTTCCCAGGGAGGGATTTTACGACGTTTCGAACGCGAAGGATCCCTAAACATGAGGTCCTTGATGGTATTTTACAACATTGTATCATTCCACACCTAACATTAAACTCCTTAAATCCAAACTAGGAATTTAAATACTTGAATAGTGCATTTTGGAGGGAAAACCCAAAATGACTATTTTACATACCATCGAAGGTCAAATGAGTTAGAACCTATGAAAGAAAAAGATATGATACTACATCCTAGAATAATATATGATACATCAACATAAAAATCATACTAACGTGAACGAAAGATGAGGGTTAGAGATATTTACCTCTGTGAAGACATGACTGGTGCATTAACCCCCCTCTAGGGTTAAAAACACCACATGAGAGAGTTATCATGGATGGATCAAAAGGAGGATAGGTAAAAGACCTAAGTATACCAAAGTTGGGGACTCCAAACATTAAGTTTGATATTTCTAGTATAGTTCTTATTCTTGTTGAGGTTAGTAACATAATGCTCCAAAGATGACCTCTAAGTGTAAGCTCCATTAAAACCCTAAACCTCTTAAATCTTCAAAGATAGATTTTCTTGTGTGTGCATAATAGATTGTGTGATGATATGTTAGAGAAGTGACAAAAATAATGCTTTTTTATAGAAGATAACCCAAAGTCATTATCTCTCCAGGTGATAAATGTATTTAATTGAAAAAAGGTTGCTCTATATGGCATTGATTATAATTGATGCCCTCGACTATAAATATTTTGGAAAAAAGTGAGGGGAGGGGAGAAAGGGAGGTACAGTATACACTTGGAGAAAGTATGAAGGGGATCTAAAGGTGCTCCAAGAATATGATGTGAAAATGGTAATACTTATGGTATTAAGTGGTCATATAGTGGTAATGAGAAGATAATAAGAATGTACACTATGATAATGCCATGACTCTCTCACCATGTATTACCAACCAGCCCAATCTTGCTCTAGTACAACCCTTAAGCCACGACTCAAGGAGGTTAATGCAACAATAATATGAAAGGAAACCTTTAGTAAGATTGAAAAATAAGGTATATAGATATACACTTTGAGGCACATTACACCTTAATGGGTCATACTTCCCCCCCCTCAATATTGACTATTCACCCTTGATTTTTCATAAAAACATTGAAATTTCATAATAATATTTTTCTATGCCTACATATCATATGACATTTTCTTAAACACTTACTCTTTTCCATTGGGCACACGAGATCTACTATGAGATTTATATTGACACATGCATTTAAGACTTGGATATACTATGCATAATCACACTTAAATTTAAGCATATCACTTGTTCTCATCCTCCGATCTTTGTACTACTTTTACATTTGTTGCACATTAATATTTTGATGGAAGCCATTGGATGTTATAAACCCTCAACTTTCTTCTATTTTACATCTTGCACCCCTTGGCCTATTCTTTTATGATTGGATATTGGATTTATTTATTTGATTACTCGTTGGCTTTGATTATTTTATTTCCTCTTGACCCTTGTTTTTTGACTTATTTTTGTTTTTTCACTAAAATATTAAAAAAATAAAATGAGGGCCTATGCACTACTAGTTTTATTTGTACACATTTTTAAAATGATTTCATTTATAAGGTGCACATGCTTTTTATGGTACATTTGATTTTAGATGCATGACATATATGTTATTATAGACACAAAATTATGCACTTATTAATATTACATCATGCCTATAGTATGTCATTATATGCATGGTTCCTAAGTAAGAAAATTAGACACTTGTGACACATCTTCTAGTCCTATTGATTTTGATTGATTGTGATTATGACATTGTCTTATAATTTCTGAATTTATACTTTATGGTCATGTCACATGGATCCCTATCTCTATTGGTGGTCCAGTTTATGTTTCTTGTCCTTGGGAAAGTAGCGCCCAAAAAAGACACTAGTCCACAGGTGCTAGTGTCCCTTAAGTGCTTATTATTCGATATTGGTTATAATTCAAATTTTCATTTGACACCTGATTTTAGGTCTTTTATAATTCTTATTTCATGTTTATGTTTGGCCTTTGGTGTCACTTAGTGTTGAAATTCAAAGAAAGGAATCATATATATACATAACCTACTAATTATTCTAAGGGGAAATGGGGTCACTATTTTCTATCTAACTTGGGAAAAAGGAACACTTGAGGACTGCATTTGGGATATATTATTCATTGTATAGGAAGGAAAATTTGAATTCCATGACACACATTATCTTGGGGGAAAATTAGTTATATTTCAATATATTGGTGCAAATTGCACTGAGGAAACCTACTGCAAGGGACATAATTTTATCTCACACACACACACCATAACTACATTGAGTCTAAAATATAGTCCAACACTTGGTGAAAATCACATTGGGGTGAAAGTCGAGGTCATTTGGACTCAAAATATGCATATTTTATTCCATCTAATGTGTGCTTGAGCCTTGTGCGGGTAGTTAGGGTTTTGTTTTACTAGTACATGTGTGGTAGGAGAACCCTAAAGTAAAGTACATGTGACATAGAGGGAAGTGAAGGCAACACTATCATACTTTGAAAAACTAGATCCAAATTCACTGCTAGGATGTAAGTGCCGGTTTAAACACTAGCACCCCGGGTGGTCTGCCCATACCAGACACTACTTTTCTAGCAAACGTCTAGATCTCTATCTACTAGGCAAAGCATGCACATTCCAGATTAAGATTTTTCTACCATCATTCTATCCTAGATTAGTATAGACAACAATATATCAACTAAGCCACTCTCATCCTCTTGTTGTTTGTACTTTTCATCATTGCATGTTTATATTTGAGTGTTTGTGATATATCTAATTGATCACTAGTTCTCTAAATAAGATTCAATTTCCATTGAATAATTTTATGAACCTAACACGAGAACATGCATCATATTCCTCTCCCTTCTTCTTCTTATGAGGTTATGGATAATTATTTTCTTTCATTCCCACTCATGTCTATTCCTAAGTGATCATTGAAGATAATTATATTAAAATTATTACTCATCATCCACCTTGCTTCACCTCTAGGGACCCTATTATCAATGTTGTAACCACTTGATGAAATAAATAACCCTTGAAATATCATATATCCCTCCCCCTTCTATTAGTTTACCAACTCCTCAAGCTGTTGATTTACCTAAAGACTACGATATCATTGAGTAATTAAAGAATACCCCAGTTAAGATATCTCTCTTTGATATTTTACGTAAGGCACCTAATTTTCGTCAACACTAGAAGAAGCTTTGAGATCCATTCAAATACGAAGTGATGACCCTCCGTAGCCTTTACAAATCTCATGGAATATTTTAAACAAATAAGTAATTCTATTACATTTTGATGAGGATATTCCACATGCATCTTCTCCCGATTCTCCTCCTCTTCTTATCATGGCTCGGGTTCAAGGTTTTCAAATTAAATGTGTGCTCATTGATAATGGTTTTGCATTAAATATTTGTCCTTTATCATTACTAGCACAATTAGGCATCCCTCATATTGAATAATCTACTCTTGTTGTCGAGGATATGATACTACTACTCACACATGCATTGGTGTTGTCAAATTAGAATTACAAGTAGGACCTTACAAGATCATTATTCCCTTTTATGTTATGGATGCACTATTAAAATTTATCTACTCCTTGGTCAGCCATGGATCCATGCCATGTATGTTATGCCCTCTACGGTCCATTGTTGTGTCAAATTTATATTTGATGGCTATGATCATACTATTATTGTTGATCTGAACCATTCAAATATTGTCGCATGGATTCCACTACTTCTATGGTTATTCCCCCAACTCAACCAATTCCCTCACATTTTCTTGATACATATGATATTGGGGAGTTTAGCAATCCTAATCCTAGTTTACCACATCCCTCTACTTCCTCTATTAAGACCAACAATCTCATTTCTCCCACTATATCCCCTTCTCTACCACCTTCCACGTCTAATTTGAATCATTTAGAGGCTTCAGTAAAAAAATTCAATGTCAAGACCGATGATTCTAATGATGATGTTGATACTATTGAGATTACTGATGAAACCTTATGTACTTTGGATTTTACTCTTGTGGAATTTGATGATTCTTTGTTTCATAGTCATGAAATTATTCGCGTTCTAGTGAACATCAACTCAAATCTCCTACTACACATGCTTTATGGTTCCTTATACTAATATTCGCATACCCTTAAGTAACTTCCTCCCTAGTTATTGCTAATGGTTCTATTTATATTGTTGGTTATTATATGATACTACTTATTTATTTTGATGCATTCACTTGCACCCTATACATTAACCACGAGTATTGACAACACATGCCTTTGATCCTACCTATCATGAAAACATATGCACATATGAGGCCCTAACTCACTCAGAAATTACCCCTGCTAGAATCATACCATTTCTGAACCACTTGGTGAATATCAAGGAAACATCTTTGTTGAACAACTAGAAATATTCTAAGTATTGGGTGCTTGAATATAAGGCGTAGGAAGCGCGCGATGCTATAATAGTATTAAAGTGTCCCATCTCAGGACTTAGATGTTTTTGTGGATAAGGGATAATTTTGGAGATAGCGTGCGGAGCACACATAGAGATGAAGACTTGTACTCCACACAATGGTATTTTGGGAACAAGTGGAAGATAAGTGCCATACATAGTTTAAGCTAATAATAGGAGTTCTACTTGGAGTTAACTATAGGACATCTATTGTTAGAACACTTGCATGTTGTGCATACTATTGTAAAGGTGCATGGCTATTATCAATATGTGACCTATTTTGAGAAGTGCATAGGTGGTGAAGGGTAAGTCCCCACCCCTATAAATATGTATTGACTTGTGTAGTTTAGTGTGTGGTGAATTATTGTAGAGTTATGCTATTGGTTTTTCTGCACACATGACTCATGGAGATACTTTACAGTGTAAGAAGCTTCTATGTTTTACAGTAATTATGAATGGAATATATTGGCTAGATAATGGTGTTAGACATGAATGAATCTAGTTCTTGTATGGTTAATCTTATCATAGTTATTGTTTAGTTCATTTATCATGATTCTCTAAGATCTAGATCTAGATTTTACACTGTGGAATGTTTATGTCTACTTATGAATCTAAACATGTTTAAACATCATCACACTAACATCTTATACAAGAAAATCTAAAGAGGGACCGGGTATCTTTGTGTGCTTTGGGTGAGCGCTCAACTAGGTCTGAGTGATGTGTTAGTGTGCCTGGGTTATTCATAGTAAATTCTAGGCTACATCATTGTTTCCATTGCCGGGACCTCTTTTTAGGATGTTTCGTGATGAAGACATACCAGTTGACCCTATCAAGTGTTGAGGAGTGGATAATATATCTGGAAGAAGAATATGCTTGGAGATTCAGCACTGGATCTAAGTTTGATGTGTGCACGTGGGTGGAGAAGAACTTGTATGATTGTTTATATGAGAGTTTCTTTTCTATCTTTCCGATAGAGGATCCACATGAGTGGGTGGTTGCTTATGCATCTATAAGGAATTGGAGGTTTTGCACACTTGTGCTGGATTAGGAAGAATTTCAGGCCCTCTATGATGCTGATATGATTTGGATGCACATTGTGGACACTTGGTTCCATGGTGTTATGAATAGCTATATTTTGGAGTACTCAATTTCCACTTATTCTTGCCCGAAGGTAGCTGAGTTCCAGTTTTTACATTATCCTAGGGAAACTATCTGTAAGGCATTCCACTGGTGATTAAGATCTTATTGGTAACCCTAAATTTGGAAGAGAAGCCGATGGCTAGCTAAACCCCCATGTGTGGGGGCAGGGAAAGGTTTGGTGAAGGATGGTAGACATAGCGACAGAAAGGAAAAGAGAATAAAGGTGGATTAAGTACAATGAGGCACATGAGAGGGAGTTAGGGAAGCAATGTGAGATTGCATAATGGATGGCATTGAGGAGAGAGATGGCTCATGAAGGATTTGGAACTCACGTAGAGGGCATGGAGCCAGAGCATCTGGAACTCCCCCATTTGGGAAAACATGATAGGGAACCCTCATCGGCCTCTTATGAGAGTGCACAACAAAGATGACATGGGATGTGGCGCACGCATCTAAATCTACCTAACAACCTAGCCCTTGTGCTTGGTTTTCTAGTTTCTAGTATAACTAGTAGTTAGCAAGCTAGTTTGGGTAGTAGAATAACATGATTGAATCAAATAAAAAGTACATATATGGCTGGGTATACATTTTCCTTGTTATTTCGAGGTACCTTTTTTAGGCGCGTCATCGGAGCAGAACTTAGGCACTGCTTGAATTTTGGACTCACTCGGGAGTAGTACCACCTTGCAGACTATAGGAGTTCAGTTTAGTACCACTACTAGGACACAGGGAATTACATCCTCTAGTTCACTTTTGGCTACATGTGGAGGATCAAAGGGCATAGGTGGCTTTGGTTCTGGTGGATCTGGTGGGTCTGGAGGCAAAGGTAACACAAGAGGTTTCTAGATCACGGTGGGCATGGTCCTCACCAAACCCAAAATATTTACATGGAGATGTTGCTTTGTCTTCCAGAGTATAGGGGAATAGAATATGTTACTAAGCATGTGCATGTGTGTGAGATATTGTGGCACACAAAAGGGATCACAAATTTTGAGTGCAAGGAAAGTCAGTTCACAACTATGTTATAGGGAGGGCACACGATTGGTACATGAAGTTTGACCCTGATTAGACTTACGTAGATTATACAAAATTATGAGATACTTTCCTTAAGGAATTTTATATCCCCATGTTTGAGCAGAAGAGTATATGTGTGCTCAAGGATATTAAGCAGGACATTATTGAGAGTGTTTAGGAATATGATGCCCATTTTAAAATGTTTTTGTATAAACTTTCATATGATATCCATGCAAGATAACATGCACAGTGGTTTTTGGAGGCTTGATCACACCTTTTAGGAGGGAATTGTCACATAAGACATATACGAGATCCACGTGAAGTGCTTGAAGTAGTGTTGTGTAATGAGGAAAGTCAAAATTATAGAAATTGGAGTGAGACCATTCCTAGAAGCTCATATTATAGCTATGGCAAAGAAGTTGGAGAAACTATCGTCTAATTCAACACACAAGACATGCATTAGGATTTGGTGTATAGATTGTGAAGTTGAGGGGCACACTAAGGATAGTTTTCCCCACATGTCAGTGTGCGTTCATTGTTGCTAGACTACGAGATATGTCATTTAGACCATGATGCAAGTTGTTTCCCATTGTTACAACATGTGATAAGAAAGAATCTATCTTGCTACTATAATATTTTCTATTCCATGACTCACAATACCGAGGATTGTAGGTAGATTGATCATATCCATGATGTCATTGATATTGGTGTATGATAGACATGAGTATCGGATAACTCTAAAGGTAAAAGTGAGAAACATGATAAGGATCACACTTAAGGGCATTATAATCGAGCGAAGGGCACTTTGAAGGAGGTCATGGTAGAGGTCAAGGATACCATGGTGGATTCAGGGGCTAAGGCCGTGGTGGTGGATGAGGTGAGTTTCCTTGTGGAAAATGTTATACGTGTGGATCTCCTAACCACTATAGGCGTGAATGCCCTAAGAATATTACTTGTTCTTTTTGTGGAAAGAATCATAACTATGAGGAGTGCCTACACTTATATGAGCATCTTAAAAAGTAGCATAAAGAAAAGAACAATGTAAGGCACATGGATGGTTAGAATACAACGCACAATGGAAAATCAATGGATGCCAAAGTTGGCATGAGAACCTGAGGTAATACCTAGAAAGATTACTACCTACACTAAATCTATGAGCGCCAAAGAAAGATTGCAAAAAAATCCTACCATTACTAAGGAGGAATTTTTACATGCAAGATACCCAAATCATATACATCAGAAGGAGGTTTATTAGGAGACCATGGAGGTGCTCAGAAATCTTCAGGGTGAAATATAATGTTTAAAGGAACAGTCACGGAAGTTGGAACAAAATAAGGTAGCAAAGACGGTCCATTCAAATGTTGATGATTTGAAAGAGGTATGCAAGATGTTGTGCTAGGATAATATTATTTTATTACTAGGGAGTTTGTTAAGGGAAACACTCATGCGTAGGTATTGAGAATGGACGATAGATATTGCATTCTAATCTCCCCCTCATAGCTTGGATTATGATAAGGAGATCACTCTAAATTTTATTGTGGATGGGTGGCTTTTGAGTAATATATTGATTGACACATGCACATAAGTTAATGTTCTTACTTTAGATGCATGGGTACAGATGGACATACCTCCATTACAACCATCCTCTAATGTATTGTTTATGGAAAATCAAAACTAAGGCCACTCCAATAGGAGTTTTAAAGGATGCATCCATTACTATACAAGGGGCCAAGTTCACTGGGGACTTTGAGGTTTTAGCACTTGCAGAAGCAAACAACTTCCTAGCTCTACTTGGGCACCCTTGGTGTTATGTAAATAATGTTGATCTATGGTTCAACAAGGGGTATATAAGCTTTGAGAACAAATAAAAATGAGTTATTATCCCTATGATGTGAGATGGGAAATATGCACCTTATGTTGAATCTTTGAGTGAGGAATACCTACAAAAATCTATGTGAGCGTCATTCAAGATCCATAAGTACTTGAGCCATATAAGGAAGGAATCCTCTGGTGGGAAGATGCATAATCTATTAGTGATACTAAAAGTATTGCTTGTGATAATTGGGTGCATGAAACATATGATATGGTTGGGCATGAAGTAAGCGGTGCATGCATGCGTGAGGAGGTAGAACTCGATGTATTAGGAGGATAGGTAACAAATCTATACCCTGATACACTAGAGAAGGAGACCCCAAATAGTATTCTTGTGTGCCATAGAGGAACAATGGAAGGATCAAGTAGATAGAAGAAATATGTTAGTGTATACCATGTGTGGGACAACAATAAACTAGTGGATGGTTCACATGGATAATCTCATAAAATAGAATGAAGTGAGAATTGCTCTAAAAACTTGGTTTCTCAGAGCAATGTGCCTACTCATATATGCACATATCATGGTAATCATCTTGTTCACCACCACGTTCAAAGGTGAGAGACTCTGGATAGAGAGGAAGGAAGCCTTACCACATTCATTGTGGGTGCACAAACTTTATTTCACTTTTCAAGGTTGCGCACGCACTTGGTATGTTTATGCGGAGCTGAATTGCATAGAGACTGTAAATTGGAAAGACTTGACTTAGGAATGATCCAAACTTTTGACTACTTCTCCACTAAACCTCTAGTGAAAGAGGCATTATAGGTTATGGAGTGCTTGACTATGGGAGACAATAGAAGTCAATGGTTGAAGAACTCATTTAGGGTTATTTGGTGAGGCAGACCTAGGAGCACGTTTTGATGAAGTAGATGAGACCGATGCCAAACTACTTAAGTGCACTTGTCTTGAGAAGGAGAAAGGAAATATGGTCTACATAGTGGATGATGAAGAAGTAGAAAATTTGGACATTGATCATTTAGAAGGTACGCGAGGTTTTAGACAGTGTGGATAAGAAGATGGACAAATTATAGGGTCGATCGGGAAGAGACCTTACAGATTATAACATGCATAAAATTTAAAGAAGAAATCGGGGTGCAAAGTTCAATATAGGGTCAGGGATTATTAGCAAAATACGCGAAATCTCAACTAATTATATAGAAAAATTTATATAAATATGAATCGTAGCATTTAGAATCTAGTTTCTAAAATACTAATTTTTTTAAAAACGGACAAGTTTAGCTATATTAAACACTTAAAATTATATGACTTAGTTTTTTTTTTGAAAAAACTTATAAGATTGTAGTCCGTTTGCCCGCATTTTGGATGACCAAATCTTGTTATTTTTTTTTCCTTTGGTGAAACGTTAGATGTAGTTGTCTATCTTGGGATGGATTTTATTTTGTATTTTTTAGCAATTTTTTTTTATGATTTTTTCCGTGAAAGTGGTCTGAAAATATTTAGAAAACGGAGCGCTTTCCGTTTGCCCGCCATAACTATATCAAAAATATCGAAATCAAATAAATATTTTTTTAACGTGTATAGAATTTGTCCACGCTTGGGATGGTATAAGTTTTATCATATTTTGATAAGCGAAACAAAAGTTATAGTCTTAAACGTAGACATGAACATTCACGGGAAAAAATGTCTTAAAGACCTATTGTTAGTAAAAAATTATAAAATGATATTTATCTTATTCTATTCACTTTAAAATCAATATTTCTACGAAGCTAAGAGTCTCCCCTATGCGATGACACCATTTTTGTGAAATGTTTTCAGTTTTTTAGCATGGTTCAAGTCTTTGGAAGAGCAGATTTGAGGTTTTTTGACCTTTTACACTTCATAATGACCTTCCATAGCTTTGGTTGGGGAAAACAAAGATTTTCCGAGGCTTAGGTTCGGCAGATAGATCCGATCACGGTTTATAAAGCGATCATCATGGTTTTTTAACACAAACCATGAGCGCGCTTTATAAACCGCGATCGCGGTTTATAAAGTGCGCTCGCGGTTCATAAATCATATTTACACACATCCCAATGTCTGAATTACCATGTGATTTTTACTCTCTGACCTTACCGTATGAATTACTGTGAAATTCTGTCTTTTTCTGCACGTTTTTCTTATCACCGGAAGCAAAACATCATGGGAGACAAAAACGAAGTCAAAAAGGAAGTCATTAAGTAAAAAAACACCAAACGAATTAGAGGCCAACAAAATTCAAAATGTTGAGCGAATGCGGAAACTTCGTGAATCAAGAAGAGGTTCATCTTCAATCCCAACTATTGTAAGCAATGAAGAACCAGGTAATGTTTCTACTGTCAATGTTGAAGTTGAATTAAATACTCGTGATGAAGAAGTTTTTTACTATCAATGTTCAAGAAGAATTAAATACTCATGATGTAGCAAATGTTGAAATCAAGGAGACAATGAAAATGTGAATAAGGAAATTCATGTTGAAACTGTAGACAAGCAAAATTTGACAAAAACACCTCCTAGGATTTTACGTAAGAAACCTAATTTTTTTATTGAAATTGATGAAAACATTTTGAAACCAATGTCGACACAAACTTTTCAACGACAAATCGAAGAAAAGCCATCGAAATTTGGGATAATCATTTTGAAATTTTAAATGATTCCCAAAGATGTCAGTTGTTGGTTAGTTTGATGAAATTGATTAAAATGAGACCTACATTAAACACCTTAGGATTGACAACATCTAATATACGTGGTCAAACCTCTACAATTGTTGAAAACCTTCATGATGCATATCACATTGTTGGTGTCAAGAGACGCACTAGGGATAGTAATATTGTGCGTCGTGTACTTGCTACTAGTGTTGTAAGTGAATCAATAAAAAACAACGTTTGATTACGCAAACAAGTGAATGTGCAAGTTAATCAAAAACTCTAATGAAAGCAATTGAAAGACGTAATATCCTTCAATCACTCAATAACACCGATTTTTGGGCATTTTCTACTAGAGCACCACGTAAGGACAAAAATAATTTTGATGCTATAAGAGAAGTTATTAAATTTTGGCATGATAACACTAGAGTTTCACCTAATACAAGAGATGTTATAAAATGGAGAGTTGGTTCTACTAATCGTGAACCACATCCAAAGCATTTCTTAGATATGACTCAAACTCAATTTTTTCGTAAGTTTGAACAAGAGAATCTAGAAATTAAAATTAGTCAACGTTTTTTTGAAATGTTGAAACCATTCTATGTGAAAATCAACCATGCTCGCACCACTTGTTGTTGTAGGCAACATGTTGAATTTGTGATGCATTATGCTAAATTTTTACGTATTCATTCTAATTTTCATTCTGAAACTATGTTATCAGAATGTGGTGTTCAAGTTCCACCAATATCTTCCAGGATTTCATTCCTACTATATTTTGTGAAAAGAAGTTGGACAATTTTTTTATAGTCGTGGATTGTTTAGATGGAAGTCAGTAGACATGAGGCGGATTACCTAAATTGGAAAGTTACATCCATGAGAAAATTGAAGGTACAATAGGACATAATTTAGTTGAGTTTGATAAATATAAATCAGTTACATACCAGTTGAAAGATGGAAAAGAGTCTAAACGGTGTGAGCTAGTTACAGAACAAATGCCCGTTTTCTAATTTTTGAGAAAATTTAAGGATGAAATTGTTTATGAGTATGCGAGGCATACACATAGAGCTCGATGGTTGGATGAACAATTCAAGCTATGCAAAGACACATTTCCTATTGGTACTATTGTTTCAGTGGTCGATTTTGCAGAGAATTACACATTGCAACCACAAATGGAGGTTCAATCGCAATATTACAACTCAGTACAAGTTGCCATTTTTGTGCATATAGCATTTCTACATTCTCCTGACAGTACAGAGAATGATCAATTTTTTTAAGAGAGTACCACTTTTATATCAGTGATGATCGTACTCATTCTATTGAATTTGTGCAAGGGTGTTTCCAGTTATTTTATGGAAACTTGTCTGATAGGGACATCCACTTCAAACAACATTATATATGGTCAGATAATTACACGTCTCAGTTTAAGAATGCATGAATGTTTTATTGGATGAGTAGAATGCACGTCAAGATGGGTGTGCAACATATTTGGAGTTTCACTGAGGCTGGACATGGAAAAGGAGAGCATGACGGTGTAGGGGCATGTGTGAAAAGAGCTCTTGCAAGAGAAGAGTTGAAGTACAAAGATGGTGCTAAATTAAAAGATGCAAAGAGCATAGTGGAATGGTGTATTGACAACATGGCCCGAGGTTCTCAAGAAAATTCCATAGTTCACAGATATTTTTGGTTGATAGAGGAACAACATATTGCTAACTACAAGGATTGTATGACACTCACTGGGTCCAGTGATATGCACTCATTTTGTAGCTCAGACGCTACTTCGTGGGCCGTATGGACAAGAAAGTTGACATGTTTTTTGTGCATCTTGTATCGAATTTGTCACTGCTGAGTGTGATTCACAAGAATGGGTGGAAGGATGGATTTGTAGGCCTCTAACTCCGCTTCCTAGTTATCAACCTCCACAAGCATTATGACTTGTTTTTGCAGATGAAGTTACAACATCCAAGGACTTTGATGAAATTTTGATTTTGGTGCGACAAGGTATTTATGGTTATTTATTTAATTTTTGTATTGAGTTATGTCCATTGAAATTTTAATATGTAATTTAAATTTGAGTTGTTCAACCAAGTTGTTTTTTTGTAGGACATGTGTTTGTAGTAATTGCGACAGAAGACAATGAAGAAGGAACAAACTATTTCTTATGTTGTTGCATCGAGGAAAGAAAGAAGTTGACTTCTCCTATTATAGATGGCGAAGATATTGAGTATCCTACAGGTCCAGTGGTAGTTACTGGAACTTGGCTTCGACGGTATCCATTAAAAACTCCTCTGTTTGGGTGTTTGAAGACTTTGAGACACACAGAAAATACTCTTATATTCACATCTAGTTCTAGCGACAAATATTCAGTTGTATAGATATCGAGGAAGGCCTAATAACAAGATTCTTTGGAAGGTTCGAGAGTCAGATCATGAAGCAATCTTGTCTGCTATTCAGAGTAGATCCGATCCTGATGGTTCATTGGAATGAATTTACAATGCTCATGTCTGGTATATATAATTTCTTTTCAATATATATATAAATTTGTTAGTTTAAAGATCTAGATTTAAGTTTGAATATATTTTATTTTAAATTTGTGTATTTTGTATATATATAGATAGTATATGGTTTTGATTTGAAACTTAAATTTCTTTGACTAACACTTTTATGTTTAGGTTAGTGGTGTGAGAAAAGCTTCCACCTTCACGTGGTTGGCATTGTTAGTAGAGAATTTTAAATTCTCGAAGCTAAGAGAAGCTTTCATTGTTTGAAAAAGTTGTAAATTTTGAAAAAGTTGTAAATTTTGAAAATGTTGTAAATTTTGAAAAGTTGTAAATTTTGAAAATGTTGTAAATTTTGAAAAAGTTGTAAATTTTTGTAAATTTTGAAAAAGTTGTAAATTTTGAAAATGTTGTAAATTTTGAAAATGTTGTAAATTTTGAAAAAAATGTTGTAAATTTTGAAAAAGTTGTAAATTTTGAAAATGACTCCTCCCCAAGTGTTTACAAGACCATACCTACGCGTGTGCACCGATTTGGGAAGGAAAAATATGAGAGAGGATATTGTAGAGGGTCCCTACACCGAGGTGTCAGATCAGACGAGATGTCTCTAGGTGCCATGGAGTCCGAGTAGTCACCGTCGAAGTTGAACGATATTTTGGTCTCAGGGCTCTTAAGGGACTACGCCCGAACGAAGTAGCCCGGAAGCAACGACCTTGTCACGCACCAAAACACCACCTCCTCTAGCATTCACCTAGCCACCTGGATGTGTCAAGTAGTCGGTTCGGTGCCACGACCCACCATTTGCAAAATATAGCGTTTGACAACCTTCACTGGCTCCAACTGCACTATTTCACGCGTTTGCAAACAATAGGGCAGCGAGAGCACCGAAATGAGAAGGAAAAAACTGAGAGAGGCTTTTGTAGAGGGTCCCTATGTTGAGGTGTTGGATTAGATGAGGCATCTCTAGGTGCCACGGAGTCCGAGTAGTCACCCGTCAAAGTTGAACGATATTTTGGTCTCATGGCTCTTAAGGGACTACGCCCAAACGAAGTAGCCCGGAAGCAACGACCTTGTCGCGCACCAAAACACCACCTCCTCTAGCATTCACCTAGCCACCTGATGACATGTCAGCACAGTCGGTTTGGTGCCACGACCCACCGTTTGCAAAATATAGCGTTTGACAACCTTACACACTTGCTCCAACCGCACTATTTCATGTTTGCAAAAACAATAGGGCAGCGAGAGCACCAAAATGAGAAGGAAAAAATTGAGAGAGGCTTTTTTAGAGGGTCCCTACACCGAGGTGTCGATTATGATGAGCTCTCTAGGTGCCATAGAGTCAAGAGAGTCACCACATCTGAAAGTTGAACGATATTTTGGTCTCTGGCTCTTAAGGGACTACGCCCAACGAAAGTAGCCCTAAGCAATGACCTTTTATTTGTCGTGCAACGGAAACACCATCCTCCTCTAGCATTCACCTAGCCACCCAGACATGCCAAAGATGTAGTCACCATTCAAGGTTCAAGTGCCATGACCCACCGTTTGCAAAATATAGCATTTGACAACCTTACACCGGCTCCAACCGCACTATTTTCACGTGTTTGCAAAACAATGGCAGCAGAGAGCACCAAAATGAGAAGGAAAACTGAGAGAGGATTTTGTAGAGGGTCCCTACACCGAGGTGTTCGGATCGATGAGATCAAGAATGAGCCATCTCTAGGTGCCATGAGTCTCGAGTAGTCACCCATCAAAGTTGAATGATATTTTGGTCTCGTGTGGTTCTGGACTAAGGGACTTTTATGCCCAAACGAAGTAGCCCTGAAGCTCTAAAACGACCCTTTCACACGAAAACACATCACCTCCTCTAGCATTCACCCAAGCCACCCGGAGATGTACTCCGGCGTTTGGGTATGCCATGTCGCCATGACCCATCCAAAGGCATAAGACTTTACATCGCTCTCCATATTTTCACCTTTTTCTAGGACTCGAAAAACATTCAATTTATCTTTAGAATTTTATACTCTCTCTTGAGATTCTCTCTGGTTATGGAAGTCCTAGTAACCTACTTCATCATTTTTGCTTTCAGGAGCTAAGTTGTTGTGGTGATCTCTCTCCATCCTTTGCACACCAAAACAAGCTATGTCTATGCTTACATGCTCATTATTTTCATTGTAGGAAATAGGATTCTTCATCACACTTATCATTAGATACAATTAGGAGTATAAGTACAAATCATCAAAAAATTAAGGGAACACATGTGTGAGGACCTTAGAATTGCATAAGTGAAATTTCTCTTAATAACATTATGAAATTAATCATCTCTAGCCTCAAATTGAAGCAATTTCTCCCATCTTGTCCCTCTCATGATTTGCAACTTAACCCCTTCTCACATTATACCCCTTTAAGGCTCACTTAAGATTCAATAACCTACCCTTCCATGCCATGTAACCCGGGTTAATCCGTAATGGTCAAGGATGAGTTAGAAGGTGAGTTAGCTAGGTTAATGTTAAGAGGTGAGTATAAACATACACTTAGCCATTTTTAATCCCTTTTAAAATATTTCCTTTTCCTTCATTGTTCTAGTATATATTTAGTTATGCTACTAAATTTTCTAAAAGAAACCCTATTGCAAAAATCACATTTTTGCTCATATCTCCTTCATTTTTGCTCCATTTCCCCGCAATTTGCAAATGTAACTTCTAATCATGAACTCCTTCAAGATGATCTAAAAATATTTTCATTGGTACCCTAATTTTTTATAGCATCCCATTTAAAATTTAGAGAGAAAAACTTACCTTTTTAGATCCTTTGTAATTTAGAGATCGAAAACACTTGAAATTCAAAAGATAGAAACCATATGAAAATACCTAATCTAATGAAAAAAATTCATCTCAATCCAAATACAAGAAGACATGATTAAATATTTAAATCAAACATGTACATATTAGAGAACTAATTTAAATGGTTATGAAAACATACATAGAAGGATATCATACATGCAATGAAATCAAATCAAACATATATAGTTCAGATTTATCATTATGAAAACCAACACACATGGATATATAAGAATCAAACAAAGTGTGCTCCAGACGCACATCTCTAAAAATATATATGTATAAGTTCATAATGTATGTGTACATCTCGAACTAAGTGTGTCATAATGTACATATGGGACCACATGCGGTCGCAAAAGGCTATATATATATACAATGGACTATATGAAGAAACATGTTCACTAGGACCAGATGGCCCATATATATATCTATGTACATCCAGGTGGACTATGAATCTACTCATGAAACATCTTCCCTCTCTTCGCCCTACTAGAAGTAGCACGTCCATGACCTGGGGATGTAGTGGAGGGAGATGCCACTACGGATTTCATCCGTGTGGTCCTAGTGTCTCTAAGCATGCTTGCAACCTAACCTGCACATTCATAAACAACAAGTTTTTAACACCCAAAATTTTAAAATACATTCAAAATTTAGAAACTTGTACAATTTAGTTAAAATGCATGTGAAATCTTACCGCAATGTCATGATCCCTATCAATTTGTTGTTGACGCATCGCAGGGACAACAATAGACTCACGAGGGGTAAGCTACATACAAATAATTAATTTTCAAATTAAATATTTCACATATACATACAAAATTTGATATTGTAGATTTAAGTAATAAGAAATAATGAACCTCCAAAATTTAACAAATTTGAAAAATTGTACCTCAGTTAGTGGATCTGCAGATGCTATGGCAGTATCTACAGCAGCCTCCACAGTCTGCATATATGGAGGAGTCTCTCTAGCAGTCATAAGCTATACAAAAAACATGTACAAATCAATATTAAAATCTACATGACTGTGCACCACATAACAGAGGTCCAAAGCATGTAATCCACGTGAACTTCCAGTAATTAGAAACAAAGTGTAAAGAGATTTACTAACCTGCGTAAAACTCATGTGAGGTGCCAGTAGCCTCAGTTCCCTGAGCAGATGATGACCCACCAGGCTCCTGTGTATAAAAGAGAAAAATATTAATATGTACAACATACACGTGAAACATTATAATAATAATCTAGTGCAATCAAATGAAATTAAAAATGTAAGTTTGTACAACTTGAAACTTACGTTTGAAACACGCCCAACTACAGTAGCTAGCATGTCGACGCCGGATGTTTCCTTCACCGGCTCTTGCTATTTAAAATAAAATAAAAATTAGTTTTTTTTTTATGTATGTATGTACATGACGTACAATCAAATATATATATATATATATATATATATATAAACATGTGAATTAAACATGTGAATTAAACTATATATATATATATATTATTTAAATTTATTTGAAATTTACCTGTGAAAGACCAATATCAGTGGCACCAGTTCCAAAAACATTCCCCAACATCTCATCTATAGAAAAGAAATCCTGTGAACCAACAAATGATGTCTCACCCGCAGTGCATATGGCACCACATGATCCACAGTGGTGTGGTGCGCTAGAACTGGCGCCTCCACCAACATCACCAGATGCAATCTGGTCACTATGTTGGGTCAGAGTGTCAGTGAGCTCCCTCAATGCATGCAATGTATCAATCTCCACAACCTCCTTCACTGTAGGAGGGATAACTGAAGGCAGTGGGGGTTTTGGGGCATGGGGGATCCTAGGTTGACCTATGTGTGCACTAGGTCTACTCTATGCAGAGCCACCTCCTCGACCAAAAAAGTTAGAAAAGTCAAAATAATTGGGACCTCATTGAGCACATGAACTCAGCAATATAATTTCTTCAAAAAATAAAGAGGAACCTCATTGTTGTTGCATGGTGGATAATCAAAAACCATCCACCATCGGTCCCAAAAATTGTTTTTGATTTGGTCATCATGGCACCAATGGATTGGGAACCGTTTGCAAGTAATCATGGGGGCATTGGTTCTAGGGTCGGTAAATAATGCACAAATGAGGTCTTTTCCAATTTTTTTGTCTTTTACGGCCGCATGGGATAGTTTATCCGCATACCACCACCTACAGTCACCTCTAAAGGTGTTCCATCTATGTATTTGGTTGGTTGTGGACTCGACTTCGCCAATCAATGTTTGCAATGTATTGGCTAAAGTCATGCAGATGGATTTGTAGCATGATTTTGTCTTATAGTTTGAATTAGGTTCTCAATGACAATTTTATTTTCTCAGATTCTTCCAATGATATTATCTTGTGTTCCTGCTGGCTCAGTGGGGACAGAAGGAGCCACAGGAGGCGGATCTATGTTTGGAGGAGGGTTTTGAGGAATGTTTGAGGGTTTTGAGGAATGTTCGGTGGGTTTTGAGGAATGTTTTGATGGTTTGCATGATTTTCAAGCTTCACAACCAACCGATAAAACAAGAAAATTGTATACATAAACAAACATTTCAAAAACCCATGAAAATGCAAAAAAACCTAAAATGCAAAAAAAAAAAATGATTACAATAAATGGGGACTTACCTCCTCGTCTTGGTAGCATGGTTGAATCTATCACTATCTAGAAGTCCGATGAGAAATTTTGAGGTGGTATTCAAAGCTCGAGTGAAAATTTTTTTAGAAAAATGTGGTTTGAAATGAAAAATGAGGAAAATAAGGAGTCGCGGGATGCTAATTTTTGTCTCAGAGTTCCGTGATCGCGGTTTATAACTACGCTCGCGGTTCTAAACTGCGATCACGGTTTTAGGTTTGGTAATTACCAAACTTGGAATTCAGAACCGTGATCGCGGTTTAAAACCGTGATCGTGGTTCCCTTATTTCAGGTTTTTATGTAATATGGCATTATTAAGCCGCTAGAAGAATCAGAGTGGGTTAGCCCCATGGTAATCAATATAAATAAATATGGCAAGATTAGGATTTGTGTGGACTACAGGGAGCTGAATGTTGCATGTGTGATTGATCCTTTTCCTACACCTTTCACTGAGGAAATATTAGAAGGCGTTACAGGCACAAAATTTACTCTTTTACAAATGGATTCTCTAGGTATCATCAGGTATGAATTGCTAAAGAAGATCAAGAGAAAATAACATTCATAACTGAATGGGGAAGCTTTGCATATACGATGATGCCCTTTGGTCTGAAGAACATGCCTGCTGTATTTTCATGCATAGTTATTCAATCATTCTAGGATTTTATTCACAAATTATTGCAGGTTTACCTGGATGATTGGAAAGTATATGGGCTTGTCAAGGATCATTATGACAACTTAAGATTAATGTTTGAGAGGTGCAAACAGTTAAGCATATCTTTAAACATCAAGAAGTGTGTATTTGTTATACCCTTTGGAACTCGCTAAGGCATATCATCTGTATGGAGGGTTTGTTAGTAGATCCAAGCCAAGGTTAGTTATCATAGGCCTGGAGGAGCCTACCAGTCAAAGTGAGGTGTGCAGATTCTTGGGCCACACAAGGTATTACAAAAAAATTATCAAGGGATATGCTAAAATTGCCACACCCTTGGAGGAGTTACTAAAAGGAAAAGGGACATTCTATTGGGGAGAACCGTAGTAGCGTGCATTTGAAGCGTTGAAGGAGAGGCTTACTACGGTGCCTATTCTACACTTTCCCTCATGGAACCAACCTTTTCATGTACATGTGGATGCTTCGGCATGGCCATTGGTGTAGTGTTAGCTCATCCTAGAGAAGGTATTATAGATCATCCTATTTGTTTTGCTAGTAGAAAGTTGACTCCTGCATAACATAACTATACAACTACAGAGCGTGAGGCCTTTTTGATGATCTACGCGCTGCATAAGTTTAGACAATACTTGCTAGCAACACCTTTTGTTTTTTATATAGATCACATGGCATTGAAATACTTGGTAAATAAGCCCATTTTACAAGGGCACATATGTCGATGGGTGCTTTATTATTCTAAGAGTTTGAATTTACAATCATGGTAAAACTAGGTAAAAGTAATTATGGCCCAGACCACTTATCAAGAATTCAATCAAGAGAGGATGTGCAAAAATTGAAGATACTGATGTCGATGCACATTTGTACAAAGTTAAACCATGCACCCTCAGAATTGGAGGATATTGTTGTCTTTTTACATACAAGTATGGCGCGAAAGGAATGAAAGCTTTAGACAAGAAATAACTTACGATTTGTGTCGCACCTTTCATGTTGATCAGTGGTGACTTATACAAACTAGGCCGATATGAAGTATTGCATCGGTGTGTACTGGAACATGAGCATATAAATATCATGGAAGAGGTTCATGGTGATATTGTAGGTGGGCACTATGTAGGTGACACCGCCATGTGCAAGATTCTACTTGTTGGTTTATGGTGGGAGACCTTGTATAAGGATTGCAAAGAGTATTGTAAGGCATGTGATCATTGTCAATGCCTTAGAAAACTTGGGCAAAGAGATGAAATTCCTTTGAGGCCTATTGCTGAGTGTAGAACCGTTTTGAAAAATGGGCAATAGGATTTGTGGGTCCTATTTCCCCACCCGCACGTATAACCGGATCACACTAAATAGTCACTTGTACAAATTGTCTTACAAGGTGGGAAAAAAAGCACCTACAAAGGATCAGACAAAGGGCTACAACAACAAGGTTCTTATGGGAAAATATTCTTACTAGGTATGGATGTCCATTGATTCTGACAAGTGATAGGGGCACACACTTCTTGAATGAGACAATCAAGATATTATTGGATGAATTTATGGTCGCGCACCACAAGACTACACCTTATCACCCTCAAGAAAATGGGACTATTGAGGCCTTCAACAAGATATTGAGCCAAACCTTGAAAAAAATTGTGATGTTGGAAGAAAATTTTGGGATGATAAAGTTTATATTGTACTTTGGGCATATAGAACAACCTACAAAAGGCTGAATAAGGCCACACCCTTTAAGTTGGTATTTGGCTCATATTACCTTCTTTGCATATTGCGTGCGTGGGAGGTCTAGCTGATGAGAAAGCATTGGAATAAATAATTGAAAAGTTAATACAATTGGATGAGAGGCATGCCATAACACGTTGAAGTCGGAAGTAGGAAAAGGCCAGACAGAAGGCATGACATGACATACATCAATGACAAGAAGCTTGATGTCGGGAAGATGGTACTTCTTTATGATTCAAAGTTTCGCGCCACCCTGCAAGTTTAAGGTGCATTGGTTGGGATTGTATGATTTCAATCACATACTTGAATCGGGTGCTTGATGGAACATGGTTATGTGGTTACTTCAATGGGAGTAAGCTGATGCCCTATTATAAATAAGCCTTCTTTTTGTGTTTGTAATAAGGTAGTATTTCCATTTAGATAAGATTTCCTTTATTGTATTTTGTTTCAATATATTTCCTTCTTTATCACTATGCTTTGTCAATTTAGTTTAGTGTTTTGTGTAATAAGCATGTTTGCATGCCAAAAGCTGATCACAATCTAAAGTGTTTATATGCGCAGAGGACTACACATACCCTTAGTGTGGGGTGGATAAAGAAGGTATGGAAAATAAATAAACTCATGGGTAACCACAAGAGGAACAAAAGGAGCAAGGTTTCAAAATTCATGAGAACTTCGAATAATTGCTAAAAAATTAAGACCACGCGTAAGGCATTGGGCGCTCAATATAATTCAAGGGAGGCTGCAACATTAGAGACTATGTATGTTGGGTCACATTGGATAAAATACTTCAGCTTAAGGAAGCGTGGGTAGAGGAGATATGTGATGGATAAGTAGTGGCGCGCTAGGAAATTGTGGATCGAGGCTTAAAAGTTTGAGGTGCGAGACATTGAAGCGTGGGATAATGAGGTGTGCAATGTGCTCATGAGAAATTAATATCATGTACAGTGGTAGGTGGAGGGATTAATGAAGGGAATTTTTGAAACTTGGTTTAAATTCAGCATTCTCAATGTCATTTGCTACCTTACGAACTCGAAAAAAATGTGAAGTTTGAAGAAGAGCTGGAGATGAAGAGAATTATGCATATTGAGTAAACCTATCGCATTGTGAAGCATGGTGTTGAGTACCTAGGCATGGAAGAAGGATTTAAGGAGTGGTGCATGTGCACAACAGAAGGGTGACTAGGGTTTTCATTTCATAGCTAGGGTTTTTACGCATTTGTAGAATCAAAAGGGGTGATGGAACCATGGAAAGATCCAATATTAGAGGAGGTTGACAATCCAACAAGGAGTGGCTGGTGGAAATGTTGTATCTATGAGTCATTGAAGGGAAGTCGTGGAAAAAAATATTACTCAGTGTAGGGTTGCAAATATTAACCACCACACTATAAAATGTATGAAGGACATCGCGGTAGAAGTCTACAAAAGACTAATTGGTGACTGACGGATGACACTAGGGTTTTAGATGCCTCGGTGAAGAAACTACTTGAGAGCATGGGCGTAATGCAAATCCTAGAGTTTCCCTACTTTGGAAATCCCGAGTAATTGTACCAGTGGCTAATGTCATGGGTCCATGAAGATTATTTCTATTTCGCGGGTAGGAGAATAAGGATAACTGCCAAATTGATTGGAAAAGTTACGGGCTACACGACATGGGTTTAGAAATTGTTGGATACTTAACAAATGACGAGGGGAATGATGCCACAGAATCCCTATATAAGTATAAGAAGGGGGGTCAAGCTTTCAAGGTCACCAATATCCTAGACATGGCCACCAGAGTAGCAAAGCATGGTTAGCAGGGAGTAAAATAGGGGCCATTGAGCGATGGAATGAGGTAAACATGCATTGGTTGCATATAACACACAAAATGGCCAACAAGACCTACTATAACATCGTTGGTTACATTGTAGAGAGCTTGGTGAACGAGGCGCGCATCCAAGTAGAAAAAGGTGAGAAGATAACCTGGGGCGTAATTTTGTTATTAATTGTGTTCAATGAAGTTGGGGTACTAGATGGTCCTAGGGAAAATATATGGGAGTTTCCATTGGAGAACAAGTCCCCAGCCAAAAGATATGCCAAGTACACATTGTGGGGTCTATTTCTAACACATACAAAGGGTGCTTGGACAAGTGGTTTGGAGAATGCACAAGGCATTTGAGGGAGAATGGAACATTCCACGTGAGTTACCAAAGGTTTTGGACGGAGAAGTTGAATTTCGCAGTTTACCAACATTTCAGCTTGGGGTGCTTCCACATGAAGTCTGGAGAGAAGAGCCCATGGTGTAAGTTTCCTTTTGTTTACCGTAATATGTTTTAAGGACTCTGTAAATATATTTCATGATGTGCGTCAGCTCCAGTTTGATGCCAAAAAAGTGGACACAGACATTCAAATTTTGTGCAAAACATATATATGGCTCAGGTAAGGAGGCCTATGTAGAAACCATGGAGTCTGATAATGTTGACATCATGCCGAAGATTGAACCAACGTGCGTCTACATTTACCTAAGGCCAAGGTTCAACGATGAAAAAGTAGTGAAGGGCGCATATATGGATCTTTCAGGACCTCCTAAGAAGAAGCAAATAGTGGGGACTTTAAGGAATGTTGCATCTATGTCCCCCTACTCTAGAAGACCCAATACAAACATGATTGGAAAACATCCTAGAACAAGAGGAACCTAAAGAAAATTTGGACTTGTGCACACTAGAAGGATTCTTAGGAAGAAACACGCTGCAGAGATATCTGGTGCTGGAACTTCAAAGCACAGTAAGGAAATTACGCGCGTGACTCATGTAAAGGATGAAGAGGAGGAGAGGAGAAAGCATAGGAAATATATTCTTATACAAGATAGTGAGGGGGAAACTCCAAGCCAATCACATAGGAAATAGAGGAAACTCTAAGAATGAGTGGAGATAGAGTTGAGGCCACTCCTAGTGTGGAAATTCAAGATGATGAAGATATTGGAAAACGCGTAGTCTACGAGATTATAGACCCCAGTGTGAGTATTCACAAAGATATCTCTAGTGAAGGAGAAAGAAGCGCTGGTGGGGATACATAAGTCCTCATGCACCCCATGTAGGAAGAAGGGAAAGATGAGGAGGAGGTCAACCGGTGGTTGAAGAAGTTATCCCACGGGATGCAAAGGCGTACACAACAGAATGAAGAGGACACATTAGCGCACGAGGATGTTGGCAAGCATGCATGGGCACATGAAAAGAAGAATAAGTGGTAGGTACTCAAGAATTGGGTTATCTGAATGACCTTTCAAGAACTATTCGAACCCATTTCAAAGTACACTACCAAACAAATAGTTATATGGTTGGGATTCGATGGATCTGAAATGGCCAATACATGCACTCGCAAGCAACTATCTGGGGCATGTAGACTCACATGGATGAGCCTGATTTTGATGTCTATGAGGAGGTGTGCACTTTAAAGAAGATGAGGAAGGCGCCTCATATGCGCCATATGAACATTAAGCCAACCCAATTTTTAGATGAGCAGGTAAGCAATGCTTTGATTAAGGTGTCCACAAGAAGTAATGTGCCAAAATATGGATAAGGCGACAACAATCTGAGCGCTATTGGAGGATAAAAAGGACAAGGAAAAAAATCAAGTGCCTTACTTAGGAGCATGATAATGTAGTCACAGAGGCCCAGAATGTAAAGATGATGGTGAAGCAGATTGCAGATGAGATTCTACTGCAGAGGCTTGAGTTTTAGGAGAAGGTGCCTCAGGACTTCAAGTCTGAGTTGCACTATCTACACACAACAGTTCACCTACTTTTGGATGAGGGACCAATGTGCCTCCCTAAGAAAAAAGATGTAGGGGAAGAAGCAAAGCAAGAGCAAGGGCCACTATTGATAGAAAAGTTTCAATATATGAGGCATTGCTCTAAACATTGAAGGATGAGCTAAAGAGAGCTGATTAAGCTCTTAATTTATGTGCGGTGTCAAAGTGCCATAATAAGGACCAGAAATTTAGTGAAGGATAATGAGTTTTGAAGGCAATGAAGGATGAAACACTTGGATGCACATAAATGTTGGCACTTTGGTAAAACAAAAGCGTGAGGCCCTCAATGACCCAGGATCCGCACAAAGAAAGGATTGACGAGATTGGAAAACTCGTGAAGCAGAGAAGATGGACCTTATGGAGGGAATGTTGTCAGGTATGGCCAATGTTGTCGAGTACTATAGAATGAGAAAGAAAAGATCACTCAGGATGAATTGGATGACATAGCCACTGATATTCTAGAGAAAATGAGGAATGCGCTGAGTGACTAGTAGACCTTGGAGGCTGAGCTAAAAAATGAATATCCAAAATTAATCCTTCCAGTTGAAGAAGAGGGTGTTGCAGAATAAACTTCATCCTTTTGTACAAAGTTTGGTTCATTCTTTTCATTCTTTCATTACCTATTCTTTGTTATTGAAGACATATGAAGGAATTCACATCATCGGGACAACAATGTACTCTATTGTGGTGTAATGTTGAACCACGAAATATTCTAAGTATTCAATGAGTGAATATAGAGAACTAGAAGCGTGTGACACTATAATAGTATTAAAGCGCCCAACTCAGAATTAGTTGTTTTTATGGATAAGGGATAATTTAGGAGATAGCGCCTTGAGAGCACACATAGAGATGAAGACTTACGCTCCACAAAATGGTATTTTGGGAACAAGCAGAAGATAAGCACCATGCATAGTTTAATCTAATAATAGGAGTTATACTTGGAGTTAACTATAGGACATCTCTTGTTAGAACACTTGCATGTTGTGCATACTATTGTAAAGGCGCGCATGGCTATTATCAACATGTGATCTATTTTGAGAAGTGCATAGGTGGTGAAGGGTAAGTACCCACCCCTATAAATATGTATTGACTTATGTAGTTTAGTGTGTGGTGAATTATTGCAAAGTTATGCTATTGGTTTTGCTGCCCACATGACTCATGGAGATACTTTACAGTGTAAGAAGCTTCTATGTTTTACAATAATTATGAAATGGAATATATTGGTTGGATAATGGTGTTAGACATGACTGAATCTGGTTCTTGTATGGTTAATCTTATCATAGTTATTGTTTAGTTCATTTATCATGATTCTCTAAGATCTAGATATGGATTTTTGCATTGTGGAATGTTTATGTCTACTTATGAATCTAAACATGTTTAAACATCATCACACTAACATCCTACACAAGAAACTCTAAAGAGGGACCTGGTACCTTTACGCACTTTGGGTGAGCACTTAGCTCAGGTTGAGTGATGTGTCAGCGCATCTAGGTTATTCATAGTAAATTCTAGGCTGCATCAATCTTCCTCCTAGAAGCTTATGGTAAATGAGTGTTTTATATGTAATTTTGTGTTTGCAATTGATCCTCGCTCTTCTCCACTTACACTAGGGCAATCTTGGCTAGACTATATTGGTGGTATCATTGATATACATAATATTGTTATTACTTATCTAGTGGCCTCTAAGAACATTATTATTCAAAAAAATCATTTCCTTATTACAGACCTAATCCAATCCAATGGAATGCACATAAGCACCTTGATACACCTTTTACTGATGAAGAATATGTCATGGACATGTATGAATTGTGCATTATGTGCTTCTTTACCGGAAAACTATTTTTTTTTCACAATATGCATCCAAACCAAGACCCATTGGTTATAAACCAAATTTATAATATTTTTTCAATGATATCACTTATCTTTGTATGTCATTCAAAATTGGGAGCAGATAAATCCTCGCTACTCGATGACGCACTCGTGTTCCAGTTCAAACATGGCTATTAAGGGTGCACTTACCTACATGAACCATACTTTGCACACTACACATTGGGGGAAACTGATGCAAAGAGAAAATTCAATTGACCATGCTTTCAAGAACATTCAACTACTTTAAGGGATTCAAAAATAAACCTTCACTTAAATCTCTTGCATTTGAGGATATTTTACCAAGCCTAGAATGGCAATTTTTTTCTTATTTTATCTATTTCACCTCAAAATGGTCTCAAAATTCTCTCTACTCTATTTTAAACCTATATTTAGGGTCAAATTAACCATCAAAATGATTCCTATGCAAAGAAACCACCATCTCACCTATTTTCACCAAATTGTCCTTCAATATCTTAGTAACACCTTCTTCCCAAAACATGCAACATTTTCTCTCATGGATTCTTCAATGCCTTCTATCTCATTCACCTTGTTCACATCCCTCAACCAATTTTATACCACAAATAAAATTTGTTCAAGAAGATCAAATAATCAACTTTGGCCTATTTGACTCAAGATTGTCCTACAATGTTCTAAAAAGCAAGTATTTTGCATTATTCAAGGTTGGAACATTCTAAGTACACCCAAAAGGAAATGAAACTATATTTAATCACCCTTCATCATCAATATGACGTGCCTAAAATTTCAAACCCCTACTCCCCTTCTTTTTTCCCTATCACGCTTTCATCTTCCTAGGACCACTCTAGCCTATTAGCCTTCTTCTAGGATATTGTCAAGCATATTTCCCCATTCATGAGGTTATCAAACATAAACCTAGCATTTTGGGAACCCATTAAGTATTTCTAGTTGTAGGAGAAGTTTCAAGGTTTAATTCCAGTCCAAATGTTATTTGCTTTGTTAAATGGCTTCTCTAATTAGCCCTTCCACCATGTCTAACCTGTCTTCCTCCTAACTATCATGCATATCTCTGAAATCCACCATTAAAAAGGTGAACTTCCTTATAAATCCTCTAAATTTTTCCCTTATCATGATATCTTTAAAGTTTCAAAACAAAATTCACTCGATTTGAGGCTTCAAACTACAAGCCCTAGTTAACCCTAAGTAAGGCTTCCTAAACCCGTAGTTTGTATTTTGTTATAACTTCTTCAAAAATTCGTTTCCAAGCACAAGATTTTAATCAAAGGTATATTTTAAGGTCCTCCACACGTTTACTTTACTAGAGGGTTTGGAAAACACATACGGTCTCCTCTTAACTCGAGTTCCCACTGTCCCGGTCTAAACTACACAATTCATTCAAACTTCTAAGTGTTCCTTCCTCTAATAATGCAAACATAAAACCACAGAAGAACTATAACTTCAACAATCTAGGTTCATTAATTTCCTTAGCAATATATTTTCCCAATAGTTTCCCAATATACCTTTGACACAACTTTCACGATCACACCACATTTCTCATCTTTACATAGTCACAATTAGCTTTTAGGCTATGGTTGCTCAACATACAATAAGAGATAAATGAATACTTAACCTCCATGCTCCTCTAAATCATGCAATCACATTCCATACATGCTTCAACACGTTAATTCACTATCAAAATCATCCAAAGTGATTTACAAGACCATTACGCTTAAAGCAAGTTGTCTTATCACCAAGACTCATGCAATTCACCGAACAAGGTATTAGATCTAACAAAATTGATTTCTAAATCCTCAAAAATACCTTAAAACTCAATTTTAATGAGTAAATACCCTACATGTTTCACAAGGAAGAATTCAACAAACTCAAAAAATTCATCAACACACTTTAAGGAAAAAAATACCTTTTTTGCTCCAAAAACATAGTTTTTGTTTTATTTCATATTGTCTTCATACAAAAACTTGATGCTCATTTCTTCTTCACTTTTCCTCATCCTCCACCTAGAGGAATTTCCATCTAAATAACTCATACTCTATTATATATTAGAATTTTCTCTTTTCTTGTAACTTCTTCTTGTCTCATAACCGACTTCTTGATGACCGTCACATGCCTTCAATATAATGAGGCATTTTTACATTATTTCACACATTTATGACTCATATATATTCTTAGGGTCATTTTACACATATAGAAACACATATTACATGCACAATCATCTCTCTCTCTCTCTCTCTCTCTCTCTCTCTCTCTCTCTCTCTCTCTTCATCACTTACAAGACCTACACTTCCATTTTTATATGGTTAGAGTTCAAATTGCAATTTGGAGGGAAACTCTATATTCAAATTTAGGAGTACCAAATCACCTAAACTCCCTCTTAACAACTCACCAAAAGTCATTACATCCTTTTTAACCATGACTAAGGATAAATTTGTAATTTTTTAGTGTTCTTGAAGATTCCCCGCATCATACTCCCAAGGTATGATTGACTCAGTGTTATCAACACTATGATGCCCAAACAAATTTCAGACCAACTAGGCTTACAAAGTATGAATCTCTTTCTAAGAGTGTGGTACAATTGGATGGAACAACAATTGGAATTTTGGAGTTATTAGAGGTTTAATCCTCACACTACATGCATGTCCCAACTTATTGGTTCCTCAAGATGTCTTCATAATTGATCTACCTCCGCTCTTTGCACTATGTCCTGTCTACAGAGACTTCTTGCCAAAATTGAAGGATATTTATTAGCTGATTGGTCTCATATGCTTTTCAGAACTAGGTATGGCACTAAGGATACTATCAAGTATGAACAAATTTCTATATACCATATATAACCTTATGTGCCTAGCCCCATCAATGCAAATTGCACCATATTTGATCAAGAAGATTGTCTAAATGCCTAGGATGCAAATACTCAAATTGAGGGAATTCATGATTTACTATTTCATGAATGGGAAAGTAGGTGTTATAAATTTGACTCAAATTAGTAGGTGGAAGAGACTGGTCTTGGAATCTATTTTCTCGCATGAGGAAAATTCACCTTTTCCTTACATTGTCAAACCAAATGACAAAGAAGAAAATGGTATTTGGAAAATGTTCTTTGATGGATCAAGAAGAAAACAAGGAGATGGAGGAGGTGTAGTCCTTGTGTCTCCTATGGGTATGAAATATTACTCTTCTTTTAGATTTCAGTTTAGATTCTCTAACACAACAAACTATGGGTCCCTCATCCACGATCTTCAATGGGAAAGAAAGAATAATATCCAAAAATTTCAGACCTTTGGGGATAGTGAACTGATAGTGAACCAAGTAAGAGGGTCAAATATAGCCAAGAATGACTTGCTCAAAGCTTACAAACATAGGGTATGGGATCTTTTGAAGATTTTAAATATTTCAACATCCATGTCATTCCGAGGAAGGAGAATGAAGTTGTTAACTAACTAGATGCAATTAGAGCAAGGTTTGATGTTGTTGAGAATGTTAAGAGAGACAAAGTACAACCACATATCAAGGTAGTAGTAAGGCCTATTATACCAGAAAATGACACAAATTGGAAAGTGTTTGAAAATGATCAAAAAATTTTCAATTTCATTCAAGAAGAGGTTGAGTTTTCTTCAAGAAATCAGGACAAGTTGGAGAAGCAATATGGAGACCAAGTTGTTCAACTTAGATTAAATAAGTTTTCCAAGGGCCTAGTGACCTTGGAGTCCATTTTCAACTCCAATGATCATGTTAGAAAATAAAATGAATATATATAATAGTCAAGGGTGAAGATTCAAAACCATCTTTGTTAGTGAAGGGAAGTTGATCCAAATTGGTAAGGTAAGAATCCCACATGAAAAATATTCTTTTGTAAAACTTTTGCCATGAATTTTATAATAATTTTGCATGGAGTTATGAAGACCTTATAGGTTTTGATCCTAGTTTAGCTCAACATACCATTGAGTTGGATTCAACTTCCAAGCCTATCAAGAAAAAACAAATACATGTTAATCCACATATTAATCCTCACGATGAAGAAGGAATTGAACAAGTTAATTTAGGAAAGCATCATATTTCCCATAAAGAATTCATTGTGGGTTCCCAAACTAGTTCCAATACGGAAAAGGAATGGAGAAATCAGATTATGTATCGATTCCGTGGATTTGAATAAGGCTTATTTAAAATATCATTATTTGTTGCCCTCCATGGAACAAATATTACAAATGGTAGTAGGTTCTGAAAGGTTTTCCTTCTTGATGACTTACTCGGCTATAATCAAATCATGGTAAATGAGGAAGACCAATTCAAGACCATTTTCACCACAAAATGGGGGACCTATGCCTATAGGAAAATGCCATTTGGCTTATCTAATGCAGGAGAAACATTCCAAAGGGCCGTGTATATGGAATTCAAGGGATTGATCAACAAAATTGTTTTTGTATATCTTGATGATATAAGAATGTTCTTTAAAAATACAGTGATCATCTTTACCATCTTAGATAGGTATTTGAGAGGTGTAGGTAGTTTAGAGTTTCTCTTAATCCAAATAAATTCATCTTCTTAGCTCACGAAGGTAAAATCATTGGTCATATTGTCTTTAAAGAAGGGTTAACCATTGATCTAGAAATATTTAATGACATCCTTGCATTTCCATTGCCTAGTCACAAGAAAGCACTCCAAATCTTCTTAGGAAGAATCAACTTTGTCATGCGGTTTGTTCCAAAATTTGCCAACATTGTCAAGCCATTGACACATCGATCTTTGAAAAAGAGCATGGTATTCAAATGAACCACCGAAGGAAAGAAAAATTTGAATCCATAAGCATAAGAAATAGCATTTAGCTCCAACTCTCAATAATCCCGATTTTACTAAGGATTTAACCTTGTATGACTTTGGAGGTGTCTTTGAGACAATATTTGCCATACTAGTGCAGCTGAATGAAGAAGGTTTGGAATAACCTGTTACATTTTTTTCAGCCAAGGCATAGAGGATTACTAGGGAAAATACTCATTTTTTAAAAGGCATGCCCTTGTAGTTATAAGAATCTTGAAGAAATTTAGGCATTTGATATCCAACAACAAGATCCATCTACTAGTTTCACATGCTAGTGTGAAAGAATTCCTTTTGAACAAGGATATGAATGAGAAAAGATCAGTTGGATAACCAAAGTGATGGAGTATGAAATTGGTATCAAGGTTACTAAGTTGTTTCGAGGCAAAGGATTGTGTGAACAATTGGTTTTAGACCAATAAATTGAACATGAGGTTGTTTTAGTGCTTTAACATGATCAAGAACAACCATCCAATAATTTACCCACCCGTTGTTGGACTCATGATGTAATCAAATTTCTCGAAACAAGCCAATGTCCTCAAGGATTGAAAAAAAAAAGGAGGTATTTTAGACTTTAGTCCATTCCCTTTGTGTTTATTGATGGAATTCTATTCAAGAAATATGTGAATGGTGTTCTCTTGAGATGTATTAAAATAGATTAGATAGAGAAAATATTGTATGAGTTTCATGATGGAGAAGAGGGAAGTCACTTTTCCCAAAAATCATCAACTCTAAGATAATGAAAGTTAGTTATTATTGGCCTAACCTTTTGTATGATTGTTAAACATGGATCAAGAAGTGCAAGAAGTGTGCCTTCTTTATAGGAAAAGAAAAGTTATCAGCTCTTCCACTCCACCCCATATTAGTAAATGAACCATTCATGCAATGGGGATTGGATTTCATTGGAGTGATAAACCCACATTCAAGCTTGGGTCACAAGTGGATCCTCACAAGTCACTAACTATTTCACCAAATGGACAGAGGCGGTTGCACTAAGGAGGCAAATGAGGACAACATTATGGATTTCTACGAAGGTATTGTGACCAGATTTGGTGTTCCTTCCACCATCATTTCAGCTAATGCATTGGTGTTCCTTGGGACAAAAATATCATGATTGGGATGTAAAGAATGAAATATACTTGAGCACCTCCTCAAACTATTACCCCCAAGGTAATGGTCAGGCTAAGTTCACAAATAAGAATATTTTGAGGATCATAAGAAGGACATTGGATGAGAATAAGAGGACTTGGCACATAGTCAAAATCATCCTTGTGGGCTGATAGGATCACTCCCAAGAGATCATCTAGTGGCTCCCTTTACATCATCTAGTGGGATGATTTCTAAGGTTGGCTTGATGATTTCTTGAATTTCTAGCCTTAGAAATCATGAAGAAACTGTAATTGTTTTGGTTTGAGGCCATGGAAGTTAGGTATGCCGAGATCATGGGGCTAGAAGAATTGAGAAACCAAGTAGTGTCGACAATGGAGAAAGATCAAACTCAAATCAAGAAGAGTTTTGAAAAGAATGTGAAATCTAGGATTTTAAAGGAAGGGGACCTAGTCCTGAAATGGGATGGAGACAAATCCAAACCATGTAGGCACTCAAAGTTGGATGCAATATGGAGTGGCCCCTATGTAATTTCAGGATGCAAATCAAACAATACTTTCTATTTGTTAAAATTAGATGGAGAAGAACCGCATATCCTGGTCAATGTGATATATCTCAAACATTTTTATTGAGGGAAATTCCTTCTCTTTTTACATAGTAGTTTATTTTTCAATTCCTCCAAGTGCTTTTTAGCACATTGTCTTGTTGGTAGTGTAGTTTCATTTTCCTAAGTGCTCTACACAGTGTTTTGTAGCTTTTGGATGACATTGTTTCATTACACAATGTTTCATGAAGGACTGCAGAAGAAGATATATTCAAGGGATTGTGGTGTATTTTAGAATCAAGACAATTTTCCACTCTCATAAAACCTAATTCAGAACAATTTTATAATGAGAATGATCAATTCAAGCAATGACAAATCAACTCTAGGTCCAGGAAGTACTTTAAGTAGAATCATGGGTGAGAGATTCACATTTCATATTAGTTTTTGGATTACTAGGTTGAATCCATGCCCAATGGATGCTTCAAGGCCATTGATCTCTTTATCCGACAGGCAGACAACCCTATTGAGTCTCCAAATTGTTATCGGAAATCTCCCTCCTAAGGTGACTCTGATAACTTACATTCTTATCTTGGACATGGTCAAGTATAAATTGATAAAAAGTGGAAGAGTTAAATGTTTCAGGGCTCTCCTCTCCTCCTTTCCAAGTCCTCAGTCCAACACTTAGCCAAAAATCCAAAAATTGGTTCTTGATAGTGTATCATGGAAAATCTGGGTTTGGTGAAACAAATGGAATAGTTCCTAGGGATTTGAGTTCTCCACATCACCGCATCGGTGACTAAATGAAAGCGAGAACTAAACAATGAGTGTAGAGGGGAGTTGATAGTGTATTGTGGACTTTTTGGGTTTGGGGTGAAATAGTTCCCCAAGTTGTGAGTTCCCTACTTGAGTGTTGGGGATGACTAAGGTGAGGACAAAGTGTGTTGTGGGTGGAAGGCATGACACAGAACCAAGCAGAGACAAGGAATAGTTCCCGAAGCCACGAGTTCTCTACATTGCCATTTGAGTAAAAAAATAAAGTGAGGTGGGAAGGTAGAGTTGCGGGACCAGTAGACAATGGGGAAAGCAAGTAAATCAAACACAAGTGTTTTTGGTGGAACTATTCCATAGTTCCACCCCAAATTCGATAACCTACAAAACACAAACCATTGTGACCTATGTGGATAAAATGGGCCCAACATGCACACAAGGAATTGTTCCTCCTTTCCCGAGTTCTCTCGATCAACCGCTTCACTAGCACATGGAACAAGTTTACTATTGCAGATCGTGGAGAAGCACGAGAGAACCTCGTGTTCCTCTCGAACCCTAGAAATCCACATGGCCATAAACTTCACCCAATTACTCCAAAGTTTATAAAATTGGTACCTTTGGAAAGATCTCAGCATGTACTACTACACCACAAAACTATATTTATTAATTTTGGTGAGGGTAAGTGGGTGAAAAATAGGAAATAATCTCCAAAATAAAAAAGATGCAATCCCATGTAGCTCAACCACCAAATTTGATGAAGTATGGTGCCCATTACTTCTCCTACAAGAAAAGTATCATGGGGAATGGTCTTGTAAGGGTTCCCATGCCTATTTTCATACATTTAATGCATGTTTTTGGTGGTTAAAGGTGGAAATACAAGTTTCGGTATCTTTTTCCTCTCATCTCTCTCTCCCATCTTCATTTGGAAAAGAGGATGTTATAAAATGTAAAGGAACTTTGTCAAAATTGTTCCTAAGCATCTT
This sequence comes from Taxus wallichiana var. yunnanensis, assembly GCA_018340775.1. Lineage (NCBI taxonomy): Eukaryota > Viridiplantae > Streptophyta > Pinopsida > Cupressales > Taxaceae > Taxus > Taxus wallichiana. The sequence goes on from CM031234.1 coordinate 750,368,925, forward strand.
TGAGTTGTAGACCTTCATTTGATCTTGGAAATGTGTTCTTGTGCCTTCTTCCTCACATTTAATGGACTTTGTATACTTTGAAATAAATAAAATCTTTGTTTTGTGGTGTTTCTCTCAACCCTAACTTATGTTTTGTTGTATTTTCTTTCCTCTCCATTCTTGTTGTTGTATTTTGTGCATGTATTTCTCACTTGCAAGTTCATCTTGTTGTGTTTCATGGAGAATAAATGGTAAATGAAGACTTGGGTCTGTGTCACATCTATTTGACCTCTCCCTTCCCCATTTTCCTTCTCCCTTTTCCCTCATTAGAGTTTCTTCACCCTTTTTGGTGCTATCACCTCCCCTTAGATTAGGAGTTCCCCTTTTCATGCATCTCTCTCTCACCTTGGTCCCTTGGAATCATAGAGTAGGATTATATAGTTACATTTCCTTCCTTAGGAGTAGTTTAGCATTAGGATTAGGTAGAAGAACTAGCCTTCTCTATAGTTTTGTCTCAAGTAACAAGTCCCACAACTTGGAGACAATCCTATGTTACCCAAAAACATTGATTTCTCATCCATTCATTCATGAAAATCAGAGGGTGTTGTTTACAAAGATAACACACACATTAAGGGGAAAAAGACCATTTTCTTAATCCAAAAACATATTATTTTATTTTATTTTATATTGTCTTCATACAAAAACGTGATGCTCATTCCTTTTTCATCATTTCCTCATCCTCCACCTTGAGGAATGTTTCTCTAACTAACTCACACTCTCTCATATATTCAAATTTTCTTTTTCTTGTAGATTTTTCTTATCTCATATCTAACTTCTTAATGACTCATCATGTGCCTTCAATATAATGAGGGATTTTTACATTATTTCACATGTTTATGACTCATATCCATTCTTAGGAATCTTTTACACATATAGAAACACCTATCAAATGCACAATCATCCACTCTATCTCTCACTTCACATCTTACAATACCTACACTTCCATTTTTACATGTTTAGAGTTCAAAATGTAATTTAGAGGGAAACTCTATATTCAAATTTAGGAGTACTAAATCACCTAAACTCCATCTTAATAACTTAACACAAGTCATCATATCCTTTTCAACCATGAATAAGGAGAACTTTGTAATGTTTTAGTGTTCTTGAAGATGCCCCCGCATCAAAAACCTTGCTTCCCTTCCCTAGTCAGAGGATCTCAGATTCTAATAATACCAAAAACATTAAGATATTTACAAAAATACCAAAACATTAGCTTAGATCTCATTTGGATGTATCTTTACTTGCTTATACTATTATATGTTGCATTTTTCTATGATGTTAGCTTGATTCATAATATGTTTTATCCTTTTATATATACACATGTGCATTTACATGGTACTTTGAGGTGAATTCAGGATATACACAAGTTATCACACGATGCATGATGTTTGAAATTTTCTCTAATAATCCCATTGAGGCTCATGGGAACATATTCCTTCCATCCCTGTCTACATTCAAGTGTTACAATTGAAATATCTACCACTTTCATTTTACTTCATTCAGCTTATATACATTGTGACATACCATCCATTACTCTAACATGTTAATGGTTGCTTCATGTGTAAATTGTATTACAAGCTTACTTCCAACTATGATTATATGCTTGATACTATTTATTTGTTCCTTGTCTTCTATGAGTGTTACTTGTTTACCATTGTTTTGCTCATGGCTATGCCCATATGATTGGTTTTTTGCTTGCTTGCTTGCATGGCCTTCAAGGCCTTTAGTGTCTTATGACTTCCGAGTGGTGTCCCATGTTTTCCATCGAGTTACTACGTGATTTATTCTAATTTTAATTAAATCTTATTTTAGAGTAACTTACTCTTGTACTAAATGATATTAAGATGATTCCATACATCAATATGAAAGAAATAAGCATTCAAAGATGTAAAGCCTAAGAAAATGAGAGAGGAATGACCACTTAGTTGATTCTCGTATAACCCGAGAGTGATCGGGAATGTGTATCTACTTTGGAACAGGCTTGAAAAAGTGTTGAAATGATCTTTGAGGGTTCGAAACCCAAGAATGCATGGGGAAAAAACACCTATAGGAGGGCAGGAGTTCCCCAGGTGCTAATGAATGATTACTAAGCAATGTGTATCTACTAAAATTCTCATGTTCTAATCTTTTGTGGGTCAAAATACCTTCACTATTAGTCACTATTTATCACTCTTGTTTCATTGTTAGATCACCAATCAAACTGTAACCTGCAAAACAAATGACTACATACACATGCCCACAAACCACATCAAATCTAATAAAAACAATGTAGAATGGGAGTCGACTGACCTGGTGGTCACTCGAAGAGTGAACTTATGAACAAGCACATTGCACTACATCTCAGACTCCATGTAGTTCTTTATGTGTGTGTGTGTGTGTGTGTATGTCTCGTGCCCTAGGTTTTCCTTGTAAAATTTACACGATGATAGTGGGATAGATCTATATTGTCCCGAATATGTAAAATATGTGTGATGGAATAGAAAAACTCCCCTCCTATGCAAAGGTATGCAGACTAATGTAGTCTTGACCCTTGTATGGATGTGTTAGATATGTACTTTGTAGTGTTTTTGTGTCTTTGTGCAAGCTTAGGTGGTGATAGATAATGTTTATAGTGCTTGGCCTTATTTGGAAGAAGTAACTAGTATATATATGATTCCCTTGTTTGAATTTTATAATTGACAACTAAAAGGATGACCCAAAGTATTAAAAGGTGGCCAAGAAGAAGAAAAGGACCCAAAAGAGTAAGAAGAAGAAAGAGAAGGATAAGAGCACATATAGAGGGAAGAGAGTGCCTGGGACACTTCTATCATAGCTGGGCTTAGTGTTCGAGGCCATCAAAAGGTAAATCAGTCAAGTCGATAAAACTATAAGATGTGTAAAGCCAAAAGGATGCTCAATCAATCTAAAAACAATAAAGTGTAAGAGATAAAGCAACCAAAATGCTAAAAGGAGTTGTCAACCACTAGTTTTCTTGCTTAGGAATCATGTATACATTAGTATGCTTTAGGACCTAGAAATGTACCCAAGTGCATAGATTTTGTGTCTACATTTCCCTCACTTTATGTTGTTGAGTGAATACTTGATATCATAAAGTATATAAGATGTGTACCTTGTAAACCGGAGAGGAGTGTAGCGATATTGTGCCGAGTGACAAGTATCCATGTGAACGTGAAGTGATTGCAATGTGAAGTGTGACAACTAGGAAAGGAGGTAGACCCTAGGGTGAATTATATGTGTAGTAGCGTGTTGTTGGAGCTTGTGCTTGTTGATGTGAGTTGCTTCTTATTACTTGTAAGGATGGACCTGTAAAAGAAGAAGCAAGAGAGTAGTCAAAGTATCATATGTGAAAGATTAGAGAAATGTATGTATAAGTAAGTAAAAAGTGTGTAAAAGTAGTAGCTAAGGAAAGAGTGCACTTGATGTATGAGAGAGTATAGGATAGAAAGTTTTCTTGTTTTCTTTGGATATGTTTTAGATGGGGTTGGGAGTGATCAATTCCCAACCAAGAAAGTGTCGAGCCATGGATTTGAGTGTCCTGTCACCAAGGATGAGGTTTTTGGGTGATCTCATGCCAAGAGTGAGGTTTTTGGGCGATCTCACGCCAATGAGAAGAGTTTTGGGGAGAGTTTTTTTCTCTCCTTCCATGATTTGGGGAGAATGATTTCTCTGCACTGCTTCTCAAATGGCATGTCTTCCTACATATGATTGAATCGAATTGTAATCGAATTGTAACCAAATTATAATTGAATTGAATGAATTCTGTAATTGAAGATAAGTGTTTGATACTATAGATATATGTATTGTAAACTTTGAAAACTATGTTGAACTAAGAAAATGTCTCCGATTTTTCCCCAGAGACACAAGCACCCAAGTGGGACACAAGCACCCACCATTCTTTCTCGATATTGCGCTAGTGTCATCTTATGTGTTTTGATCCAAGTCTGATTCTGGACCACTTTGTTATCCAAGTCTGATTTTTGACCATTTTGTATTGTGATGTTCCTTTTGGAGATTCTATGCTTTGGAAGGGTGATTTGTTCACCTAATAGTTTCCCCCCCTCGTTTGGGGTGCATGTGACAAATGTGACAATGGCCCAAATGGAAGTCAAACTAAAAAGATATGCATATCATATGAAAGATTGGATACTGTAGGGGGTAGGGGATGTGCATGGTAGAAACCAAGGCATATGCAAACAATATATGCTAGAAATAAGTGTTAGTGTAAAAGAGCTAGCATGCAATATAAAATATAATGTATCAAGTAACTATGAAGACAAGAGGGACCATGAAAAGTGGGTTTGCATACATGGGACATCTCTCATAATGTCACAAGACAATCAAGGCCGAAGAGGCCATAAGAAAACAATGATCAAACATGACATAGGCACATGGCCCAAACAATAGAAAACAATCATAAACAAACAATAATGAGACATAACCATGGTTGTATAAAATCCGTAAGGAAAATGCTACACATGAAGCACACATGTTAGCATGTTAGAAAGATAAATAGTATGTCAAATCATGTATAGATAAGTGAAAAGTAAGTGACAAGTAACAAAAAGTAGTAAATATTGTAACTATAGGACTTGTGATGTGGAGTAGGAGAATAGTAAAGGTAGATGCCCTCAAGAGCCTCGATGGGACTGGTAAAGAACGATGTCGAGCATCATGCATCATGTAAGAATATATAAAATTCATGCATTCACCTCAAGATACCATGTGAATGTGTATGTGTGTATATATAAAAAATATAATGACATACTAAGAATCCAACTAGCATAGGAAACAAAGTGCAACATGTAAGTATTATAAGCTAACAAGAGTAAATACAACCAAGATAGGTAGATGTTGTGTGAATGTGATGGTGTGTTGTGATATGCAAGATGTGTAGATGAGGAGGAGCCACATTTCCCCAAGCAAATGTGTGTGACATGAGGTTCATTTAGGAATTACACCCTCAACAATCAAGTATGAACCATAGAACAAGAGTGTGTCATCGGGATGCGATATGGTAAGGTATGTATGTAGTAGAAACATTGTGTTGTATAGATAGGAAGAATTAATGATATAAGAAGAAAGTGAGGAGGGGGGAAGTCGGATGCCCCCAAGTGTATATATTAGAGTTGTTGGCAAATAGATGTGATCATTGTGAGAACAAAAGGATGTATACCATATATATAAAGAGTACGTGTATATGTAATGAATAGAAGGATCCATAAGTAAGCATGAGGAGAAAAGTATGTATGGAGTGGGATAGGAGTGGAAAGGGAAACCATAAACATAGATATATGTATTAAGGTGTGCTCATAGTGAGAAAGAATAACTAGAGTATGTATAGTGAATGAAAAGATGTATACCATATATATAAAGTAGTATGTGTATCATGAATAAAAGGATCCATAAGTAAGCATGAGGAGAAAAGTGTGTATGGAGTGACACAGGATTGTAAAGGGAAACCATAATCATAAATAGATGTAGCAAGGTGTGCTCATAGTGTAGATAAGAGAAAGTGCTGCTAGAAATATTGACTTGAAGTGCAAAGCAAAATAAGGTATAGGTGTGTATGTGAGTAATATGGATAGGAAACTATTGATTAGAACATGACTATGGGGGGAGTTCGATGCCCCAAGTGTGTGAGTGATGGAGATCTATTCGATGATGGAAGAGAGACCATGTCATGGTGGCGGATGTGAAATGTGTCATGAGAAAATTTATGGTCATCACAATGGTAGGTAGAATCAAGGGTATGACCAACATCAAAATCGAGTCAACAACATTGCTAGGATTGAAATCTAATGTGCACAAATGCTCATATGACATATCAAATGGTTCATCGACATCGTAAGCTTCATCTCGGAGTCCCAATCATTGACATAGGCATTATTTGGATTGAAAGGAGGAATTATAAGTTTAATTTTAGGAGGTTGGTGAGGGATATCATCTTGTGGCGAGGGAATTGGTTGTTCTTCCTTTGATGGTTTGGCCTTATATAGGGCTTGTGGTGACTCTTGCATTATTGGAGAAGGAAAAAGGAGTGACTATTGCATGATGCTCACTAGACATAGAAGGATCAGATTTGGGAACCCATTGGGGTTTGGTAATTGAGAGATGATGTGTAGCAGAATGTTGTGTAGAAAATGAAATAAATCCTTGATGCTCAAGTTTGCCCAATTTTCATTCTAAAGCATAGAAATCATTGTCATGATGTCCATTAATTCTATGATAATTACAAAATGGGTGACCTTTGTATTTTGTAAGTCGATAAGGAGGGTAGTAATGAGTAGGTGGCAAGGTGATTAACTGGTGATTGAGGAGCTCAGAGAGAATATCGTGTTTCCTAGCATTTTGATCAAACTTGAGAGGTGCTTGTTGTGGTAAGACCTTGACCTCACTTGTATGAGCACATGTAGTAGACATGGGATCAGGATGAGGTGTAGAAGAATAACTAGCATGGGCATGAGAAGCATCCTTGAGATGTTGGATTTCAGTTGTGAGGGATGTAATCGTGGTTTCCATAACTTGAAATTTATCTTGAAAATAAGGTGTAAAGCTTGAATTGACTCAAAGATGGATTGATTAGTTGTGTTATCAGGACTAATAGGGGGTTCAGAGATACGATTGAAAATTACACTTACTTGTGAAGGTGGCGTATTATGAGGGAGGTACATTGTGTGTACAGATTTTGTGAGAGCATCTTTGCAAATGGGTGCTTTTGAAGTAATTGATACAAGGAGACTTGAGGAACTTTAGGGGCCATGATATGAAAGAAAAGGTAATTTGTGAAATAAGAGCCCTAGAAAGTGACCCAGAGGATAGGACCAAAGATGAAACCCTAGGAAGAACTATGCAGATTAGATGTATGATAGACAATAGATGGAAATATGAACCTTGATGCAACTAGGGTTTGGGGTTAGGGAAAGAAAAATATGATAGAATAGGAAAAATAAGAATCGAGTGGTCAATCACAAGTTGGGGTTCACCAAATGATTTAATCTAATTTGAATTAAATATTATTTCATATTAACTTATTTTACTAAATGATATTCATATGATTACATACATCAATATGAAAACAATAAGCATTCAAATATGTAAAACCTAAGCAAATGAGAGAGGGATGATGATTTAATTGATTCTATATAACCTAAGAGTGATCGGGACTATGTATCTACTAGAAAAGGCTAGAAAAAGTGTCAAAATGGCTCAATGAGGTTCAAAAACCTAGGAATGTATAGGGACATAAGTGCCGTAGGGAGGGAAAAATGCCCCAAGTGTTAATGAATGATCTAGGCACTTGTGTCTGCTAAAATGCTTAGGTTATGATCTTTTTTGGTGTCGGAAGACATTCACTATTAGTCACTCTTTTTCACTCCAGTTTCGATGTTAGATCATCAATCCCACTTGTAACTGAAAAATAAATGTCTACATGCACATGCCCACAAACCACATCAAATCTAATAAAAAAATGTAGAATGGGGAGTCGGACTGACCCCGATGGTCATCCGAAGAGTGAACTTACAACTGAGCATTGCACTATATCTTAGACTCCATGTAGTTCTCCATGTGTGTGTGTGTGTATCCATGTCTTGTTCTCTAGCTTTCCCTTGTACAAGTTACACAATGATAGTGGGATAGATCTAGATTGTCCCGAATATGCAAAATGTGTGTGATGGAATAAAACAAACTCCCCTCCTACAATGTGTATGCATACCAATGCAACCCTTGACCCTTGTATGGATGTGTTAGATATGAACTTTTTAGTGCTTTTATACCTTTGTACAAGATTAGGTAATGATAGATAATGCTTATAGTGCTTGGACCCCTTATTTGGAAGAAGTAACTAAGTATATATACAATTCCCTTGTTTGAATTTTGTAATTGACAATTGAAATTCTAACCCAAAGTATTAAAAGGTTACTAAGAAGAAAAAAGGACCCAAAAGAGTAAGAAGAAGATAAAGAAGGAAAAGAGCGTCCAAGAGGGGCAGGAGTGCTTAGGCACTAGTGTTTGAGGCCATTAAAAGGTAAATTAGTCAAGTTCCGACAGTAACCGTAAGATGTGCAAATCTAAAAGGATGTTTAGTCAAGCTCGAAACAATAATGTGCAAGAGAAAGAAACCAAAAGGTTGAAAGGAGTTTTCAACCACTAGTTTTCTTGTTTAGGAATCATGTATACATCAATATGCTTTAAGACCTAGAAAGGTACCCAAGTGCATATATTTTGTGTCTACACTAAGTTGTTCTCTTGATGTGTTATTGCATGTTTGAATTGTGTCTTTTATACTATGTGATGATTTTTTTACTAACACTTCTTACTAGCCTTCTTTCCATTTGTTTTTCATGTGTCATTGTTGCTACCATGCACATTTCCCTTTCCCCTACAAGAATCCTTCATCAAATGTGCACATTAGCTTCAAGACCTATTGTTTGGGCGGCGTTCACATTCGATCCATCTTACGCACCCCAAATGAGGGGGAAACCATCGGGTGATTATTTCACCCTCTTAAGAGTTAAAAATCGAGAGAAAGAATGGTATAAAAAATTGGGAAAGAACAAAGACTCAAAAATTCTTCAAAATTAGACATGTCCAAAACCAACAAATGGATAGAAGCTCCCGGGCAAAGCAAACAATAATAATGGGCTCTAGTGTTCCACCTAGGTGGTTTTGTCTCGGGAAAAAACATGTAGTTTAAGAGTTGGCATGCATTCTCGGTGTGACAATATACAACAACAAATATTCAAATTTAGCCTACCATACAGAGCAAAGGAACAAAATCAATGACATGTTTTATACTTTGGGCAAGGGAACTAATTACTCTTCTTTCTCAATTCACAATTTTCCCACTCGGTATCAAATAAGGAGTGGCACCTAGGGCATATACATGGACAATGATATGTCTAGAACAAAGTGTCATCCATGGCCAGTTACTATTTGGGTTGGTGATCATCTATATTGGCACTTATATGTGGGGAAGTGTCATGGATGGAAGGAAAAGTCAAGCACTTTCCCAACACTCTTCATCACGGTGGAAGGATGCCTAAATCCTCGTAGTATTCACATCGGTTCGGGATTGATTAACACAACCTCTCCAACCATCTCCCAACAAAATTTCTCCAAGGCAACATACGAGAGGAACATTCTATCCTTTCTCTTTCAGAATTCAGGTGTATTATATCCTTGATTCACTTGTTTTTCTTACACATTTCTATTTTCATTTTTCGTGTTAAATTTGAATTTCATATACTATGAGCATTGACTACACTTTTCTTCTTTTGCAAGTGCATCCTTATCCTGATAAAAGGAAGAAAAAAATGGAAACAAGAAATCTCACTCATAAAACACTCAAGAAAAAGCCATATTCCGTTACAAATGTATGAATCATTTTCACTATGTGCACAATTCATCCATGGGGTCCTTATCCCCTCTTAGACTCCACAATACACATCATATAATTTACATTCAACGCATTTTTAGCTATAATCTCCTTCATCTCTCCACAAGGTGTGCTCTTCCTATCTACTTTATATTACCGAATATTCATTCACTAGTATAAATTGGGGAAAATGTAGACACAAAATGATGCACTTATTACTTTTACATCACACCTCTAACATGTTTTTATATGCATGATTCCTAAGTGAGAAACTTAGACACTTTTGACACATCTCCTAGTCTTTATATTGATTGTGATTATGTCATTGTCTTCTACTTTCTGGATTTATACTTTATGGTCATGTCATAGGGATCCATGTCTCTATTGGTGGTCAAGTTTATGTCTCTATCCTAGGGACGGTGACACCCAATTAGGACATTAACACCTACGCGCTAGTGTCCCTTCCTAGTGTTTTTGTCAACCTTGATTATATTTCAAATTGTCATTTGACACCTGATTTTGGGTCTTTTCTAATTCTTATTTCATGTTTAGGGTTGGCCTTTGGTGTCACTAAGTGTTGAAATTCAAACAAATGAATCATATATATACACAACCTAATAACTATTCTAAATGGGGCAATGTGATCACTATTTTTTTCTAACTTGGGAAAAAGGAACACTTGAGGACTACATTTGGGCTACATTATTCATTGCATAAGAAGGGAAAATTCTAAATTCCATGACACACATTATCTTGGGGAAAAGTAGTTGTAGCTTGTTATCTTAGTGTAACTTTCACAAGGACAACATACCTTTAAGGGGCATAAATTTATCACACACACAATGGAAATACATCAATTCTGAAATGTCTTTGCAGTGATCAAGAATAATCACATTAGGATGACGATGCCAAGGTCGGTTCAACTCAAGATTATACATATTTTATTCCATCTAATGTATTCCCGAGCCTTGTGAAGGTAGCTAGGTTTTTTTGCAGGTACAAAGTGCGGAGGGAGAAACCTAAAGAAAACTAGATGCAACATAGAGGGAAGTGAAGGTGACATTATCGGACTCTTATAGAACTAGATCCACATTCACTACCAAAACATTATTTTTGGTGTAAGGGATTTCATTTACCTCATATTAGGTTTTCCCTCACACATGGTGAGTTATCTCACCTTATGTGAGTTCATATGTCATTAGGTGTAATTAAGATTTTATGATACATGACATATTCCATCATAGAATTTTTCATTTGTGTTAGTACACCATACATGAGTTACATTTCATTTCTAGATTGTAACTCATTTCTCCCTTGTGGAGGTATGATGGGTCTTGCATTGAGAGTTACACAACACTCATATTTGTACTTTTGTTTTGATCTATGAGAATGGCTAGACATTTTTATTACATGCACAATTCATGGTGGTTAATTGCTTAGTTAATACTTGGAACTACACCATGTTTCCGTCGAGTGAAACTATGTTGATGTCCACGTATTCTCGGCTTGATCATCATGCTCACATTCTCTCACATTGTATTAGAGCTATGGTGTTGGGAATTGTGTTTCTCGCCCATGTTTGTGGCCTACTACTCTTGGTTTCGTGATTTTACTAGTTTTTGTGAATGTTTTTAAATCCATTTTGATTTGTGCTCTACTTGCATTAATATGTTTAATCTTGGTTTTTGTGGAGTTTTCTGGGTTTTTGTTTGCTTTAGTGTTTGTGTCGATAGTATTTTCTTAGCTTATCTAGCTAGTTACAACTATCTTTTATGGAATCTTGTTTTGGAGGTATTTATGTTTTATGGTGTTGGTTTTCGGTTTTGTATATCAAGTTCTATATCCGAACTTCCTGGTACCTACCAAACCCTTTCTCTTCCTCCTTACTACCTCTCTCTAGGATCCTTAGCTCCTTGCTTTACACCCGCACAAACCCTACTCCATTTAGCTCTCTATCGAGCTCACCCCTTGCTTAGCTTGGTTATGTGAGATGGTGAGCTCCTTCACCATCTTGGCGAGATGGTATCCTCTCCTACTCAATTTGTTATCATAGTCGGCTCGCCCTCATGAGCTCTACTTCTCTCTCTTCCTCCCCTGTGTCGTTTGGCTTGGCACCCACCTTGAGCTCAACCGTGTGGCTCAACCCCTTTTACCACAAAGCTTTATAGTGCAATCTTGTTTGCTTGGGTCTAACCCGAGCTCCTGTATCTTCCCGAGCTCTCTTCTTGGGTTTGCTTTGTTTTTGAGCTCATCATTTGAGCTTTGTTTGACCCATTGGATCGACCCTTCTTTTATTCCACCTATGACCCAACCTCGGACATGGCTTGGCCTCTCTTTTGTGAGCCCACCCTAACTCGGTGCTCTGCATTCAACCTATCTCGATTCAAGCTCGCCCGGGTTCTTGGCTTGGTCGTATCATTTACTCATTGTAACTTGGCCTTGTTTCCCACCTTTGTGTTGAGTTGTTTCGGCTTGTTCCTTAGCTTGTCCCATCGTGACCCTATAAAGATAGTTTCCTTATGATCGAGCTCGCTTGACGATCCCTTATATGTGAACACGCCTTGGCTCCATTGCAAACCTTGCAAGCTCTACTTTGCTTGACCTTCCTGCGTTCAACCATTAATCCTCCCCGCATTCTTGCTCAACCTCTACCCATTTGCTACCTTGGATTCTCCCTTCCTCAAGCCTTACCCTCTCGCCACGTGGCATCCTTGCGTCCTCTTCCCCTTTGACCACTTTTTAAAATTTATTTCCCTCATGTTTTTAATTCAAGCTTGCCTTTTAATATACGCCTCTTATAAGTTTCTTTAACCTTAGGTATAGTTCTTTAAAGCATAGCTTATCAAGTTTATCTTTAACTTATCTTATATTATTCTTAATTAAGGTAGGGTATTTTAATTTGAAAGGAAGGAAATTAAATCAATTTAATCCAATCATTAAAAATAGGGCCTAATTTTTTAATTAACCCTTTTGATTTTTTCATTTTCCTTTCAAAAATTAAAATTAATTCGCAATATAATTAAAAACTAACATATTAGGATTTTCGCTAACGTGTTTTGGGGTAGATTTTTGTTCTCTCAAGGCCCCTTCTTGGCAAATTTTTCACTAGCGTGTATTTGGAGAATATTGTGGAGGTTTGTAGGCCCTTTGGGGAGGTTGTTAGGACTTTTCGGGAAGTTCACAATTCGGGAGGTCCATTGACTCTTTTAGATTTGTTTTTCATTGTAGTGCTCTTGTTATTGCTTGCGGGCTAGAGAGTGTGTCCACCACAACCTTGCGGAAAGGGATCCTCTTCTAGAATGTGAGACATTTTCTTCTCACGCAAGACTTTGTATTTTCCCTTTTTGCTTGCTTTCGGCTTTGTTTTATGATTTTTATGGTGTTGTTTTGTTGCTTTCGATTGAAACTTATTATGGCCTCCACACTTGCATAATTTTCACCTACTAAAAAGTGAGTGGCCAATCATTTCACGTCACATCAACACACCTTATTATAACCAATACACTATTTATAAAGTGTCACAAATGGGGGGGTTAAACATTGTTCTGGGATGTTGTAAACGCATGCATACACATTTTTGTTGTAAGTTCGACATCTTGCATCCTTGTGTGTGTTCTCGCCCATCCTATTCTTGAATTTTAGACATATTTTTGGCTAAGTCGACGTCCATCTAAGCATTCTTTGTCTCTCATGTCTCTTTTGTACTAATTACTAATTTTTGTGGATGCACCATGGATGATATTCTTTACAGACTTGAGCTTTGTAGGATTGCATCACAACCTCCACCACTTTTTCTTGGTAGAGAGAATTATGCATCATGGCATTTAAGCATGAAACATTTCCTTACTCACAAAGGCCTCTATCCTTTTTGTATGGACACGGACATCAACCGAGTGATCCATATCAGCTTGAAGATTGGCTCAACACTTGTAACTAGGTTTATGGTCACTTATGGACACACATTTCTGGTTTCGACACACGTTTCCTAGTCTCTCCACCATCATATGGTGCACACAAAGTGTCCTCGCATTGTTTGGAGAATTCTTTAGTCTTGATTTGTAGACCCTTCAAAGATTTCCATTGTTACTCCTTACGATACAATTGGTTCCTCACCTACTTTATGTGATGATAGTTTTGCTAACACATATTTTCCTGTTCATATTCTGATGATGAGGTTTGTTCTTCTAGTTATGATGAAAAAAGTACTGATGACGACACATATCCTCTCTCTTGGCCACCCTTTAGAGAATGTTGAACCTCCTCTTTATCCATTAGACATTAGGTAGACATGTTCCCAACTTATACCTTCATTGCATATGCCTTCATCCCACATTCATTATATGAGGCTTCTTTCACTCATCCTACTTCTTGTGTTGATGATACATACCTATCAGACATTTCTCTTCTATTTGTCGAGAAACCCTTTTAGGACGAGTTTCTTCCATACCTTAGATGTCTTTTTGTAGACTCTACTTGTGTTGTAAACATGGAGTTACTCTTCCTTTTCCGAGCCTTGGACATTTTTACTTTAGAGGAGTCCTTCATCTCCTTTGATGGGAGTTCCCCTTTTAGGACATTTGTCACTTCCACTATTTTAGAGATCGTCACTAATCCACCTTTGCTTGTGGATCCTCTTTCTACCTGTTCAGGGGTTATTGGTCCTTCACTTCATATGGACATTCTCTCGATGAATGATCCATACCCATACTTAGATAGTTCTAATTCATTGGAATTACCTTCAGTTATTAAGCACATATTTTCTAGACATATGTTACGCTTGATTGTGGACTAGCTTGAGTTCTTCGTACCACACTTGCCTTGGTTTCCTTCATAGAGTGGGTGGAATTTCAGTACACCATTTCTTTTCTTCCTAAGGAAGAAACATTATTCGATGCGGATGGACCTTCTTCAATCTATAGGCAGAAGACCACATCATTGACACTCTTCTTGAAGACTTCATAGAATTCTAGACTTCAGATCAGGTTGCAGGCTTCTTTACCGAACCCTTCGCTGAAGCCAAGTATCCTTACTTGTGCTCTCGTATTGGGTGAGGTCCACTACAACTTCACATATTCTTTGGTATTTCTAGTCTCCTTCTTCTTTCTTCTTCTTCTAGAAAGATGGTCATTTGTACATGAGTACCTCATCAAGTGTTTTTGTTGTTGCGACCCATTTGACATATCTTTCTTATGTTGTTTAGGGAGTCTTCTATTTCTTGTAAGTGGATGTTTTTCCCATTAGGTTTCTTCCATTACTTTAGATCCTTATTGTACATGGTACCTCATCAAGCATAGTTATCGGGACCTATTTCTCTTTTTGAATTGACATGCCTCATCCTAAGCTATGATGAAGGGGGTGTTTGTGTGAGGGATTTCATTTACCTCTTTGATGCATACATTCACTATCAACACTTTATTGCAGACTTAGTATAATTACTTCCCACAATTAGCCTTCTTGAAAAGGAATCTTTTGACCATGTAATTCCTCTTCATTACATCACATTATTCTTAACCAATGAGTTCAACATGTTTTTAGACCTTCATTTATGTTATTCGATCTTCAAAGCATTTCAAATAGCCCAAAGAGAAAAATACTCACCTTTTAGTAGGATTATCCTTCTTAAGGCTCCAATGGCATGACCCTTTATTAACTCACAATTATAGAATTCTACAAGTCTTCTTGGGAAACTACCTACACTTTCATATACCCTTAATCTGTGATGACGCATGCCTAGTTTGATGACCTCACTTCTTAGGCAACCGTACTTTCCATTCTCAATTCTCCTTGACTAGTTTACTTTCCCATTAGTCCTGACTCAAGTCAAGTTTTGATACAAGTTTGATCTCAAAGTTCAATTTTCAAACAAGATGCCTTTTCTCAATGTCCATTTAGGTGTTTTGCCTCTGTGTGAAATTTCATGATCAACTCCTTTGTAATGAAAGGTTCAAAACCCCGATTTACGCCTCTAGATTGGGCTTCATGAACTATAGCAGCTTATTTGAGAAAGGACTGTCATTTTATGAAAGGCTATAAGAACTCACTTAATGTCACTTAGATGCCCATTTAAACCTTCTCTCCCGAGTGCAAGGTTAACTTGTACTTCCTTTCAATGAAAAGTTCTGAAAATTAAGTATTCTACGATTCTAGGATGGACCGACAACCCCTTCTCTCTCGCATATAATGTCTTACTTCTTTTTAATCCTTGACTTAGGGCCCTATGGATGATTTATTCACACTCTTAAGGTTCTCCATTTTGGATTTCTCTCACACTTTGATCTTGCTCCATTAAGCCACTACATCACACAGTTCCATTTAGACACACACACTGTCATGGGAATCTAACATTTTAAGCTAGATTAGATTCTAGTTACTTGAGGACATGTTATGAAAGTTAATAAGATCAAAGGTACCAAACATCATTTCATACCTTATTGATTATATCCTCAAATGCTAATCATTGCCTTGCTCTGTCTTCTCTAGTCTGTCTATATGGTCTCGGGAATCGGTCAAAAATATCTCAAAGGGGAGTTAACCATTCACCCTAATTCTTTTTCCAACACCTTGTCAAGTACCCCATAGATATTTCTTCAAAATTTCAGGGATTATGATAGGTGTAAACTTGAGTTCTATGAAATTACTCTCTCAAAACCCTAGTTGCAGGTTCCATCCAATGTGAGTTCGAGAGGTAATTATTTGAAGTTTCTTCCTTATTCTTCTTCCATGGTCGACCTACAAATTTTATGAAGATCATGGCTACCTCGAGCCACCATCTACATGCATATAACTCATGAATAATCCCTCAATCTTCACAAAGGTATACAGTCTCAAAAAGCTACTCGTAACAAAGAGATGTATTTACAAGGTTCTTAATCAAGCCTAGATCCTCCCTCGCCTCTATAAGACCTCCAAAAAGGCCTAATTACACCATCAAACTCTCCTCACTCTCTTACTTTTCCTAATGAAGATGGTGGTTTTGACTATGACTCGAATTTACTCTACCGTTAGCTTTAAAGTAGGGTATTTAAACAACACCATCCAAAACCATTCTTTAAAACATCTTGGATTTGACTAACATGCATAACAATTGCTTTCGCCAATATTATTGTAATCTACTCAATGAGATTCAAGTTCAATCATATGCATCTTCTTTTCATAGTGGATGCCACAAGTCTTTATATAAATCACCAAGTTGAATGTAATCACAAATATATTACTTGCTTGCAAGAATCAAGACCGATCCAACCGAGATTATCTCATTGTACAACTCTCGAGTCCTAGGATCTCTACATGCACAACTAATAACATTCAAAAATCATGCAAACCTGTCATAAACAAATTTATTCTTTCATTAATCTTCTTCGAGCTTCACACAACTTGATTCCCATTAAGATGGAATGAGAATCACAAGTTACATTTGAACAATATATAGTCCTTCATCTAGTCTTAACTAAATACAAGCTCCTAAACCCTTGGTCATATGCAAAAATGTTACAATTTGAGGTCTTTAGGTAAGATAGCTTAAGTTTATAACAAAAACTAGTTTGACATGTTCCCTAGCTAAAGAGAGGATTTAGGACCACCCCTAATTGCCTCATTTCATCCATACAAAGGCTTATTAGCTCCAAGATTGTTTTAAAACATTACAACAAGCTAAAAGGGGTCTAAAATTCAAATTTTGCTCTTGGAGGGAAAATGCTTCATTTGGATATTGAAAGGCCTAGACACCAACTAGTACACCTAATGACCCCTAGGACTCAACTAACATACTTAGCAAACCAAAAAAATGATGTCTTTATGAATTATTCATATACATGGAGTGATGTTCATGCATCACTCTTATTAGGTTTTTCCTCACACATGGTGAGTCATCTCACCTTAGGTGAGTTCATAGGTCATTATATGTCATTAAGAGTTTATGATGCATGACAGATTCTATCATTCATGTCGGTGTGCATTAGCAAGCGTCATACAAGAGTTACATTCTATTTCTAGATTATAACTCCTTTCTCTCTTATGGAGATATGATGGGTCTTGCATTGGGAGTTACACAACACTCCTATTTGTAATTCTTTTTATCTATGAGAATGAACAAACTTTTTCTTGCATGCATAATTTCATGGTGGTTAATTACTTGCTTAGTACTTGGAACTACGTCACATTTCCATTAGAGTGTAGTGTGTCAATGTGTGTGTATTCTAGCTTGATCCTTGTGATCGCATTCTCTCATAGTTAGCCCTCGGTTCAGACACTAGTGCCAGTGCCTGGACACTATCCAACACACGTCCATACCTAGTGCACAATCCATATTATTCCAACACACTTGTAGATCTATGTCTCTTAAATGAAGCATACACAATCCATATTAAGCCTATTCCACCATCATTCAATATCTATTATCCTTATATATCATGCATGTTTGACATTGATCAACAATATATCAACTTAGGCATAAAGTCATCTCTCGTCCTAGTACATTAATCTTGTGCTACAACTAAGTCACTCTCATCCTCTTGTTGCTTGTACTTGTTCGTCATTACATGTTTATATTTGAGTGTTTCGATATATCTAATTGATCACCAATTCTCGACTAAGATTCAATATCTATTAAATCAGTATATATGATGAACATGGACACATGCATGTTTGACATTGATCACACCTAAGGTAAAACTCTTTACATTAAGGGCATCTTAGGCATAATTTTTCATGTTCTATCTCTCTATCCTAGTACATTAATCATATTGTGCTACATAGGATTTTTATACATGAATTTCTCTTTATATAGCTTTAAAGAGATAACTTATATGAAATGTATTTTGATATGCATGATGATGACATTGATTTCATATAGGTACTAACATTGCTTTCTTTTTGCTTACATTACTTATTACTGATATGTTCTTATACTAATTGTTCTATGCTAAAGTGTTTACATTACTCAATTCATACTTTCACTTTTGTATACTTGTGTCATATTGTGTGTCGGTTGTGTTAGATGATTTGCTTATTAGTTGTCTTGCTCGAGTTCATACTTTCACTTGTGTATGTTTGTGTCATGTTGTTTGCTAGTTGTGCCAAAGGATCCTCTTGTCAACTATCATGTAATGTGTTCTTTATGTGCTTCTTGATCATGATGGTTGCTTAAAGATTATTTATTGTGATGCTTTTTGTTTGTGTTTGATTACATAACTTTACTATGGAACTACTTGCTCCATACTTGTGTTTGATTATCTAATATGCTTGGTGTTGTGAATTATATTATGCATATTACAATTGCTTTCCATCTATTAGTGATCACATTGCCATGATACATATCATGCATCTATTGGGTCACCTACTATTGTGTGTTTCATTAATATATCTTGGTGATATTAATCTATAGATGATTTTCACATAATGATATCGTATATGCTTCTAACAAGAAATGCCTATGCCTTGGATTACATGTTTCATACGTTCTTCGCAATGATCAAATATTTCTATGCTAACATATCCTACCATGTTTGTATATATTGTGTACATGGTTGGTTATTGTCTTATCTTTATATACATTTTACACATGATGTGAGTAACTCTTTCTTTTGAGATGGGCGATTCATATAATACATGCCTCATTCAAAAGGAGGCATACAATGGGCTTATTTCAAAGATTTAGATTATGTCGACAAATAATTTCACTTTAAGAGATAAGTCACATGGTTTAGATAAGTCGATTAAGTTCTTTAGAGACATTTACATGAGTTGAAAATTATTATATTCAAACCGAGCGCAATCGATCACATGAGACATGAATTTCACCTATATTTGGACATTCTACATGATTTTGATGGACCATATTCACACTTTTGAGAGATCATATTTACAATTCAAGGACAATTGATCACATAGGACATGCATTTTTTCAATATTCACACATTATATTTTAAAATTAGAGATTGATAGAACTACACAATCACACTTGTGGCCTATATATATTTGCAATGAAAGATCCATCCTTCATATGGGTCTCGGTTCAAGACCTCATAAGTAGAGGTTATTATCATGCAAAACCTTATTCATTTATTTGGCCGAGAAAAGGATAAGGTTATATCACATTCTACATTATAAATTGTATTATTTAGACACCTAGGGAAGTGCAAATGGGGCATCCACATCCCCGAGCTTTCTAACATAGTCATTTTAAATTCGATTGGATCATTTTCATACCTTAGCCCTTTGGTTCAATAATTGTACCTTCTAGGGCCCAATGTCACTCTCAATAAGTTCAATAAGTGGTGGCTTGGTTAACATATGACAAGGTTTATTCATTTGTTTCCTTTTCTAATTTCAATAATTTTGATGATTCATATATTTCACTTTTGCTTATCATTATACATGTTTACTTATATATTTTCACACTAAAAATGAGACATTCTAGTTACATTTATCAACACCCTTAACAATTATCATAGGTGCACATTTTCTTTTATCCTTTTAATATAACATTTTCAATACTAAATAAAAGGAGGGCGTCTATAGACACCTAATTATGGGATTTGACACTTGGTAACATTAATTTTGACACTCTTTAACACGCTTAGACTATTGACATAAATTTACCACTTTATCAAACTTTCCTCCTTTCTAATCACCCATACATTGTCTTATCCACCCCTATGTATCAATTATACTTACTTAGGATTGTATGTCTATATAGGAATGCCTTAAAAGCCTAAACAAACATTCTTTGTTTCTTAGATTCTTATTTTCTACCTCTAAACAATACATCCCTTAAGACAATACCATCGAGTGGTATTGTTCTTGCATGAGAAACGAATAATTTTCTAATGTTGGCACTTTTATTAGAAAAGCCTAGGCTTGATTTATGAGTTCATTATGGTGGGAAAGTAAGAAAGAGTCACATGTACATATGAATGACCTAGGTCATTAGTCATCTGTCTACTTAAGAGATACCTTGAAGATCACTGTACAAAAGGCTTATACACATCTCAAATATTTCAAGAACAACCCTAGAGTAGTCCTTTGAGCTAAAATTTGAAGTGCAAAGGGTTGACGTTGCATGGTGCCAAGTATTGAGGATGAAAAAAGGGTCACTCTAGATTGCACATCATTTTCATAGTTGCACACACAAAGGATTTAGACAACTATCGTGGCATGATCCTCTTTAGATTATTGTTACATAGTGGAGCACTCACATTGATTGGGGCATGCCGAGGTCAATCTAACATAATAGCTCATAATATATTTTATTGCACATTATTGTTCAAGTGCACAATTAGGGTTTTTAAAAAGGAGAAAACACATCGACTTCATCGTTGGATCACTGTCCTAAATACCCTAATTATGAAGTGGAGATATAGGAAATCAATCTAGAAAGCAATGGACTTCTTAGGCACTCCCAAACATTGTCACCCACCTCAATCATTGTTAACTAATGGTACAATTTGCCTTTAATAGTAGTGTCCAAGCACTATTTGAAAGTGTCTCTTTCCCTGAGATCTCGACAACACCTACCTTAGCCAAATCTTGGTCCCCATGTTCATTGACATTCCTCCTTCACGCAAAATTAGTTTAGTTCTTTCCGCTATACATCATCTAGCTTTATCTCTTTATTTTCTCTCTAGAATAATCACAATTTTCCTAATTCAAGTTTAGTCACTATCTTTATTTAGTAATCGAACTAGGTCTAGTTTTAATGTATTTTATACCATTGTGTATAAAATAGTTACTAGATTATGCTAGATATGTATGTCCATTTGTTTTTCATGTGTTCAAAGTGTTTGTTCCATATTTGGGGTGTCTTTAGAGTGTTTCTATCATGTGTTTGGAGTGTCATCAACATGTTTGATATGAATTTAGTGTGTTTAATGTTCTTCAATTCTCTTCCTCGTAATGATTTATTCCCAATGTGTATTCATTGCTTTGTGTATTGTATATGATTAACATATATTCTCTATCTTATATCCATACTATGTGATTCGACGTCTCTCGAATTTTTGTCTTGCTTGAGATACATGTTTGTTCCTACTATGCTTAGCTATATCATGTGTTTCTTATGTCTTGTGGTGCCATGATCCAAATCACGCTTAGTTGTGTGTTTACTATTTGTCTATGTTGCCTTGATTTATCATATGCATTTAATGTGGGCAATGCCATATACTATTTCCTTTCGTTGTTTATATCTCGTCTAAATATGGGTAGATCATTTTGTGCTATATTGCTTATACCATGTCCATAGTGGTGCATCTTCTTGTAGTATTGATGTTAATTCTATCCACCTACTTTGGCCATATTACCTTTTAGTGTTTATACTATTTGTGAACCACTCATATGGGGGAACTTCTAATTTCAATTACGTTTGCCCACTTTGGGCACACCACCTTTGGATCTCATGGCTTATACCTCGCCCATGTGAGACATTACTCTTCCACGATTAAATTGCTCATATCTTGTTCACAAGGGAAACCTATAGTTGTGCTTACATAGATTATTTTATAGTCCCATATAAGGTATCTTCTTATGTTGCAATTATATTGCTTATATTCAAGGTCACATGGGGTAACTTTTTTACTATACACATGTTTTCACATTAATATCTTACTATGGTATACATCAATCATTTTATTTTGTATCTTGCACATGATGCATATAATCCTTTCTTTTGAGATAAATTGCACACGCACATGCACATGCACATTTACTCACTCATGCACACACGCGCATGCGCACGCGTGCACTCACACACACATTCATTGATTATCCAACATTAATTATATATTCCACTTATTTTATCTCCGAATGACACTCTTCCTTACATGAAAGCAATCACATTACATGCTTTCACATTGATATCTTACAATTCTTTTGTTTTCAATGTTACACATGATGCACATAATCTTTTCTTTTGAGGTATATGATTCACATGTTTAACATGTGTGTGCACACATGCACACTTAGTGCAATACAGACAAAGATTAAGAACACATTCATTGATTATCCAATATTGATTACATATTTCACCTATTTTATCTCCAAAAGGACACTCTCTTGCTCCCTCACATGAAAGCAATCACACAAAGTGTTGTCTCCAAAACATACAGACACTCTCTTGCTCCCTCACATGAAAACAATCACATGGTGTTGTTTCCAAAACATACAGACACTCTCTTGCTCCCTCACATGAAGGCAATCATATGGTGTTGTCCCCAAAACATACCCAAAATATGACACTACACACATAAAGATTGAGTACAACTTAGTTGATTATCCAATCTTGATTATATAAACAATGATCCACTTACACATGTTTCCATATCCAAGAACACATGAACATGGATGTTAGTTTCAAAATCTTCCCACCTTCCACTAGAAATCAAGCAATCATGCAAATCATTCACTTACACGTGTTTACCCTATGTTTTATAGAGCACATGTTTCCATATCCAAGGACACAAGAGCATGTATGTTAGTTCCAAAATCTTCCCAACCTTCTACCGTAAATAAGTGATCTCTCGCTTTAACTTTCAATTCATTACTATTCCAATACCAACTTTGAAAATTTTCAACAAGTTTCAGGATGATTGAGGCACCTTCTCTTTATCCCCTTATTGTTTTACTTTGATATGTATGCACTCACACATCAACGTAGGACATTATGTAGACACCTAATTTTGGTACAAGACTAGTTATTTGTTAATGATTTTAAGTTGTTTTAGGTATTTGTGTGTTTATCAATTTTTGGTCTAGATTAGGCTCTTGTTAGCACATGCTCCCTATTTTGAATCAACTTTCAAAATGTTGTGCTTTGTCTTTTCTAGTTTCGTTTCTTTTCTTCATGTTTTCTCTCTTCCCTAATATTTATTTCTCCCCTATTTCCCTCGGTTTTTATCTTTTATCCAAAAATGTGGTATAATTATGATCACTAACTAGAACCATACACCGGTTCTTGCTCCCTTTTAGTTGGGGAACATTTGACCCTTGTTTTGGGTTCCTCGATGATTGTGGTCCTTCCTTTTTAACATTTCCTTTTTTTTATTTTCACAAGATGCACAACAATGGGGTCTTAATTTGAATTTCGACATCAATAAATATATATGTGTATTAGTGCATTTAAGGCAAGTGGAAGAAAATAATTATTGATTTAAGTGGATACAAAAAGCATTGTCGTGCCAAAAGCAATTACAAGAATTTAAAGAAGAGCATCTAATATGTGATTGTTGCATTGATTAAAGTATTGAAAATCAATAAAGATTGATACGCTTGCATTACATTGGAATGGTTGCTAAATTGCATTATATTTGGTATGTTGCTTTTGAGATTGTACAAAATCACATGGACTTGATAAAATGGAGGGCTAATACAAACTCCTCCAATTTTAATGATTTTACAAGGTGTTGTGGTCACAATATGGTTCAAAGGAAGGGAAATAGCTTCCTAGTGATCCACAATAAATTCAAAAAAGGGAACAAAGTGTTTAGAGCTTAGATGCAAACAAACAAGGTTGTCAACTCAAATATGGCATTTGGTCATGATTGCCAAAAACATGGTTGTGATCTTGTTTCACCTAATTTTTCTATGTTTGCTTCACCTCACTATTAGGATATGCATCACACTATTTTATTTTATTTTGACAATTATATCTTAAATTGTGACAAAAACAAATATTCTTCTAAAACTCCCCTTTTTTTTTTTTATTTTTTGCCAAATTATTTAAATTTCTATATATCCCATTTCAAGTGTTTTGGCACTATTAATTAGGTTTTCATATCTACATGTGGATCGAACCGAGTGTTTTGTTTTGGGTTTGTAATGGTTTATGCATTGACATTGGAGGCAAATCTTTTTCATATGAACCATATCAATCAAATCCTATAGATTATACACCAAGAATTCTACATGAAACACCTTTAGTCTATACAATTTTTGCCTCCTAAGGTTAAGGGTTCTTGAATCCCCGAAAAGCAAACAATGCAAAAAAGTATTCAAGTTCCTTTGTACTTGGTCAATTTGAGGGGGAAAGAGGGATCAAGGTGGTGGGGATCGAGATATTGAAGGTTTGATTAATAGAAAAACTAAGAAAATAGTTTCTATAACATAGCTTAACATAGACACTTGAATTGTTGACTAGAATATGGCAAGAACCATGCATGAAGAAAAGACATGGAACAAAATGATAGTGGGGTAGGTTTGGCCCATGGTTTGGTGCTCCCTTAATGAAATTTGAGTGCACACTCGCACAATTATAGCTTTTCAAATTACCAACAGAATATTGCAATTTTATTTGCTTTATCTCTCATAGTATGGCTATTAACCCTCCATCCATTTGATACAACTAAAGCTCTTCAAAGAAGATGTTATGAAAATTTTCAATGAAACGGCTTGAAATGCATGCTCGGTAAGTCTTGTTGGTTGGCTATGGTATTAATTAAGATACCCATAATTTATATCTTTTCCTTCCAATTTTAATATTTCATTTGAGATTTACACTTTTGGGTGTAAAAAGAGGAAATCGAGGTTGTCGGTGGGCCTTCACCGTGCACTCGCAAGTAAGTCGTAGAAAAATGGACTTACAACCTAGACCACCAAAAATAGTAACCGAGACCAAGTAAGCCAAACCCAAGAGGCTTAATTCTTTTTTAAATCCAGATTTAATCTTGAGATTTTTGTTTTCTATGTAGAGCCTCAACACCCAACCCAAAACATTGAAAGGACAAATACTTTTATGAGTTTAAGGGGAGTGGATGGCACAAAGCATCCGAGTGGCTGGTTAAAATATATTTGAATCCTTACATGAGCTATGTTATTCTTCCGGTACTCTTGACGGACCCCCTACCAAGCAAATTATTTTCCTATTCATACAACACTGCTAGTCCTAGCTATGGAAATTGTCTGTGGCTATTTTGTCCATTGTCTTCTTTGCTTTTGATGTTTTCATCTCGCATGGCTATGCTTATTTTGTATTTAGTTATTTTGATACTCCAATACCGAAAATTGCTAGGGCATCTAGACTTCAAATAACATGTATGCTTCCTTAAAACTATCTAAACAGTTTCACTTTTACGCTTAAATTTTGAATTTTAACGTAATCAAAATTTTGACATTCATGGTTGAAATTTGAATACAAAGTGGTGAGAGATTGAATTTGTTTACGTTTTTTCATATAGTTCACAATCTTAAGTATACTAACACATTTTGCATACATGTTTGTCAAGCATGGGCAACTACAACATCTCACAAATGTGTGATTTCAAGTATTCTTTGATGGATGCCCCGGCCTATTTCAAATCTCCTATTTCGGCACAAGATGGGAGGAAGCTAGCAATGGTTGTGAAATTCGGTTTTAAACCTGCCAATTGCATTCTTGCTTAAAGCCTTCTCAACAATAATGGCATTCGATGAGATGGCATCTAGTCGTGGCTAATCTTTGAAAATCCTCAAAACTTGTTAAGAACACCATTTATCTTGCAATCACAACAACATTTTAGCTAATTTATGATATGAATATTGTTTACTTTGTTTTGATTAAAATTGCTTGCACCGATCTGCTCATCAGTGCCTTCTATGTTTTGCTTCATTAACGAGGAATGACCTGTAAAAGGTGTGAACATTATTGTGCAGACAATGGGTATGAAATTTGATTAGTTTTGCCTTGTTTGAAGCAAAAAAATAACTCTTGTGAAAAATAAAAGCAATGCTAGAAATATTTTGAGCCTTGTGCTCTTGGGTGGAACCCATTGCCTACCTCTTTGTTTCTCTGTTCACGTGTTAGTTTATACTAGTTGTGTATGTGTGGAATCCATTGCCCGCCTCTTTGTTTCTTTGTTCACATGTTAGTTTATAGTAGTTGGGTGGAACACATTTCCTGTTTCTTTGTTCACATGTTACCTTACTAGTTAGGTGGAACACATTCCCCGCCTCTTTGTTTATCTGTTTTTATAGCCAAACTTCTTTGATTATTGCATTGATATTAATACGTACTCAATTGACATTTAAGAAGGGGCCATTTAAAAAGTGTCATGTCCCCCACTGTCAATGAACAACATGCAATTCATAAATATGACAATAGTTATTTTTCCATATGCACATGCCTACAAACTTTAAAATCATTGAGGTGATAATGACTTTGATTCTTGAAAACTTAACAGACTTCTTCTATGTCTTTGGAGTTGTTTCTACAATTTTAAAATCCTCAACTCATTCAAAAAAATTAACATGACATTTGTGACAGCATATAAATCCAATATAACATGATCTTTATATTAATGGGGTGATGCCACAATGCAAGTGGCCATCCTGCTACCATTTAATTGGTTGTGGTTTGAGTTTGACCTTCCTCCTCCTCTTCTCAGCTTCATAATCCCCAAAGAAATATTTCAAATACCTCTAAACATATGCCTCACAACCTAAAGTTGGATAAACTTTTGCAATACATTTTAGAATGCTTCTACAACTCTAAAATACTGATTGCATTTTCTTAAGCAAATATATGGGGTTTAATTTTGATCTTTGGCTGTGTGTAGGTGAAAATACACATTTGAATCATTCCTAATTGTTTTGATTTATTTTCCCGTGTGATAAGTACAGTGGCAATTGAAATAAATGGTTGTCCTACCATGTTCTAAAAATCAATTAAATAAATACTGAATTTTCTTTGGACTTTTGGTAGTAGGAGTCTGAACTTGATTGTTCCTTTGGGGATATTATTTTAGTCTTATTGGCATTTTCAATTGACATTGACAAATCCATATATGCAATTTTAATTTTTCTTTATGTTGGAAGTGGGAAACATGTCCACAATCTCAGGGGGCTGCATGGAAAACCATACTTTGTTGGAGGGGTAACTCTTCGGCCAAACTCTGTCCAAAACTTATATTCTGGCCTCATCTCTTATATATATTTTACCCGAATCTGAAACATGGTGGGTTTTCATCTCTTATACATGTCAGGGCCAAGCTTTGTACTTGATCAAAACTCAGGTGGGTTATTTTACAGCCAACTTCACTGGCAAACCAAGGCCAGATTGACCCTTTGATCAACTTCTGAGATAAGAGGGTGTCACAATAGAAAGGCATTAAAATCTATAGTACATATGTGATATATATGACCTGAACCATTTTTGGTACTGCTTGATGAGTCTTCTATGGAGTCAAATGGTCAAGCAAGCAACAAATAATTTGGCATGCTAATCCATTGATATTAGAGTTACTTGGTCTTGAATTTCAATTCGTTAACATTCTTTGCCCTGGATCATGATTGCTTAACCTTGTACCCAGGCTAATCTTCTTGTTCAATTGCTATTGTAATAGGAAGCACTGTTTGCAACCTTTGTACACAAGGGTAAATGCCCTAAAAATGGCACTGAAGTTTTGCAATAACCCATCTCATCTTGATCAGAGAAAACGTTTGCATTATCCCAATTCAGATATGATGGACTTTCACTAGAGAGAACAGGAAATTCTGACAAGAATTTAACCCTATAGGAAAATGCAAAGGGGTAGTTTCTATTGCTAAGAAAACTAGAAAAATCACTCTCTCAAGGCATTATGATGGCAAGAAAAGTACAAAACGTTCAAAAAGAATACATAACATATATTATTCCTTATAGGGTTATAATTTCTTTGATAATTAAACCTTACAAAGTCTAGAGGGAAGTATAGATACAAATGAATAAAAGTGTTCTGTTAGTCCTATTCCTATAATCATTTGGCTATAAGAGTAAATCAGTGTATCTTTACCATGTGTACTTAATTGTGTAACACACTGTTTACTGTAGTCGCTATGATAGATGCTACATTGGTTTCTTGCAATGTGCAATATTCCAGTATCTTGATCAACTTCTAGATTAATAGGACTCAAACTTTCAAAGGAGAATAAATATTCTAAATTTTAAAATCACTAATACAAAATGATGCAATGCCTGAAATAGAGGTAAAAAGGTAAGATCTATACGTGAATGATCATCATAGAGACCATTTAGGTATTTGAACGCTCAGAACATGCAATCCTGCCTGTTGGGCCGTTGGCTATTCTTATCGACTTAATTTTCTTCTTTCCATCAAGGAAGCCATTTCTCCCTATAATATTAAAAAAATGATATTTACAGTGACAAGGTAGGGTTTCATTCCTTAAAAATGAGTACCATGTTTTTCCCCATGGGGTATTTACCATGGATAAATGACCTCCCATCCAAACAGCTTCTAATCCGAATCTCCAAGCTGTTGTTAGAAGAGAAGATGGTAAAATATCACAGCATTGTCTCCTTGTAGCCTGTACAGACATCTTTTTTTAATGAGAAACATCAGTGTAGGAACTTCCTTATATTACTCATTGTAGGCAAAAGGAAAAAAGAATACTGAGTTGTAAATTTACATACTTGTTTCCATTTTGACTGTAATTCTGTTGATAGGACTGTGATCTGTTCCAGAGCTTGCAATGCACTTTTGCCCAGCTGGCAACTGTTTCCAGTTTGTCTTGTATAGCTAGTACTGATTTCTTTAGACCCGATGCTTAGACTATCCAAAAAGAAGACAGCAGGTCTTTGACAACGATTCCTGGAAACATTACGGCTATTGAACATAAACTGATCTGTCATAGGTTTCCTCCAATGCATGAAAGTACGCTGAGGATATTCCAACTCCCGGGAGTTGAATGTTGTCAAAAACATGTATGGTATAACCCCATGAAATGGAGAATGACCCATGCCGCAACTTATCATAACAGATAGCCTGTTGAAGAATCCTACTAGAATCAGCCTTCACAGCCTTGAAGAGATGTTGGAAGGCCTGTGTCTGGTTCATATTAGGAAATATAGGTACCATAGCATCTAAGTGATGAAGTGATACTAGAGGTGTCAGTGGATGAGCAGACAACCATCCTAACAAGTTTCCACGAATATCAACCTATGGATTGCAAAAACACGTGTTATAAAAGTCCAAAAACCTTCCCTATCCGTTAAGCTCTGAACTACATAGAAAATGCTACATTTATTACATTTTATTCAAACCCATTACAATCATCTGAGCTAACATTCTGTTTACTTCCCAAAGATCTAGCCGATTCATCTGAGGATTAAAGATATCAAATTTCCACAGCTCACATTTGTTTGTATAATTTTTCTAGATAAATCTGTGTGTGTGTCTTTCTGGATAAAACTATCTATTTCACCTAGAAGTTCCCTCTCATGGGTTTATTGCTACAAAAAGTAAAACAACTTCAGATATGTATTCAAAAGGTTATTTTTTTCCTTCGCACTACACTCTTAGAAGTGTTTAGCATATGGGATATATTGACTAATTTTGAGCTAAGTCTCAAGGCTTGAGTTTGAGTTAATGTTCGAGGAGCACAAAGTTCAGTTCAAGTTCGCCAATGGATAAAGTTCAAAAAAACATCTTTAAGTTTGAAAAGTGAAGTTTTTTTATCATTTTAATTTTCTAGACAGAGCGGGAAGTACGGGCTTTCAGTCCTCTGTTTTCAGTCTGTATAGGTATACACATATATACATATTTATAGCATAATACAAAAGCATGTCAAAAACTTTCCATGTAAATATAACAGATAAAGTTCAAGTTCATGTTTGACAAGGATAAAGTTTGGCAAATTTTCAACTTTTCCCACTAAGTTTGGCATACCTTGTTACATAGATTTTGCCTATAATCCATTTTCACTTTTTATAGACCCGCTTCAAGTATTAAAGTGTGCATTGAAAAGGTTTATAGCACTGTCTGTCCCTTTGTTTGAAAGAAATAATATATCTAAATTATTTGATTTATAGTCACTGTCAATTTGCCCTCATCACTGGGGTAATATTAACATTCATGGCTAAATAATATCTCTGAAACAAGAATCATTATAGAAGTGCTCCAACTTAGCAAAACCAAATGATATTAACACAACTGACTCTAAAAGGGACATGTTTCTGAACATAAGTAAACTAGATACAACTGAATTGAGGACTGCTTCACAGATCTTATAAAAACCCAGATCATGTTAACAATTTATTTTCTTTAACCGCTTTCTAATATGTCTAACTCAAGCTCCTCG
Source organism: Taxus wallichiana var. yunnanensis (assembly GCA_018340775.1). Lineage (NCBI taxonomy): Eukaryota > Viridiplantae > Streptophyta > Pinopsida > Cupressales > Taxaceae > Taxus > Taxus wallichiana. The sequence goes on from CM031234.1 coordinate 750,399,379, forward strand.
TACTGCTAAGGGTAACTAACTATCATATTCACCTGGAGACACAGGATCCAAGGGGATGGGACGTGACTTTGAAATAGGATACATGAGTGTATGAATAAGGGTACAACTATATTAAATTTAGATGTTCTCCCTAGGAGATGTGGGTACAGGTAGGGAGACCACAGGGGGTGGGAGGATCCCCAAACCCAAGTTTCTTGGCGATCATTCTAGTAATTATTTACTACATGCAAAATCAAGTTCAGTCATCATTAAATGTGCTCCAGAGAGAGATTGCTGTCCATCCTATAGACATCAACCCTAATCATAGATCATTTATGGTCTTTGAGGTACTCTGCAATTTGAAGTAACTGACAAATGTCAGATACATGAAACATTGCAGGTTGAATAGGCATGCTTTCTGTGGAGCTCCTTTGCCATCTATTGACTAACTTCATTGCATCTGCCAGTGTATAGAAGTGATTCTTAACATTACGAAGCTGAATGATATTAGTAAATCTAATTGCAGGATGCTTCCTTATACTATAGATATTAGTCACAACATAGTATGTTTCGGCATATTTGACATTAAACTTAAGAGCAAGACGCAAGGTAGATAAAAAAGAGCAGCGAGCACCTGGAGGGCAAATCAAAGGGTGAAGTCTACTATCATGATGCTGGGAAATTATTGTGAGAGTAAGTATTTTAGGATAGGCTATTTTGAATGATCTGTTTTGGTAGTACCATTCAGGGTAGGTAGTTTTAGGATGGTGTTTTGTTGGGTTCAGAAAAACTGTGTTTTTGCTAAATACTTAGCTCTGAATTCTAAGGCACCTTTCTCATGATTTTAATCCAACCTCTGCCTTTCTTTTTACACTTATAAGGAGTGCTGCTTCAAGGTGTTTTATTTTAAATTCCTTATATTGGACTTTGCAAAAGATGCACTTTGAACGTACGCTCTGATCATGCACTTATTGTGCAGTCCCAGGAGCCATTCTTGGCAACTAAAGGACCTTAATATGATAATATCTAAATTAAATTAAAATCAAAATTGAACATTGCGCTGCAAACTTAGAACTATTAAAAATGGGACAGGTTTTCTATCATCTAGTTATGTGAAGCAATTAGAGAATGACATTATGTTTTAACTTTTAGGGAGTATTCACATAGTTAGTCTGTAAAAACTGGGTACTTTCAGAAGTGCAATGAGCATCCTGCTCTTGGCGTTCCTTTGAGTTGATGCCCCATTTGGTGAGACCATTGGATCTAGTCCTGAATTAGCGTTCACACCTTCAAACTAAAGTTTGTTTTCCCTTATGGTACTGGAAAAAGGACTTGGTTTAATAAAAGTCAACTTCTGCTTGGAGAATATCTTGGGAATTAAAGAAGTGGTGATTTCTAGATAGCCTAAATTTCATTTTTAAAAACAACAATTTTGATTCGATCTGTACCTTATTTTACAGTTATAATAACATTATTTAAGGCAGGAACATACCTGATGAAATCCAGACTCCTTGGTTAAAGGAACTCCAAGATCTGCCAAACAAGCATGTATTCTTGCATCGCTTCCATACAGGTAAGAATATCGATCCAAACAGCTGTCCTGCATTTTTCCAGAGCCTTTGCTAGTGGATAGCTAATGGCGAAGCCGCCTCCGCCAAAAGCCATCCCATATGAATGCAAGAGATTCTGCTCAACACTCTCTGAATTGCTGCCAATATAGTAATACTGATTATGGTCATACTTGGACAGAACCTGCAGCAGATTTTCTGGGAAGAAAACAGTGTCGTCGTCACCCATGACAAACCAATGGACATCTGAGAGATTGAGCCTGAATGTCTCCGAAACAATCCTTGAGATCCTAATTGCAGACCTCAACCCCTTCTTAAAAGTGTACCTAAACCTAGCAGTGTCCTCTGAGACCTTCAAGGCGGGTAAAGAAGTAGTTTTTGACCCGGGTCCATCTAATTCCTGATCTAACCACACAAAACCTCTCATGACATCAGGCTTCCACCACAACTCCACATACTGCTTTCTCTGGTTCCATTTCCCAGTAGATGATGCTAACCCAAAAACAATGTTGTGAAGGGTTGTATTATTGCTGGTAGCTGTTGTCTCTGAGCAAGTTACATTGGGTTGGGGAATTTGGGTTTTAAAATTAGAAGTGTCGGTGCCCATCATGAGGGCAGCCACACATTGGGAAGATTGCAAACAAGGATGTGTTGTAAGCATCAAGTACAGTATATAAAGAGTCCAACAAGTGCAAAATAATCCAAGTCCACATTTGAGAATTTTCCAACAACATACCTTCCAAGCCAGGGACTGTCTGGGGCTGAAACAGCTCTCAGTGGCAATGCTGCTCCTCATTTTCTGCTTCTGTTTCCGCCACAATTTTGCCATCAAAAGTATTCAAATTCCATCTGAGTTTTTTTCAACTCCCATTTGGGTGTTCTTCAACCCCGAATTCTCTTCCACTCACAAATCCCATTTTGGTATTCTTCAACTCAAATTTTCCATTTGGGTATTTTTGGACTCACACACATCCCAATTGGATATTCTTCAACCCACAAATCTTCCACACCCAGAACACAATAATTCAACTGCGCGTTCCTGGTTTTCCTTGAATCTGGTCGGTGTTGGAGAAGGCAGTAAAATGTAGAATGAATGCAATCTACTAACAGTTCAAAGTACAACCACTTCCTGCACGTCAAATAGATTCAGTGGTGAGTTGGATATCTAGCGACCAGTTATGGTCCGGGGAACTGACTAACGGTCGCCTTGCACTCGAGTTGGTTCTATTATCTTTTGCATGTAGATATTTGCAATTATTGATTCGGTATGGGAGGTGTCGAGCATATTTGCAATTATTTTTATCTCGCTGAAAAAGACCTAGGAATAAAATTAGACTTCAAAAAATTAGATTATATGCAGATCTTCAATAAATAAAGTCTTGTAATTATTATTTTTGATGAATAAGATCTTATATTATATTAACAAGTAAAATGATACGTGGGGAAATAGGTAACAATGATGAGCCCTCTCCGAGAAAGTTAATTTAATAAAAAAGTGGGTGGTATGAGAGCATGCTTAAAAACCACAAATAAACTAGGCCAAGCTTAGGACAAAAGGCAAAGTCACTGCGAAAAGGAAACTAAGCCGATGTTGCAAAGAGTTGACTAGTTATGGGTCGATCATGATCATCGTGGCAACCAGATCTAGGGAGCTTTGGGCCACTATCCGACACCTCAAGTCTTTTAATTATTAAATATTGTTGTCTAAGAGTACATATGATGGTGTAAAAAGTGTTGCCTAGTCATTTATCACGGTTCCATTCCCAAGACACCAATAAGAAAGGGATGTGGCACTAACAAATTTTCATGACATGGGATAGCCTCTCTCAAACGGAGGTTTTAGACTTGTGTGCCATAAACATGCCAGTTACATAATTTGATCTCGGGTCAATTAACTTGTAAATGTAAGTCCACACCAAAACACCGAACCAGCGGTGCTTGTAAGGCACTTACAAATTTTCATGACATATGATAGTCTCTCTCAAACAGAGGTTTTAGACTTGTGTGGCATAGACATGCTAGTTACAAAAGTTGATCTCGAATCAATTAACTAAGATAAGTTTAATTTTTATAATAATTAACTTGAATTTATTTTATTATAAAAAAATAAATACTTATCTTTGTTTTATTAGTTAACCAATTCATTTTAGAAATAAGGAGTCCTCAAGCTACCTCTTCCATTCAATATTGATAACATCCTCTTTAAATTTTAGTATCTTGATTGTTTAAAATTTGTTTCAAAATTTGACAATAATTAAAAATGTTTGAAAGAAGTTTCGTAACTTGTAAATAAATTACAAAATTAATTTTGTAACTTGTTAATAAATTAAAGTCAAAGTTTTGTTTTGGTAGATTGCTAGTTATAGTTAAAATTGTAACATGTGTGAATGCATTTTCAATACATGAAGACATTTTCTTAAATGAGATTAATTAATGAAATCAATTTGATATGTTCATAATTTAGATTTATGTATTTAATAGGTTGAATTTTTATGGGATGTTTATTTGTCTTTTTTTTTATTGAAGATTAATTTAATTATATTTCAACTAGTTCTAATTTTATTGACATGTTTCAAATTAAGATCCAAATTGTTTATTTTATTTAAAAATATCTTTCAAATTTATTGTTAAATTAAATATGTATTTGATATTTTAAATTATTTTCTTTAGTTTATATAAAATAAGTGAATTTATATTGAAAAGTACTTAAAATTTTTGTTCTTTTCAAGAGAAATATGTTATTTTAATTTGTCACTTATGAAGGGTCAAACTTAAGCTAACCCTTCAAATTTAAAAATGGTCACTGGAGGCATTCCAAAACGTACAACTTAGCATTTTGAAAATAATAATGGACACAAAACACCATGTTGTGAAAATTGTTCTAGTTGATTTTTAAATGTTATAGACCCTATAAATTATGGCAATATGTGCTCGATAGAGTGGAGAAGAAGATATCCTTCTAGATTAACAAACATTTTTGGTTGGGAAATTCTCCTACATTATTACACTACTCTTGTTTACTACTCTTCATGTTGGGTTCCTTCTAATCCATCATATGACCGACTTGCCAAGCTTCTCAAAGATTTCCTCTACGTTGATGCTAAGTAAACCATAGGATTTTATAGAGCCACTTGGAATGTTTTTGCCTTCCTCATAATAAGTACGATATATCTATAGGAAAACATATCCTATATGTTAAACAGTAATTAGAGCCATTACTAAAAATTAAACTATAGAGATTCTACTAAGGTATCACATCTTTATTAGTGCCCCTTTTGGTAAAATTTGTTGAGAAATATTGGGCTTTACAATCTATTGATTCTGTTGTGTCAATCAAGATTAAAGCTTCTTTTGTTGTCAAAAGCATTTGGAAAGTGTAGAAAGTTGTGAAACCTTAAATTTGAAGTGGATTGGTGATGGATCTAAAATGGGTTGTCTTTTAATGACCACAATTTATGGTGGTCTCCCATTATGTTTGGAAATCAAATTATTGTAGTAGAAATGTCTTGCATCAAAACCTTAGATTCTTTAAGAAAGGTATGCCACCATTCATGATCTAGTATCTATTAGAGATTGGATCCTTGACCTAATCTCCAATAAAAATTCAGTCTATGTTTAGAGATTATCGCATACATAGTTTTTATATGGAATTTCTTCATAACTATTATATTATATAAACTCTAGAAATTTAAAAATATTGTTATCTTTAATGATGAGTCTATTTCTTGACAATTTTTGTTAACGATAAATTTGTTGTGAAATCTATTGTTGTCTCCATTATAGACACTAAAATATGGTAGCTTGTCCTTCGTGCGCAATACCAAGTTTGACCTTCAAGACAAATGCTCACATTTGGAATCTAATCTCCTCATCTCTCTAGCCATTCTACAACTTGCTTATCTTTACACTATGCTCTATCATCAATTCTAGAAATATTTTTCAATCAAAGCAATATAGAACATCGATATTCATGACACAACTTTCATTTTTGATGTTTCTTTCTCATGTCCAAAACCATACAAAAAGGTCGAGATGCGGGATTGGGTCTTGGTCGACCTGTAGGTCCCGCTCCTTCTCAATCATTGAATCTAATTTCAATTCTTAATCATTCTTTGGGTCATTCAACTTCCTAAGGTCGAGCTTATTTGAATATATCACCTATGGGAGACCATATAAGCAATTCATTATCATTTCATAATTCACATGACATTCTTACAAGATCATATTTCAAACATCATCCCAAAATCACTCAAAGGGTTCCTAATTCTACCTAAATTAGTTACACATCATCTAGGGTAGTCCCTACTATAAGTCTGAAGCACTCAACTAGGTCAAAGAGTCTAGCTTCATCCATCTACAAGTATGCAAAGATCATGGAGTCATTCCTAACAAGAGAAAATCCACTTCAAGCATTGTAAAAGGGTTTCAATCAACACAAAAGGTTAGGTCGCATAATTGAGGCATGCCATATCTCACTACTATCATGTCGGTTACATTATATACTATGGAGTCGAGTGTTATCTTAGAGTCAAGAGAAACAAAGGCACCCCTTCAAGATTGGTTATCTATAGACACTTGCACAAGCACTTAGGAGAACTACATGAGACCTGATTTCCATAATGAGGATATATAGTAAAACACATGGATTAGTTAGAAATTGGGATTTTGATGGCTAAGGGCACTCTAATCTCAAACACACACACACACACACACACACACACACACACATGTTTTTATCCTTTTGTTTTCTAATGCTATGATTAAGGGTTCTACAAGTTATTAGGTTTTTTTACTTTTTTTGTAGGTCATCATAGGTCATTTGTGAGGTTGTGCAAGCAAGAGAGACACAACAAGCACCATTTCTAGATAAGAAAAGAACACAGAAGTTGTAACCCCACGAATGTACCTGTGGTCCTGGTGTATAATCCATGTCATGGATTGTACATCTTTTCCTAGGCCATATAAAATATGTACAATCATGAAACTACTCATTTTCCAATTCCAAAATATTTATTACAAAATCCACAACTCCAAATCTTCATGTTCCACTTCCATGCACACCTAGTTCACTCTTAAATCATCATGAACAACTAAGTCTATATCTCCCTCATAGTTTGAACTAGTTTTTTTATCAATTAGCAATCGTTTAATTCATTTTAAGTTGAGTTCTTATTATGGTCATGTATAATTGATGTTGGAAGCTAAATAGATCTGGATAATCCACTTGTTCATAACCTTTACATACTTCTTAGTTTTTGTACAATAACATTCTAAAAACATAAATAGAGGGTGTAAACATTTGGTCAACCCAACTCGAATCAAATATATTGTGCCAACCCTAGTGGCCCTAGGGTTCCTATTTTGATTGGATATTATACATTATGATGTAAAATATCATGGATTATTATCATTGTTTATATCACATTTCCAATGGTCCCACCCTTGTTTGGTGGAAGCTACTATCCTTCTAATAAGGTTTACACTTCACCTCATTGTGCGGAAAAGTATCCACTTGTTAACCCACCATATGTGGGTACTCGTGCTTGTCACTCTCTTAGAACAATAATACCTCTTTTATTTTTCACCTTGAAAATCTACAATCGTAATCCTCTTGACAATAATTCACTTGTCTATCTTTCTCACCTCAAAAATTACTTCAATAATTACTTACATGCATAAATTTGTATCACTTCCTCCACCACTTAAGGTTGATATTAGTGCACCTCATGGTCAAAAATTTGAGGTTAACACACATTGTGACTACCATTGGTGTTGTTACGATCCTCCTAATTGATGTCTCAAGCTTCACCATGTTATACAAGATCTCCTTGATTTTGGTGTTATTTATTATCATGAAACACCTCAATTACAACATGCTCACAACGATGCCCGATCACATGACCTAGAGATTGATTTCCATATTGTTACACCTTCATCTATTCGGTCTCTTAATTATTGTATGGTGCCCCCTCCATATTTTTATGATCCATTATGGATGTATCTTACCAATAAAGCAAATTTTTACTTTTGGTGACATTGATATGCATAGTGATTTTTCTTCCACCAAACTAGACATTTGAGCATTTGTTAATAATAACCAGTCCATAATGTTGTGATTAAAGAAACAATTACACATAATTTATACACCCTTAGATTTTTACACTCTTTGAGGTATAACAAAAACAATTAACCTTTGATGATACTACACACTTGGGACATATTATCTTAACTCTATTGATTGCTCATATTAATATTGCTATCTCTTTTTTGGTTACTAATTTGATTCCTTCATGTGACATGTGCTTAGGAGTTCCTTGGCTACAAACTCTCTCATCCATCCATTATGTTTTGCATCAAGGTAAAAATTTCATTCACGAAAAACACGTGGTTATAATCATAGATTTCTCATATCCCTACTAATTTATTGCTGCTATACCTTTAGATCCTCATTCACTCACACAACATGTTTCGATTCACATTCTCATTTAGTTGAATCACCTATTTTGAGTCTAGCACCTTACTAGGTTGTTGTTCCTTCTCCTATTCTTGATCCATGTCCTAGCCCAAATTATTTTTATACATAGTCAATGTATGTTACACCCTCTTCTATTTCATATATGATACCTCTCAATGGTCATTTGCTACTTGGATCTTCTCTCATTCTTTTCTTATACATACTCATCATATTACTATGCTTACAAATTATTTGTGTCTCTACCTACTTTATTCACATATTTTTTCACCATAACTATTATGGTTCCTTCCCTATCCTCATGAGCATATGATACTACATTGACATCCTTTTTACCATGCAATCATGATCAATCAAGATCTATTTTATATATATACATTACACCCTACTCACACTTTCTGTACGGTTGACCTACCATTTTATACTAATATATTTTTAGCTCTAGTAGTCTTATCAGTATTATGACCTATTTAGATTGCCTTTGGCCATAAGTTTCTATGTATTAAATTTTCATTTTAGTCCTCTCGATTTCTATTCATTCCTCTCGTTCCACATTTACACTCCTACTTTTCAAACACCATTCTTGACAACAAACATATTCCTTTTTTAAATTGTTATGTCATTTGTTTCACAATTGTTATCACCCCATCCCTTTGGCCTTTTATCATATCCCTCAATATACACATTAATTATCATAGAGCATGGTCACCCAAACCTTTGAATCGATCATATTATCTAGCTATTACATCTCATGGGTCTTCCCACCCTCATTCCCCTTTAACACATTTTATGGCTTCTACAAAAATCATACATGATCATCCTTCATCTCTTCTTCCACTTGAGGGGCTTGTATCCACTCTTCCTACCACATGTGTCACTCCTCTTTATGAGGCCCTTATCAAATAGTTGTTATGTTATCCCCTTTTTTATACATGATATTTTCAAAACATTTCAAAAACATTCAAATATGAGAAAAATCAAAATCTTAGGATCTGTTCTAGTTTACTTGCCTAACTTGTTACTTTATACCTAATGTTAATTACATTGATTTTATACATAACATATCTATTATTTTCACACATCCATTCACAAGGTATCTTAAGCTTAATACAAGGCACACACATATTTTTGCACAATGACAAGAGCCAACTTGGTTCCTTACTCTACTCTCTTGAGGACATCCCTTCACATTATCCATGTGATTTTGTTTTAGTGTATGTTAATTTATACCTTTCTCATCATGATTGATTAAATACATAGTATTTATTTCTATCTATTGGATCAATGCAACTAACACATTTTTGGTATGATTCTTACCTATCTTATCTTTATTGTTACTATTATTATTATTTGTTACATTTGCTTTCTATGTTGTGGTTACTACTTGTTTATATTGATTTATTCCTTGATTGATTATCGCATGGATTCAATTGATTGAATTCTCTAATTGTGATAGTGTGACTATTTTCTCTATATAGCCTAAGGGTCTTTCTTGTATTGCGACACTATGGGTGTCCAATGTTTTTGGTTTAATGCCTACTTTACATGCATGCACTTGCCTCTCTAACAATGACACATTTTAATGTTTACTACGATTACCTTGTGACATAATGGGTGTCCCATGTTTTCATCTCTATGCCTACATATGATTATGGTTCTACACATTACTTCTTACTTGACCGCACACCGATGATTCTATTACCATGTTGGTACTAGATTACTCGATTGTTACACTATTGATTTTTACAATGGATTTTTACATGATTACTATGTCGATTCTACACTTTTTTTTACTATGGAGTAGGACACAATTGTTATTATTCTCTATTGTTAATAGTTGATTTACACATGTATGCTCGTTTGTTACTTGTGATTTCACTTTTTTATTGTGAATATTTTCATTCCTTTTTAAGATTTTAAGAATATTACACTAACATACATAAAAAAGATGAAATATTGTTACAGGAGGATATTTTGATTTAATTAACTTCTAACATTAATTGTACAAATCCTAAAAACACTTTTTAAAGTGACGATTAATATAACAACTATAAAAAAAGGGAAAGATTGCACTTAGTGGATTTTGTGTGGATTTGGAAGAGTCTAGGTGATATGAGTACGGAATAGGATGATATGAAATTGAAAATATTTTGTTACTAAAACTAGCACATAAATCGAACTTAGTCAAAACCATACATCTAGGTCAAAAGTGTTTGTACAATCATGACCCTTTTGTATAGTCTTGGGCCTGCTTAGAATTTGGGTCTAAAACTTCCTGAGTGCTTCACTTTCCTAGAAATGTGTGTCACCTTTGTGTGTAGATATTATTTGATCACCTTTAGAATGGCTATGTAAACTCTACTCAAACTCTAGAACCCTTCTAGTGCAAGATGGAGTTTATGTCAAAACAAAGTTAGGTGGGTTATGGGAACACCTGTGCACCACCGACATTGACACTACTCTAAAGAGGGACCAAATAACATGCCATTTTCCTAGCATGTGATATATACCATAGTGCAATAAAAACTTGACAACCGTGCTTTGACAATGCTTCACTTGAGTTTCACACTTGCTCAAATACTTGGGAAGGGTCACTTTGCTTGCTTGTAGAATGAAGATGGAGACTCCTATACTTGGAAGGAGACTTTATACATATAGAGGATGTTTCCCTAATGGATGTGCATGAGTTATTTTGTAGTTTAGGAGCCTTGAGTGCATTTTGTGCTTTATTTTACATGAGGAGTTCTTAAAGTGCCAAGTTACCAAATGAGGTGTGATTTACTTTCTTATACATGATTGAAGGTTATTATGTCATGAAAGGCCAACCAAGGGGATATATTTACTCATAATAATGTATTGGAATTAAAATAATTATCTCAACACATGTCAATACAAAACCGTATAATAGGGTTAGGAATGACATATGTCAATCCGACTTAAATTGATTTTTTTGGACTCGAGGGAGAAAAACATATTTTGACTTTCTAGGCCTAAGCATGGATGTTTCTAGGTGTATTTTATGTAGATAAACTTCAAATATTATTGAGAGGGAGGTGTACAAAGAGTACTATCAAGGTGTGTTAAGAAAGAGTGAGGAGAGTGTATTTTTCCATGTAAGTGTGTAATGTCAAGATCAACAATGTTAAAGGATATATTTCCAAATTTGAGTGTCTACATTTTTGCCCCCTTTAAGTATGAAATGAAAATTACACACTTAAAAATAAAATATACTTGAGTGTGTAGATACACTTTATATTTTCTTACAATAACTTTGTTTTGCAGTATTTCGTTGTGTTGGTGTTGGCATGCTCTAAAATGAAACCTACAACATAGAGTGTAGTCAATTCCCAAGATAGGAAATTGAACCTTAACTCAAATGTAATGAAATTATTGTAAAGAAATGTGCAACAAGAAATGCAAAAAGAGATGAAAAACATGGAAGGAATAAACCTATTTTTTTTGTGGAGGGAATGTGCTCTCGTTATTTTTCCTTAGATATTTTGGATTTGTTAAAATATGATGAATAACTCGGGGTGATCGAGTCTGTAATTGTGCAGAGGAGAAGTCAATGCATTTGGTATACCAACCCAACACATAAATGACAAATAGAAGAACCAAAAATAGGATCTAAAGCACCCCACTAAGGAAGAATATTATATATCAAAGTCATTCAAAAACTTTGATATCTTCCCCTTAAGTGCAAAGAGGATAGGAAAGTTCTTCCTATGAAGAAATTAGTCACTTTGATACCTTCCATAACCCCACAAACCATACCACTGTAGATGGATATAAGCCCAATTTTGTAAATTAGGACACATAGTAGAAAAGAGAAATAAGTGCCCCCATACTCTTCCCATGTGCCGCACAACTAAGTAGAAATTATGCATGATGAAATTGACTAGAGAAAGGATACCCATTCCCTAATTTGTCTAATAAAGGAAGATAAACCGAGTACCATGTAGAAAGAAAGAATAAAATACTTCATGCCCCCGAATCTATGCAAAAATGAATCAATATGAGTATAAAATCATATGAAAATGTTTTGTTAGTGATGAAAAACATGATAATGTTGACAATCTAGAGAAAATGCCCTTGGGGATAAATGTACAATAGGGTCGAGAATGCCCATATGATCTTGACCAGGTTGTACATTTTTGACCCATATATATTTTATCAAATTCATTTACCCGAGTCCAATTTTGAGGCATTTATATCTTCCTTTTATATGATGTGCCTAGAAAAATACATGTGTATGTTGGAAATATAGAATAAATCTTGGATATGTGCCCCTTTTTTGAGGCATGTGTGATGAAGAATTTGAGTGCAAAAATCAAAATAAAATATGTATATCCATGTTTGATATGTTGAAAACCTATAGATAACCTACGAAAATATGATGTGGTGGCCACCAAGAAGAATCTATACTTGTAAAGGGGATACACATGGTAGAAACCATTGTGCAAAATAAGAACAAAAACAAGAAGCATGATAATTATAACAATGTTAATGTAACAAAAATAGTAGTAAAAATAATATAAAAACATGTGTTAGTAGAAAAAAATACATACTAGCATTCATATGATTCTTAAGAAAGAAAACTAGTTATTGATGACTATCTTTGGCCTTTTTTATTTGTCTCTTGTTTTATATTTGGTCTTATACACCCTATAAAGCCCAGTCAAAATTTAACTTATTCATCTTTCATGAATTGAGACACCAACACCTGGCCCAAGACATAACCGCCTGTGCGCTCTTGTCCCCTCGGGCGCCCTTGACCCTTTCTTCACTTACTCACTCTTTTTGGGTCTCTTTTATCTTTTGGACATATTTTTCACTAATGGGTCAACCTTCCAATTGTCAATTATGAAATTAAAATAAAGGAATCATATAAAATACATAGTTATGTGTTCAAAATGAAGGACCAAAGACTAAACATCACTACTATCACCTAAGCTTGCATCCAAAAGGAACCAAAATAACTAAAAAAACATCCATCTAGCATCCATTCAAGGGACAAGGGACTACATAATCTATATAAAAACATAGGAAGGGGAAATTCATTATATTCCATACACAAATTTGCATATTCTAGAAAATCTAGCCCGTTATCTAGTGCATTCTACACAAGAGCTTCCTAGGGCACTATTCCTTACACACACTCACAAGAACTACATGGAGTCTGAGATGTAGTGCAATTATTGGTTGTAAGTTCACTCTATTGGGTGAGTGTTGGGGTTAGTATGACTCACATATTGCATCTTTGTTTTTGGATTTGATTTGGTTTTGTGGGTTTTGCAGGTGAAATTCTATTTTGTAGGAGACAGTACCTTTGGTGATCAAGGAGCGATATACATGTGATCAACGGGGAATATTTGTGACACTTGTGTGAAACAATATAAATCATATTTTGACCATTTGCATAGTCATGGGCACCCATATCTGGTCATTAGCACCTGAGCACCCCTGTCCTCCTAAAGGAGCCCTGTCCATCCTTGTTCATGAATTCCAAAATTTACAAAGATCAATAATGACGTTGCTTGCATCCTGTTCACCATTTCTCCTTGCTCAAATTAGTTCCAGATTACATGAATATCAACTAAGTCATCCTTTATCTATATATTGCTTAGGGTTTCATATTTACATTTTAGTTTTCTTGTGTCATTTATGTATTTTATCATTTATTTCATAAGTGATTCTACAATACATATATTATATTTAATTCAAATTAAATTAAATCATTTGGTGAACCCTACTCGTGATCATATAATTGGAGCCCCATTTTACTTATTTTATCCAATCTTTTTCCACGGCTCCTTAAATTCATCAAATTTGTTTGTATGACTTACTTCAAATGCATCTACCTTGCAAATTTGTTCTCAAAAAAATCCATAGATTTTGGACCTTTTCATGTGTTATATATGTTTTCATTGATGTCAAGCTACATTGATGGCAAAAGGAGTGAATTGGTAAAGTGAGCAAGCTAAAAAGATGAAGGTTGATTGGTAGTGTTAGCTCACGAAGCTCAAGATGACTAAGGATAAGTGCTAAGGGACTTAGTCAATGTTTGTGCATGTTGTGGACATGAGGAGATATCCACCGAAGTCTAGAGATATGCTAATAAAGACTTGGAGTAGCTTTTAAAGTCTCAGTAGAAAGCCATGAATCTCTAGAAGAAGCTGTGAAAGGAAAGTGAGTGTCGCGAGCATATGAATGAAACTACGAAGAAACATGGAGCAAAGGATAAGCCACAAGTGAGATAGGTAAAGCTGTGGATGTGACGAAAGAGCCACGTAAGTGAAGGAAAAACTACATATAAAAGGGAATAACCACGAAGAACTAGAGAAGCCGCTAAGGATGGAAGATAGCATGGAAGACTATAAAAGCCACAAGTAAAAGAGATAGAGTTTCGGACGTGAAACAAAGTCATAAAAAGGTAACATAGATAATAAGAAAGAGCTACGCACAATACGAATGAACAAGCCGTGGAAAGGTGAAGGACAAGGAGTATAGATGTGAGACATTATAGAAGCCGTGAGAAGCATAGAAGATTCATTTGATAATTAAAAAGCCACCAAGGAAGGAGAAATGCCCGAACAAAGGAAAATATTGCGTGACACAAAGGAGAAATTTAGAGGAGTAAAGGAAAGCCATGAATGATGGAATATGGACTAGACAAGGGTCGAAGGCAATCAAATTGATTCAAACATGTACAAGTGAGAGTTGGTTCTCCAAAATTGATGGTGATACGATTTCCAGGTGATTGTGGCTAGATGCACAACTTGAAATCCACAAAAATGAAGAAATCCATTATTCCAGCTACCAACATTTAATGCATATTAAATTTGTGGAAATGCAATTACATTCTCTATGAGATCCCGAGCTTCAAGGCAGAATAAAATATTGAAGAAGAAAATGACTCACTCATCTGGGTCACATTGCAAATTCTAAAAATATGGAAAATCTATTTTTAGGCACAACTAATAAATTTCTCTTGCACATGCATGGAAAATAATGTAATCAAGTTGAATATAGAAGAAAAAAAATGGAGAGTTAGTTGTATGCATTTAATAGTTTGAATTCTCAGGCAACAAAGTAGGAAGATACACGACACACAAATCAAAGGAAAGGAATGGGTTGATTGATAATATAGTTTGAACTTGGAGCCATTTGTAAAAAAACTCAAGTAATAAAAGAAGCATTCGATATAAGGAAGAGCCGCACAAAAGAAAATACGATGCAATCAAGCTGAAAAAGAGAAATAGAAGAAAAGAGAGAAAGATGAGAGTAGACAGATGAAGGATTGATTTATCAGATGAGAAGAGCATCAGGGTGGAATATTGATTGAGAAGAGGGATTGAATTAGATGAGCAGAAGAGAGTGAAAAGAAGAACACAGACAGATATAGAAAGGTGATCATAATCTATTATAAAAGCAATTGTTGTAACTAGATGATCAAAATGTATATGTAAATTAAATATAAGTTTTATTTTAGCATATTTGGGGGTTGGTGCTCCTTGTGGGGTTGGTGCCTCACTAAAGAAATCTCTTGTGATGTGTAATATTCACTTGAGTTTTTTTGTGCGTAATATTAGCAAAGGTGTAGGGGTTGGTGCTCCTTGTGGGGTTAGTGCCTCACTAAACAAATCTTGTAGGATGCATAATATTCTTACAAGTCCTTTCTTTGTGTAATATAAGCAATGATTTTTGGTGGGTTTTTCTCCCAAAAGGGTTTCCCATGGTAATCTCTATGTTTAGTATTATTGTGCATGACATATGTGTGATTGACTACTCATAGTTTAAAGCCGCACATTATTAAAGGGTTTAAAATTGGCATTAAGTGAAAATGTTTTAATCTGCACTAATGATTACCCCCCTCTCAGTGCTTGTGATCTCTAAAAATTGGTATCAGAGTGATGTCCTTATAATAGAAGATTAACATCTTCAAGGAGATCCTCCTATCACAAGCATGGCAACAAATCAGGCACAAGGCAATTTGTCACTATCAAGATCACCTCTCTTCACTGGTATAAATTATGCATTCTAGAGAATAAGGATGAAGACATATTTGATGTCACTTGGTTTTGATATCTGGGAATGCGTTGAGAAAGGATACAATCCTCCAAAGCCACACCAATTACTACTTCACGGATAAGGAAGAATATGAATGTAACTCAAGAGAAATGAACGCCATTCTATGTGGCCTGACTGAAACAAAATTTGTCAAATTAATGCACTGCACAACAGAAAAGGAGATATGGACCAAGCTGCAGAGTATCTATGAAGGTGATGAAAAGGTCAAGCTAGAAAAATTGCAGACCTATAGAGCTCAGTTGAGAATCTGAAGATGAAAGATGATGAGAGCATAACAACCTACATGCAAAGAATAGATGAAGTCATAAATATGATCATAGGTCTAGGAGAGAAACTAGAAGAATCTGTCATAGTGCAGAAGATTTTGAGATCTCTGACTGACAAGTATGATGCAAAGGTATCAGACTATAGAGGAATCCAAAGACATGAAGACTCTCATGATGGATGAATTGCAGAGCACTCTTTCAACATACAAGATGAGGACTATTGGATCCAAAACTTCTAAGAAATAATTAACATTCAAGGTCAAGAAAGAAACCCAATCCAAGCAAGAATAAGAAGAAGAATCAGCTTAGGAGATGAGTTGGATGATGAAAATATTGAAGCAATGTTCATCTAGAAGATTGAAAAGAGGTTCAAGTAAGTATAAAGGAAAACTCCCATTTAAGTGTTTTGCATGTGGACAAGTAGGTCATTTTTTGCAAATGAAGAATAAAAATTCATGAACATAGAAATTCAAGAAAGATATTGGATATATAAAGAAAAACAACAAGAAAATGTTCTTCAAGAACAAAAGGAATTTCTATTCAAAGGAAGAATCAAGTGACTCTGAATCAAGCAATCCTGGTATCTCTAAAAATGAAAATGATGTAGATCAAACAAAATGTCTATTTATGGCCATGGATGCAACTGAAGAAAGCAGCTCCAAAGGGAAGAACACAGTTGATGTTGAAGACTCTGATGAAGAAGAAGCTAAAGTGAATCTTGAAGAAGAATTAGTATGTGCCCTTGAAGAACTAAAGTTGTGTAGAAAGAAGAATCAGAAGATGAGATGCACACTAAAGGATTATGAAGAAAAAATCCACATCTTTGAGGGAAGACAATCTCAAAGAGAAGAAGAAGAGGCAAATGAGCTCAAGGAATTGGAAACACAGCTGGAAAATATTTCAAACTCCTACAAATCAAAGGAGGATGAGTGCACAAAGTTGAACTCAGAACTGGAGAAACTAAAAGTTGAGATGGAACAAATGAGCAAAAAACTAAAGGTGTATGAAAAAATTGAAAAGGGCTCAAGTGTTTTGACTGATATATTGAGTAGCCAACGTAATGTAAATGACAAGTATGGAATTGACTTTCAAAGAAGAAAGTAAAGAAAAGGAGCCTATAAAGAATGAAGAAAACAAGGTTGCATCAACATCTAACACCTCATCCGCCACAAACAATAAGGTTATCAATGTCACGAAGAGAAGAAATTCTACTCCCAAAATCACCTATGCTATGAGGTACACACACTCTTTTATGGTTACTATTATTCTTGTAATCAATTTGGACATAAGGCTACTAAGTGTAGAAAGTTCTCTAGAGGCTATAAAAGGAACTTTGGCCCATCTTACACCAAATGAACCATAATAATGTCCACCAAAACTACAACAAGAAAATAAATGTAGTTTCAGCCAACAAACAAGAGCCACCTAAGCAAAAGAAGTGGATATATGTTGCAAAGAAAGATGAGAACAAGAGAAAAGAGTCATGCTCAATTGTACAAACAACATTTCATGTGCAAAATGAAGATAAAAATTTTACTTTGGATAGTGGATGCTCTAGCCATATGACAGGTGACAAAATAAATTTTATTACTCTATCTAACAATGCATCTAGTGCTGTGAGATTTGGTGATAACAACTCAACAAACATAGTTGGGAAAGGAACCTTGAGTCTAGATAATGGAAATACTATAACTGAAAATGTTTTATATGTTGAAGGTCTTAAACATAATCTGTTGAGTGTGAGTCAAATGTGCAAGAGGGGATATAATGTGATATTCCATGACAAAGGATGTGATATCATAAACTGCAAAATAGGAAAGAAGGTTGCAAAGGCCAAGTGGACAAAGAACAACATGTATGTTCTTAATGAGATAAACAAAGAGAAATGCTTCACAAGTAAGATAGATTACAATTGGTTGTGGCACAAAAGATTGGGGCATGTGAGTTTTGAAAATCTTGTAAAACTAAGTGCAAAAGGTTGTGTCAGACATATGCCAACCATTGTGAAACCCGTGAGATACGCTATGCAAGGCTTGTTTACATGGCAAACAAATAAGGAGATCATTCAAATCAAAGGAGTATTCTATAACCAGACCATTGGAGTTGATTCATACATACCTCTGTGGACCCACCAGAACTAAAGGTATAAATGGTGAGGTATATTTTATGCTTCTAATAGATGATTACACTAGAATGACATGGGTAGCATGTTTGAAGCAAAATTCAAAAGCCTTAGATAGATTCAAGAAATTCAAGGCACTAGTAGAAAATGAGAAGAACAAGAAGATCAAATGCCTAAGATCAGATAGAGGTAGAGAATTTTGGTCAAATGAGTTTGATGAATTTTGTGAAGAACATGGAATAAGAAGACAATTCTCAGCCACAAGAACACCTCAGCAAAATGGGGTTGTTGAGAGGAAGAACATGACTATTAGGAGATGGAAAGAACCATGCTAAATGAATCCAAACTCTCAGACAGGTATTGGAGTGAAGTAGTGTACACCACAATTTATCTTTTGAATAGAGCTCAACTGAGGATAAATAGTGACAAGAATCCTTATGAACTGTGGAAGAAGAGACCAACAAATGTGAAGCACATAAGAGTATTTGGTAGAAAATGCTATATCAAAAGAGATGAAGAAAATTTGGGAAAATTTGACTCAAGATGTGATGAAGGAATATTCCTTGGCTACTCAGTGGTCAATGCGGCTTACAGATGCTACAATAAGTGGTTGCAGAAGATTGTTGAAAGCACAAATGTGAAGGTGGATGAAACACAATATGCCAAAGTCAACAACTAGTACAAAGACAATCATGAAGAACAAGAAGATGATGAAGAGTTAGACAGTTCGTGATGAAGAAGCAGATGAAGAGGAAGAAAGGCAGACACTAAGGCACCCTCAGGAAAGTCAAAAAGGACCATCCTTCTAATCAGATCATTGGAAACAAATATGGAAGAATTATCACAAGAAGAAGGCTGAGAGAGCAAGTATAACCATGAAGACATAACACTATTATCAATGATAGAACCCAAGAGCATTGCAAAAAGCAAGAAAAGATAAACATTGGGTAGATCTATGAATGAAGAGCTGGATCAGATTGAAAAGAATGAGACATGGGAATTGGTACCAGACCGCGGAACAAGAATGTGATTGGCACCAAATGGGTATTCAGGAACAAACTGAATGAGAAAGGAGAAGTGACAAGGAACAAAGCAAGGCTAGTGTGTAAAGGATACACGCAAATGGAAGGAATAGATTTTGATGAGACATTTACACTGGTGGAAAGAATGGAAGCAATAAGATTGTTCCTAGCTTACGTAACATACAAGAAGATCAGAGTATTCTAGATGGATGTGAAATCAGCCTTCCTAAATGGTTTCTGAATGAAGAGGTATACATTGAAAAACTTGATGGATTTTCACTAACTAAAGATAAAGACTATGTGTGTAGGTTGAAGAAAGCTTTATATGGATTAAAACAAGCTCCTAGAGCTTGGTACAATAGATTGGACTCATACCTCATTGAGCAAGGATTCAGAAAAGGTGTTGTAGATAATAATCTCTACATCAAGGAAGAAGGAGACCACTTTCTAATTGTCATTGTGTATGTAGATGATATCATATTTGGCGGAGACCATGATAAGATGACATATGAATTTGCTAATATGATGAAAGAAGAATTTGAAATGTCTATGCTTGGATATCTTTCATTCTTTCTGGGTTTACAAATTAGTCAAAAGGAAGTGGTTCAAAGCATTTATGCATGGAGAGAAGCTGAGAATAGAATTGACACTTGAGTTAACTAGCAAGAGGACTATAGATAGCACACTTGCATGTGTGGCTATGATTGAATGAAAATGTGTGGTGTGGCTAATAATAGCAGATATGCCTATTTTTGGAATAGATAAGTGGTGAAGGGAAAGTCCCCACCCTATATATATGATGTTAGGTGCATATATAGAGTATAGAGAGATAGATAGAGAGAGAGAGATCTAGATGTATGGAAGGAGATGTATGTATGTGTGTAACAGAGAATATATGCATATGATTGAACTACTATATCAGTTCCATACGCGCATTGGTATAGATTGACAATATTGTAAGGAGCTTTTGTATTTATTAATAGATGGAAGATATTGGCTGAATCTAAGTGTCATTCTGTGTGTAGTTGAGTAGTGCATGTTATTAATTCAATCATGATTACTGTTTAAGCTTGTTCTTTCATAGATCTGAGTGTAGCATGCATTGTGGAATGATGGATTAGTTATGAATCTATATGTTACTTCCTTCATCATGTTAACATCCTATTACAACAACCCTAAAGAGGGACCTGGTACCTTTGCGTGCTTCGGGTGAGTGCTCAGTCTAGGCTGAGTGATGTGCCAATGTGACTAGGGTGTTATCTAGTAAATTCTAGGCTGCATCATTGGTTCCATTTTCGGGACCTCTTTTTTCAGTTGTTTTCAGGATGGTTCATGATGAAGACGTACTAGTTAACTCTAGCAAGTATTGAGGAATGGATACATGATCTGGAGGAAGAATATGCATGGTGGTTCAATGGATGGATCTGAGTTTAATGCATGCACTTGGGTAGAATAGAACCTGTATGACAACTTATATGAGAGATTTTTCACTATCTTTCTAGTAGAACTATATGAGTGGCTTACTGCTTATGCATCTCAGTGGAATTGGAGGTATCACGCACTTTTTGGACACAGAAGAATTTTTAGGCCCTCTATGATGTTGATCTGATCTGGACTCGCATGGTGGATACGTGGTTTCGTGGTGTTCTAAATAGTTATATTCTGGAATATTCAATTTTGACGTACTCTTGCCCAGAGGTAGCTGAAGTTCTAGTTTTTGTGGTATCCAAGAGGAACATATTTGCAAGGTATTCCACTGGCGATCAAGATCTTAATGGTAACTTTGAACCTAGAGAGTAAACCGATGGCTAACTAAACTTTTCCATGTGCGGGGAAGGAACAAGTTTGGTTTAAGATGGCAGACCTAGCAGTAGAGAAAGAGAGAGGAAAGGTGGTTTAAGTATAATGAGGCATGCGAGAGGGAGATAGAGAAGCAAAGTGTTCCATTGCAGAGAGTATGGCATGGAGGAGAGAGATGGCTCGTGAAGGATTTATAGCTCACGTAGAAGATGGAGCGCAGAGCATCAGAACTCCCCATCTTGGAAAGCATGATAGAGATCCCCCTCGGCCTCACATGGAAGTGTGCCAAGCAGAGAGACTACCTGGACCATGGGTGTGCATCTTAATCCACCTGGTGACCTAGCCCTTGCGCTTGGTTTTTCAAGTATCTAGTATGACAAGTAACCAACAAACTAACTTGGGAAGTAGGAGAGAAGGAGTAAGTCAAGGATCAAGTACATCAATGGCAGGATAGATGACTTCAATGTCATTTGGAGGAGCATTCTTAGGTGCATCATCCACAGAATGTGAGCGTAGAATGTTGGATTCACCTCTAGAAGTGGAACTACCTCACAGATTGTAGGGGGTATAATATAGTACTACTATCGAGAGCATGGGGAGTACATCTACAGGCCCTATTCCAACTATAGGTGGTGGATCAAGAGGTATAGGTGGTTCTAGTTCTAGTGGATCTGGTGGTTCTGGAGGTAGAGGGAACACAGGAGGTTCGGATCAGGTGGTCAAGGTCCGCAACAACCACAAAATATCTATATGGAGATGTCTCTTCATCTCCCGGAGTATAGAGGTATAGAGGATGTCTGCCAAACATGTGCATATGTGTGAAATCTTGTGGCATGCTAAAGGGATCATGATTGTTGAGTGAAAGGAAAGTCAATTCACCACTACATTATAGGGGGCGCACACACACTGGTATAGGAAATTTGACCCTGATCAAACTTGTGTGGATTATGCAACATTGAGAGATGCTTTCTTGAAAGAGTTCCATATCCCTGAGTTTGAGAAGAAGAGTATAAGTGCTCAAGGATATCAAGCAAGGCACTACTGAGAGTGTATGTGAGTATGATGCTCATTTTAAGACACTTCTATCTAAGCTATCTTATGATATTCATGCTAGCCAACATGCACAATGGTTCGTTGGAGGATTGATTACACCTTTTAGAAGGGCGTTGTCACATAAGACATACATTGATCCACATGAAGCACTGGAAGTAGCTTTACATGTGTTGAGGTAGTTGGGAGCATTGACATTGGTGTTAGTCCATTCCTAGAGGCATAGATTGCAGCTATGGAAAAGTAGTTAGAGAAGCTATCAACAAATTCAGCCCATGAAATGTGCTCAAGAATTTGGTGTACAGATTGTGAAGTGGAAGGTCACACCAAGGATAGTTTCCCTCGCAGATCTGTATGCTCATTACTATTGGACTATGAAATTTTCATTTGAATCATGATGCTAGTCATTGTCCTTTGTTACAACATGCACGTGATAAGGAAGAATGTATCTTGCTTTTGCAAAATTTGTAGGTCCACGACCCATGATACTGAGGATTTTTGGTTGATTGGTTAGATCCAGGATGCTATAGACCTTGGGGTATGACAGACAAGTATAACAGATAGTTCTAAGGGTAAGAATGAGCACAGGATCGGGATCATAATCAAACGCTATGACAGGAATGAGGGGCATTTTGAAGGAGGTCATGGAAGGGGACGTGGATATCATGGTGGATATGGAGGATGAGGTCCATGGTGGAGGAAGAGGTGAGTTCCCTCATGGAACATATACGTGTGGATCTCCGACCACTATAGGTGAATGTCCTAGAATATTGCATGTTCTTTTTGTGGAAAGAACCATAGCTATGAAGAGTGCCCGGACTTATATGAGCATCTGAGTAAAGCAACATAAGCAAGAAAACAAAGGCATCGGGATGGTTAGAATCCAACATGTGGTAGAAGATCAAGTGGATGCCCAAGATAACAGAAGGACCTGAGGCATTGACAAGTGAAGATTACTACACATGCTGAAAAAACACGTGAGAGAGGCATTGCACAAGAAGCCTACGATCACCAAGGAGGAGGTTTTGCATGAGGTACCCAGATCCTGCTCATCAGAAGGAAGTTTACCAGATACCATGGAAGTGCTAAGGAATCTTCAAGGTGAGATACAATACCTAAAGGAGAAAAAGAAAGCATCAGAGATAGTCCAAACTGATATCGATGATCTATGAGAGGTGTGCAAGATGTTGCGCTAGAGAACATTATTCCACTATTAGGAAGTTGGTTAAAAGGGAACACTCCACGTAAGTCTTGAGACTGGATGATAGATTCTGCATGCAAATCTTCCCCCGATAGCATTGACTATGACAAAGAAATTACTTTGAATGTTGTTGTGGATGGGTGGTTGTTGAGAAACATATTGATCGATACAGGTGTGGAAGTAAATGTGCTTACATTAGATGCATGGGTACAAATGGGGAGGCCTCCATTGCAGCCATCATCTAATGTGTTGTTTATGGAAAACGACTAAGGCCACTCCCATAGGAGTTTTGAAAGATGCATCTATAACTATACAAGGGGCCAAGTTCACTGGGGATTTTGAGGTATTAGCACTTGCAGAAGTAGACAATTTTCCAGCCCTACTTGGATGCCCTTGGTGTTATGTGAATAATGTTGACTTGAGATTCAATAAGGGGTATATCAGCTTTGAAAACAAGGAGGAAAGGGTTGTGATACCTTTGACAGATGGAAATTCTACACCATATGTTGAACCTCTAAGTGAGGAGGATTTAAACAGAGTCTATGTACATGCTATTCAGGACCCAGAGGTCAATGAGCCATCAAAAGAAGGCATCTATACAGTGGGAGGATTCTCATTCTATTAGTGATACTATGAGTATTGCTTGTGACAATTGGGCTCATGGTACATATGAATTAGTAGGACGTGAGGTGAAAAGCATGGTGGTTGTGCACAAGAATGGACTTCATTCAATTTGATGGATAGGTAGCACAATACCTTGGTATATAGGGACAAAAGATCTTCCTACCTTTTAAGGCCATGGAAACACAAAGTGGAAAGATCAAGTTAAAAGGAGAGATATGTTAGTATATACACTACTACATGGGACAACAACGCACTTGGTGGGTAGTCCACAGAGATAATCTTATAAATTGGGAAGAGATTGGAGTCACTTTGTCTACTAGGTTTATAAGGAACAATGCACCTACGCAAATCTGCACTTATCATGGTGATCAACCTATTCAACATCACATTCAGCAGTGTGAGAGACTCTAGACAATAGGACAGGAAGCATTACCACCTTCACTGGGTGCATAGATTGTATTCTACGCTACAAGGATGCGCATGCGCTTGGTATGTATATGTAGAACTACATCGAGAAACTGGGAAACTGCAAGATTTGATTGCAAGAATGATCCAGACTTTTGACTACTTCTCGACTAAACCTCCTGTAGAAGAGGCATTAAAATTTGTCAAGTGCTTAACTATGGGAGATAGTGCAAAAGTAGAAGAGCATATACAAGAATTATTTGGTGAGGTAGAGTTTGGAGCATGTTTTGAAAAGGAAGAAGAAATGGACTCCATACTACTTGAATGTGCTTGCCTTGAGAAAGAGAAAGGAAAGATGGTTTACGTCGTGGATGATGAGGAAGTTGAGAACCTGGATATTGAACATTCACATGGGGTGTGCGAGGTCTTGGAAAGTGCAGAAAAGGATGCGTGCGTGCCTACCATGAACCCATGAAGACAAAGAAGGTGAATATAGGTTTGGAGGCTGAGCCTAAGGAGGCCATAATTGGAGATTATTGGTCAGACTCGGAGGTAGCAAAGATCATCGAGTTACTCAGGATTATCAAGACTTATTCCCTCGAGGATATCATGAACTTAAAGGTGTGCATGAATCACTTGGGGAAATGAAGATCAAACTTAAGGATGGTGCATGCCAGTTAGAAAGAGACCTTACAAAATGAATCCTAATTTACATGAAAAGGTAAAAGAAGAAATTGATAAAATGTTGAAATATGGAATTATCAAGCCCCTTGATGAGTCAGAATGGGTTAGCCCAATGGTGATCAGTATCAAGAAGAAGGATGGATGGATTAGGATATGTGTGGACTATAGGGAGTTGAATGCTGCATGTGTCACAGATCCATTCCCTATGCCATTCACTGAGGAAATACTAGAAGGAGTTAGGGTGTGAAATATATTCCTTCACGGATGGATTTTTGGGTATCATCAAGTTAGGATTGCTCAGGAGGATCAAGAAAAGACAACATTTACTACTGAATGGGGTAGTTTTTCCTATACTGTGATGCCCTTTGGATTGAAAAAAATGTGCCTGTTGTATTCTCATGCATAGTTGTTTAGGCATTTAAGGATTTTATTCACAACTTCTTTACAGTATACCTAGATGATTGGACAATATATGGGCTTGTGAAAGATCATTGTGACAATCTACGCTTAATGTTTGAATGATGCAGACAATTGAGTATCTCTTTGAACATCAAGAAGTGCATATTTTCTATGCCATTTGGGATACTATTAGGACATATAATCTGCAAGGAAGGTTTTCTAGTTGATCCAACCAAGGTTGCAGTCATTTTAGGCCTAGAAGTGCCTACCAGTCAAAGTGAGGTGTGGATTTTTAGGTCATACAGGATATTATAGAAAATTCATAAAAGGGTATGCCAAAAATTGCACACCCTTGGAAGAATTATCTGAAGGGGAAAGGTACATTTTATTGGGGAGAACCGCAACAAGCGTGTGTTTGAGATATTAAAAGAGAAACTTACTACCGCGCCCATTCTGTGCTTTCCTCATGGGATAAACCATTTCATGTGCATGTGGATGCTTCTGGCATGGCCATTGTGCATTGTGTTAGCTCAACCTGGTGAAGGTATTATAGATCATCCAATCTATTTTGCTAGTAGGAAGTTGACTCTGTGGAATGGAATTATACAACTATAGAGTGTGAAGCTTTTGTCAATGATCTATGCATTGTACAAGTTTTGATAAGTACTTGTTAGCAACACCATTTGTGTTTTATACAGATCACATGGCATTGAAGTACTTGGTAAACAAGCTCATCTTATAGGGGCATATATAGATGGGTGCTCCTATTTCAAGAGTTTGACTTCACAGTTGTGGTGAAGCCAGGAAAAGCAATTTTGGACCAGATCATTTATCTAGAATCAATTCGGAGAGAGGATGCACAAACAATTGAAGAAACAATGTCGATGATGCATAGTTATATAGGTTACAATGTGCCCATGGAATTAGAAGACATTGTTGTCTTTCTACGAATAGGTATGGCACTAGAAGGAATGAAAGCATTAGAAAAGAAGTAGCTTGCTATATGCAAGCACCATTTATGTTAATCAGTGGTGACCTCTACAAGCTAGGTAGAGATGAAGTATTATTATCACGTTGTGTATTAGAACATGAGCGTAAGGATATCATGGAAGAAGCTCATGGTGGTATTAGTAGAGGCCATTATGCGGGTGATGTGACTACCCGGAAGATCCTACTTGTTGGATTATGGTGGGAGACATTGTATAAGGACTGTAAAGAATATTGTAAGGTGTGTGATCATTTCGCGAGTGCCTAGAAAACTAGGAAAAGAGATGAGATGCCTTTGAGACCGATTACTAGTGCCGAACCATTTGAGAAATGGGCCATTGATTTTGTAGGACCTATTTTTCACCAGCCACGCGTAGGACTGGATCATGCTATATCATTACTTGCATAGATTATCTCATGGGGTGGGCAGAAGCAGCACCTACCAAGGAGGACTATGACAGCTACAACAATAGCTAGGTTTCTATGGGAGAATGTTCTTACAAGATATGGATGTCCCTTAAGCTTGACAAGTGATAGAGGTACACACTTTTTAAATGAGACAATCAGATCCTATTAGATGAGTTTATGGTTGCACACCATAAAACTACACCTTATCATCCTCAGAAAAAATGGAACTACTGAGGCCTTCAACAAGATTTTGAGCTAGACTTTGACAAAAATTTGTGATGTTGGAAGAAAGGATTGGGATGACAAAGTATCAGCTATTCTTTGGGCATATAGAACAACTTACAAGAGATTGAACAAAGCCACACCATTTCAGTTGGTGTTTGGCACAAAAGTTGTTCTCCCTATAGAATTTATGTTACCTTCTTTTTTGCATTGTGCACACTGGAGGTCTAGCTGATGAACAAGATTTAGAAGAGCGTATCAAAAAGATGATTCAACTGGATGAGCACCGAGCCATAGCAAGATGGAGTCAAGAAGTAGGAAAAGGCTAGGCAGAAGGCATGGCATGATAGAAACATAAGGGATAAGAAATTTGAGATTGGACAAATGGTACTTCTTTATGACTCAAAGTTTTTGCCATCCAGGAAAGCTCAAAGTACATTGGTTGGGGCCGTATGTTATCACTTCTATACTTGAATCAGGTGCTTTCCAGTTAGAAGCACTTGATGGAACATGGCTACCCTAGTTACTTTAACGGGAGTAGGCTGAAGCCCTACTATAAATAAGTCTTCTTGGTGTTTGTAATAAGGTAGTATTTCCATTTAGTTTAGGTTTTCAATTTATGTATTTCCTTAATGTATTTCCTTCATTATCACTATGCTTTGTCAATTTTTGTTGTTGTTTTTGTGTAATAAGTGTGCTTGCACGTGCATGAAGCTAATTATTGTATGAAGATTGTTTATGTGCAGAGGACTGCACATACTTTTAGTGTGGGGTGGTTGTAGTTATCCAAGAAAAATATTGTGGGAATTGAAAGGTGAAAGGAATAAGCTACTATGGGTGTGCTTTAAGTCAAAAGAAGATTGCTTCTCAAAAGTGACCAAGGATGGAGATGAATGAAAGAAAAATATAACGTGAGGTAAGTGGAGGCCATGATAGCTACCAAGAGAAGGTACAAGTGATGAGGTACTCGGGGGTGCAGAGAGCACGCGTCAAAAGAGAAGTTCTGTGACAGAGGGTAGGAAGGTGTGCTAGAAGGTTATAGTTGGGTGTGAAGATGTACCGCATGGAATGAATGGATTTGGTCAATGAATGAGGGGATATTTGGTAGGTGAAGGAGCAATAAATGCATCAAAATTTGAAAAAATTTGAAAAATTTATATAAGGATGGGATGTGGATTCATTTTTACCATTGCAACTAAGAGTATTTGAAGAAAGAGCCAAGTGTGAAGAGCCGAGTGATCGAGTTAAGGTGTGAAGGGTGTGAAACCAAGTGTGACAACCAGATCTGTGTGATAAGAAGCTTGCATCCCCTAGTGGTGAAGGGTTTGAGCAAAGAAGGAGAGAGAAAAAGGGTTAGGTTACAAAGTTTCCACCTAGGGCATGATTGAATCGAGCTAGGGTTTGATTCACAAAGTTGTAGAGTTGAAGAGGAGACATTTGCAAGGTAAAAATGGCACCGAAGAAGGCATCTCTGCAACAGCAAAGTAAAAGGAAAGAAGAAGGTAGTCATTGAGGAGGAAGAGATGGCACCAAAAGCTATTTTTAGAGAGAGATGCAATATCCAGAAGGAGGAGTCATCATGGGAAAGAATGGGATTCACCCATCGAAAGAGAAAAAGTGAGTGAATATAATCACAGACTTTTGAGAAAACAAGAAGGAGCTTGATTCCTTGCTCACTGCTAGAATGAACAAGCACATGGATGGAGGACATGCCAATATATGATGATGTGGGTGAAAATATTTTGAAGAGAATTGGGGTCTACCAGTTGTATGAGCTTCCATATTTTGGGAAGTATGAGCCCTGTATATAGTGGCTCATGAGTAGGGCATGAAGACTTCTTCTACTTTGTAGGACGTAGAGTTAGAATCTCATCTGCACTTGTCTCATCAGTTACAGGTCTGAAGGCCATAGGAGAAGATATAAAAGGTGATCTTGTAGATAAATCATGATTGTAAAGACCAAACAGAGTTGGGATACTTGAAGGGTCCGCGTGGAATGGACATAGATAAATTGAAGAACTATCCAGTTGTACAAGCTGCAACCCACCTTGTTACCAAGTTGAATGATCAAGAGTGGTGGTCTCAGGTAAATACTATGTGGTTACATGTGGCACGTAAGATGTCAGAAGGGACAATCTACAACATTATAGGCTATATTATAGAGAAAATAGTCGAAGAAGCATGCACAGGAGGGAAGATCACTTTGGGGCTGTTCTACTATCACTGGTATTTATGGAGATCGAGAGTACCAGATGGACCGAAGGAGAAAGTATGGGAATACCCCATGGAGAACAAGTCCCCAGCTGAAAGATTCAAGCAAGTACCTATGCAAGGGGGCCATGACAGATGATGTAAAGCAAAGGGAAGAGAAGTGGTATGACAGCTCTGTGGCATTTGGGGAAGAGTGGCGCATCCCAAAGGACCTACCTACCAAAGTGGTAGGGAAACAAGTTTAGTTTTTTGTATATCAACATTTCTACATCGTGTGCTTCCCAATGAAAGATGGAGTCTGGAGCCCTTGGTGCAAATTGCCTTACGCATTCACTGCAAGGTATTTTCAAGCATTGTTCATAGATTTTAGACACATGCACCGATGGTCTTCAATGTAGATAAGGTAGACTGTGATTACCATACATTGAGGAAGAAGTATGTGTATCCTGGTAGAAGTGCTTATATAGAGAGGATCATTTTAGAAGTATTGAATATCAAACCAATAAGTTTGGTTATAGTAGATGTGGGGGAAACATTGGTGTATCTCCAGTTGAAGCAAAAATGGAGAATAAAAATATGTGGAAGGTGAGTTCACACTTCCAACACCACCAAAGGGAAAGCATACAATGGAGAACATCCCAGTGCTTAAGCCCACATAAGCCAATTGAAGTGTGGATGAGATGAGGAGGAGGAGCGTGAAGATAGTGGTGGTTTGGAGCATAGGGGTAGGAGACATCCTACAAGTAAGGTGAAGCTGAGCATGCCATTACACCACCTCAGCCACAAGAGGGGGATGATGAGGATGTGAATAGTCCAAGGGGAGCACATGTTTAAAAGGGTATTTAGGAGAACAAGGACCCAAGGTGCTACTCCAACCACTGTGCATAAATCACCCAGACTCTCCCAAAAAAAGGAGGCTACCATAGAGAGAGAAGGAGGAAACTGAAGTTGAATGAGGAGGTGGAAGAGTCAGAGGAAAGTGCACCTAATTCTCCTACACTTCTAGAGGACACAGAAGAACAAGGTGAGGCATCAAAGGAAAAAGAAGAGGATGAGAAAAGACTAGAGGAGACAACTGCAGAGAGGATGTTTAGGACATGGAGACACAAGTCCCAAATTTGGAGGCTAAAGTTCCTAAGAAAAAAGGTCTAGAAGAACAAGTGGAGAGCACATTCCACCAGCCATGGGGTATGCAGAGGATGTAGGAAAAATTTTCATGTGCACCCACTTCCAGAGCACGATAGCAGCAGAAGGATTTATTGGCTGGGAGTTAATGGATGAAGATATGATGACAATGGTGTGCACTGAAAGAAACTATCATGGTCAATGCACACCCACATGGATGAGCCTGAATTTGATGTGTGTGAAGAGTCATGCATTTTGAGATGACTGAAGAAGGCACCTCAAGCTAGACACATGACAAAGTAAAGCCTACTGTCATGTCAGATGAGCAAGTCAACAATGCATTGGTGAAAGTTTTTACTGAGGTGGCTAGAAGAAACATGGACAAAGCTGCCATGATCAGAGCACGTGAGGAGTTGAAGACAAAGGATGTAGAGATAGTGCATGCATAACACAAGAGAGGGACTTTCATGTAAAGAAGAATGAGGTGTTCATAAGCATCGCAGAGGAGATTGGGGACAATGTAATCAAAGCAAGGCCACACTTAGAGGCCAAGGTACCAAAGACATTTCCTTCAGTGATACACTATGTGGGAAAGTTGGTGGACTTGGTACTTGAAGATGAAACTCTGCATATGCAAGTGCCAAAATGCTCTGAACAAGATGCCAAATGAGAGAAAGCATCTGTGATGAGAAAAATTACATCTTATGAAGGGTTTTGCAAGCATTATAGGAAGTATTGAAGAAAGTAGACCAGGCTTTAAATATATGCACAACTCCAGAGGTGCTTATCAACATCAAGACCCTCAAAGAGAATAACGAGGTCTAGAAAGTGATGAAAGATGAGACATTGGGCCACGCAGAAAGATTTTCAATGGTTAAACAGAAGTGTGAGGCCCTGAGCAACACAAGAGCCACACAAGACTTGGCTGGAAGAGCTTGGAAAGCTGATTGCACAGAAGATGGACCTTTTAGAAGGAAGAATGACATCAATGTCCAGTGTTGTGTTGGTTCTGCAAAATGAGAAGGGAGAAATTGTGAGGGATGAGTTGGAATCCATTGTTGTGGACATCCCAAAAAAAGTAGAGCAAGCACTCACTGAATGACAGGTATTAGAGGCTGAAATAAAGGAAGAGTATCTAGAGTTGATACTGCAAACTGATATAGAGGAGGTTGCCTAATAACCTCATAGAAATTCTTTATTTATCTACATTCTTTTTTATTCTTATTCTTTCCATTCTTCTATTCTTTCCTTCAATTTTTGGAGATACCCATTGTCGGGATGACAATGAGATTAGTGTGGGGTAATGTTGATCAAAGAATACTTGTCAAAGATCACACAAGGAGTCACGCATGGGATAGAAGGCCCAAAACCAAGGGCGTGGAAGGACAGAAGGACCCACGCGTGGAAGGCAAGTTCAGATTTAGGACTTAGCCGATTTTGAGCATGAAGACCTATTTTTAGAAGATGGCATGTGGAACACATCAACGAAGACAGAGATGTGTGCGCCATGCATTTTCTATCTTTGGAGAAGTGGTTCAAAGCATTTATGCATGGAGACAAGCTAAGAATAGAATTGACACTTTAGTTAACTGCAAGAGGACTATAGATAGCACACTTGCATGTGTGGCTATGATTGTAAAAATGGTGTGTGGCTATTAATAGCATGTGGCCTATTTTGGAATAGATAAGTGGTGAAGGGAAAGTCCCCACCCTATATATATATGATGTTATATGTAGATATATAGATATAGAGATAGAGAGAGAGAGAGATGGATGTATGGAAGGAGATGTATGTATGTGTGTAATAGAGAATATACGCATATGATTGAACTACTGTATCAGTTCCATACACGCATTGGTATAGATTGACAATACTGTAAGGAGCTTCTGTATTTATTAATAGATGGAAGATATTGGCTGAATCTAAGTGTCATTCTGTGTGTAGTTGAGTAGTGCATATTATTAATTCAATCATGATTACTATTTAATCTTGTTCTTTCATAGATCTGAGTGTAGCATGCATTGTGGAATGATGGATTAGTTATGAATCTATATGATCGATCACCGGTATATGTGAGCACTAAAGAAGAAATTACAGATATAATGACCAAGCCGCTACCAAAAGCAACATTTGAGCACTTAAGGAATGAATTAGGAGTCATTCTTGATCCCACCAACAACTAGAAGATGTGCGTAGAAAAGGAAAGGGAGCATTCTAAGGAATTATCAGCTCCTAAACAATGCCAAAGTAAGGGGAGATAATATATTAGCTAAAATTTATCAAAGCATGCATAAACTCAGGGGAAACATTGCTATGGACATACTAAGATAGATGTATGAGAAGCATAAGCCTAGGGGAGCTTCTTAAGGTAAGAACATGTTGTATCTAGCTTACCAGAATATTTAGTTTTATGTGGCATAGTTGGCCCTTTTTTGTTGTCAAAGGGGTAGGTAAGATGAAGTCGAAAATTAGACTATCAAAAGGGGAGAAACTATTATGTAACAGCCAAAAGGAAGAAGATAGGGTGTTACCAGAAACTAGGTATGGAAAACATTTGCCATAAAAATTTGTAGGTTTCTAATGTGGTATATATTCGTTAAGGTGTTTCCATCAATGAAAAAGGGGAGATTATTGGACCTTTTTCATGTGTCATATATGTTGTCATTGATGTCAAGCTACATTGATGGAAAAAGGAGTGAATTGGTAAAGTGAGAAAGCTAAAAAGATGAAGGTTGATTAGTAGTGTTAGCTCACAGAGGCTCAGGATGACTAAGGATAAGTGCTAAGGGAATTAGTCAATGTTTGTGCATTCCATGGACATGAGGAGATATCCACCAAAGTCTAGAGATAGCCACTGAAGACTTGGAGTAGCCATCAAAGTCTGCATAAATCCATGGATCTCTGGAAGAAGATGCAAAAGGAAAGTGAGTGCCGCGAGCATAGGAATGAAACCAAAAAGCAACATGGAGCCAAGGGACAAACCATGAGTGAGATAGGTAAAGCCGTGGATGTAAGAAAGAGACACATAAGTGAAGGCAAAGTTACGGATAAAGAGAACAACCGCAAAGAACTAGAGAAGCTGCTAAGGATGGAAGATATCCATGAGAATAATATAGAAGTCGCAAGTAAAATATATAGAGTTGTGGACGTGAAACAAAGTCATAAGAAGGAAATGAAGATAAGAAGAAAGATCTGCATACAATGAACAATCCGTGGAAAGGAAAAGGACAAGGAGTATAACTATGAGACATTATAGAAGCCGTGAGAAGCATATAAGAGTCAAGGATAATTAAAAAGCTACCTAAGGAAGGAGAAATGCCACTAACAAAGGAAAGTGCCGCGATATAAAGGAGAAAGTTAGAGGAGTAAAGGAAAGCTACGAAATGATGGAATATGGACTGGACAAGGGTCAATCAAATTGATTCAAACATGTACAAGTGAGAGTTGGTTCTCCAAAATTGATGGTGATACGATTGTCAGGTGATTGCGGCTAAATGCATGACTTGAAATCCACAAAGAATGAAGAAATCCACTATTCTAGTTGCTAACATTTAATGCGTATTGAATTTTTGGAAATGCAGTTACATTCTCTATGAGATCCCAAGCTTCAAGGAAGAATAAAATATTGAAGAATAAAATGGCTCGCTCATCTGGGTCACATTGCAAATTCTAAAAAGATGGAAAATCTATTTTTAGGCACAACTAATAAATTGCTCTTGCACATGCATGGAAAATAGTGTAATCAAGTCGAATATAGAAGAAACAAAATCTGGAGTTAGCTGTATGTATTTAATAGTCTAAATTCTCAGGTGATAAAGAAGGAAGATACATGAAACAAAAATTGAAGGAAAGGAATGGGTCGATTGAGAATATAGTTTGAACTTAGAGCCATTTGTAAAAAAAAAAAAAACTCAAGTACGAAAAAGAAGCATTCGAGCTAAGGAAGAGCTGCAAAAGAGAAAATATGATGTAATCAAGATGAAAAAGAGAAACATAAGAAAAGAGAGAAAGATGAGAGAAAATAGATGAAGGATTGATTCATCAGATGAGAAGAGCATCAGGGTGGTAGATTGATTGAGCAGAGGATCAAATCAAATGAGCAGAAGAGAGTGAAAAGAAGAACACAAACAAATACAAAAAGGTGATCATAATCTATTGCAAAAGAAATTGTTGTAACTAGATGATCAAAATGTATATGTAAATTAAGTCTAAGTTGTAGCTTAGCATATTTGGGGGTTGGTGCTCCTTGTGGGGTTGGTGCCTCACTAAACAAATCTTGTAGGATGCGTAATATTATTGCAAGTCCTTGCTTTGTGTAATATAAGCAACGATTTTTGGTGGGTTTTTCTCCCAAAATGGTTTCCCATGGTAATCTCTATGTTTAGTATTATTGTGCATGACATATGTGTGATTGAATGCTCATATTTTAAAGCCGCACATTATTAAAGGGTTTAAAATTGACATTAAGTGAAAAAGTTTTAATCTACATTGATTCACACCCCTCTTAGTGCTTTTGATCTCTAACACTAGACACTATGCATCTCCCTCACAATACGCCACCCACTCAAGTAAGTTTCATTTTTGATTGTCTATCGATGATTTTATCGCTCCTAATCCTCCATCTAATCAACCCATTTTGGAGTTAGTTCAAGCCTTGCACTATTTATTTCAAGACAAAATTCAAGCTATGGAAACAATGATTACATCTCTTAAATATGAAATCTAACATCTCAAGGATGCTTCTCAAGCCCATGCTAGTTCTTCTTCTACACCTCATTCTACTTCTATGTCTTCCACATGTGCTCATATCAGTCAACCCCAAGTCTTAGCGCTCCCCGCACCTCTCAAGTTTGATCTAAATGCTAAGCAACATGATATTATTCTTGAGATCCTTAATCACCAATTGATCAACTTGCTAACTACTCATTGTTATCCTCCTTATCGTCTTGCAAAATACCAAGGTCACACATATAGAAATTATCATGAAATTAATGGATATAATAACAATGATTGTTATGCTCTAAAATGAAAAATTGGCCACCTTAAGCATTATGGTCTCATTTCATTTGCTACACAAAATGCTGCTACATGTTCATCTTCAATTGCTAAATCCAACAAAGTTCCTAAATCTAATCCATTTATGTCTAGTGAGCATCATACCATAATTGTTAATGTTCCTACTATGGTAAGTCAAGAGTCACTTGTCCAACCCATTCCAACTAAAAACCTCCTCTAAAAATCATTCCATACCCTCCTCCTCTCAAGTCTTCTATAGCATTATCAATCCTAAATAAGCTACCACCATTCAAGGTCCCTCTCCACCCTACTCCACTTCAGCATCCAATTCATTTTTTCAAGAAAACTAATCCTTACATTGATGGTGAGACACATTTCAAACTCCACCACCATGGCATGTTCCTTCTCACATCACCACATAGATATCCATCACTTCTTTCTACTACCTATTACCACACTCTATACTCTATGCATCATTTTTAATATTTCTAAGTACTTTCAAACCCTTTGATACACACATTGTATTGTCATTACCCTATGATGCACTCTAGTTCCATGGTTCATACTCGAATGTTGAGGGTCTAAATCTGAAATGAACCTCACCACATTCACTTTTCATGCTCTATGCTTCATGATCTATCTTTCTAGCACACATTCTCAAACCATTTCCCGATGACACACTCTTATTCTATGGTTCATTCTTGATGATTAGGGGAATTTATAAATGAACCTCATTTCATACACATTCGATGGGGGGCACACTACTCTATCACATTCACACATTGGATACCATTCCATCACACTCATACATTGTATATTGCATATCTTGGTTGCACTTACTCTTGCTTTCTTATACTACTTACATGATGCACTTTGATTCTTGTGCTAATCAAATTCTTAGTATGTCATTATCTTTCTATATACACACATGCACGTTCAATTGGTATTTTTGAGTGGATGCATATCTCTTAAATATTTTCACACGGTGTAATGATGCTTGACATTGTACCTCTTACCGGTCCCACTATTTGAGGTTCTTGGGGCATCTACCTTTTACTACTCACATATTATAGGTCTATTGTTTCATCATTTCCTACTACTTTCTATTTTATTACTTTCCATTGATATACACATTCTCTTGACATACTATTTATATTTCTAACATGATAACAAGTGCTTCATGTGTAGCATTTACCTTGTAGGAATATTTTCCACCATGGCTATCTGATACATTTTTCTTGTCATTGTTTGCCAATGTATGCTATTATTTTTTGGCTATGCCCTATGTATTGTTTGATCACCATTTTTATGCTTTTGGATGCTTTGAACCTTATTTCCTTATGACATTGTGAGTGATGTCCCATGCATGAAACCCACTTTTCACGGTCCATCTTATCTTACTACTTACTTGTTGCATTACTTCCTATTACATGCTTTGTTTGCACTAACACATGTTACTAGCCTACTATTTGCATGTGCCTTGGTTTCTACCATGGACATCCCCTACCCCATGTAGGTATGTACCTTAGTTTAGCATCAGGTCCTATCTTTTGGGCCATATTCTCCTACCAACGTTACATACACCCCAAATGAGGGGGCATACATTGGGTGAATAAATCACCCCATACAATATCTCATAACTACAACAAAACACCGTATAATACAAAAACAACACATGTTATATTCACTAAATGACCCATAATATGACTTGGGTCCTCATAACAACACAAACACTAGAACCAAAACTTAGACAACAACACCTAGGCACTTGTGTCCTCTCATGGGCGCTAATGTCTTAGGGGCACATTTAGTCACTTATCAAATTAACACATTTCACATAATCCTTAAGAGTAGTTCCCAGATTTATAGACACAAGTCCTTCAATTACAACATGTTTGCAATCTCCTACAATTGGAACAATCAATACATTCATAACTAATTCAGGACAACAAGAACAAAATAGGGATGTACCATTTGAATTGGTGCTTATTGGGTAGAGTTATGGAAGGAGATTAATGCTACACCTCTCTTGAAAACACTTGTTCATTGGCATGATCACAAAGAAATATGGGAGCAAAATGCCCACAAAACTCACACTTGGCATGAGATCGATGAAAAAAATCACACTTGGCGTGAGATCACCCAAAAAAATAGCTCTTGGCATGAGATCACCCAAAAACTTGCTCTTCACAACATTTTCAGAATATCTCTATATCTTGTAATCTATCACCCTTGCCTCCCGGGAAAAAAATTAGATAGGATTGGACTTGGGGAGTTGATGGAGTTTCAAAGAAGAAGTAGTGGAAAATCAAGTAATTTCCATGTTTTGGGAACTTATAATTACTTTGGGGAATTTAGAATTATTTATATA
Organism: Taxus wallichiana var. yunnanensis; assembly: GCA_018340775.1. Classification (NCBI taxonomy): domain Eukaryota; kingdom Viridiplantae; phylum Streptophyta; class Pinopsida; order Cupressales; family Taxaceae; genus Taxus; species Taxus wallichiana. Next base: position 750,437,403 of record CM031234.1, read on the forward strand.
CATTTTCCTCCTCTCTTCCAAGCTCAATACTCCAAAAGTTAGAAAAATTTGGAGAAAATTGAGAAAATGGGGTTTTTACGGTGTATTGCATTGACGGTGGTTTTCGGAGCACTAAGGCTACATATGGAACTAGTTCTCTAGGAACTAAGGTTCCTCGTAATTGTTTTGGGGCTGTAATGTTGAGGTTTCAATGAAGTGCAAGTGGTTGTGTATTCTTAGAACACGAGGAACAAGTTCTCGTGGATGACTTGTTCCCCTATCCCCGAAAAAGATGCAATGTAAAGATTTTAATAATATGCGAGTGGGGAGAAAATGGAGAACCGAGGCCAGGATGGTATAAGTTCCATGGGACGTGATTTCCCGTAGAGGTGAAATACTCATAGTACAAAGGAAGAAGGATCCGAAAGATGGATGAAGTGTTATGTGGAGGAGATATGGGATCAAATTCTTCAAAGCACTAATGTCCCATTATAGGGGAACACTTTCCAAGTTCCACAGGACCCAATTATCTGCTCCGGCCAAAAATCAAACAAACCAAGTGTATTGTAGGGAATGCAGAGAAAATAGGAATAGGTTTCCCAGATCCTCAGTACTACTAGTACCCCTGAAATCTAGAAATATCCGCACTAGAAAGGGAAAAGTGATTTAATTGTGGATTGTAGTAGAACATTTGGAACCCGTGTTACTTTCCAACTCCCTAGACTTAAAATGGGCATAACTTTCACCTAGATGCTCTAATTTTCATGAAATTGGAATTTTTAGAAAGGTCTTGACATACTCTATGCCATAAAAACTTGGTGAAAAATAGGAAACGTCTTTATCATTAAAAAAACACAGTTCTAGGTAGTGAACAACCAGAATTAATGAAGTATGGTGCCCTTTTCTTCTCCAGAAAGTAAAAGATTGTAATGCCCCATTCACTCCCATGACATTTTAACCGAGACTCGATTTTCATGGGGAGGTGGTTATGGTCCTTTGGTGGAACCAATTTGTTTGAGGGTTCTACTAAATGTAATGTATATTGATTTATTCTCCCACCAACTACGCTTTGGGCAGTGACTTGTCCACATTAAGCAATTCTCCCAATAAATTCCTTTTTAGGCATGTATTAATGAGACTACAAATATTTTCTCTGTAAATTTCCTTTTGGTAGGTAGATGGGTACGCACTTTTACTTGGTTGTGTGAGAGATTTGGGTGAAGGTCTACTCGGGAGGATGTGCACATTTAGATTGGTGCCTTCTTTTGTGCGAGTTGAAATGCCTTGCTAATGCATCCATCCACTATCTTTTGGATCGCTTTTCCTTCTCCCTTCCTACCTCATGGTTCTCTTAGTGTTGGCCATCTGCATTGGACATTTATTTTTCTTTACTTCCTTCTCCATGTTTCTCCGCTTGGTTACTGCTCCCTTGTTTAACTCTTCCTCCTCCTTGGGCACATGTTGTTGCAACATGTACAAACCCCCTCTCCCGATACACAAGATTTCAAGGTGGTAGAGGTGCATATGGCTTAGTATTGACTGAAACCTACTCTTGTCTTATATTCGGCTGCATGGAGAGTTCTAGTGGAGCCTCGGGTGGGACAACAGGTGTTGAGCGGTGCAATGGTATGCGAGTGCATGTTCTTTGTCCAATTTAGCTAGGCTTTTAGAGATCTCAAACACCCATTTCAACATGCACGCATTTCGAGTTCTTTCTTCTTGATTGTTTTCTACCCAGTTTACTTTCTTGGTTTTCTCGATTTACGGTTTAAAAAAAAGACACCCACATACCAAAAATAATCCCACCCATATACCCAAAATAAATGATACCCATAATTTTGTTTAAGGAAAAAATGATCCCCATTGGAAAATGAATGTGAATGAATGAATTAATGATTGAATACCTTGACCCGCCTATTTTGTAAAGAATGATCTCTTTCTACCTTCTCAAACAATTTCATGCAATTTCATTTCGTAAGTTTTAGATTTTCATTTCCCCACGAAGATGGCAATTTTGGTTGATGGGGTATAATGTATTGATCTTGGTAATAATGCTTGGTGTTTTGAACAAATGATTTGGTGGAACATTTACTGATGTTTGACCAAATAAAAGAATGAGACAACTTCTCATAGAGTAAGGATACTAGTGTGTGTGGAAAGAAGTGGGTCACTCATAAGTCACTCACATTGTTTTATCCATGCAACAAATAGGTCTCCAACCCTGATCGATCGGTTTACATTTCACAACAGTACGTCTAGCCTATGCCAAAATGGAAGATTTGGAGTAAGATATGATATCCATAAAAGAATAATGGAGATGAATTTTGTTAGATGTTGTAGTTGCAACAACTCCCTGGTAGACATGTATGCAAAATGTAGAAGAATAGACAAAGCACATGTATTGTTTGACATAAGAATTACCCCCCTAAAATGTGTTCTCCGGACTACAATGATAGTACCCTTCGTAACCTTGAAAACGAGATGTTAAGCTTCATTCGTGTACCTTGGTATGTAAGGAGTCACCTTGACTTTTGGATCGACCCCAAATGAACATATGTGATCTTTTCACGCTCTTATAGGAGCCTGTTATTACATTGCTTTGTTTTCATAGTGAAGTAGAAAAGTCATTAAAACTATAAAGTTGGCTTTCGTTTTGAACCACCATTTGAAACCTGGATAGAGAAATTATTATCCATTTTCACAAACCTCTAGTGTTCTTACTAGAAAATTGCATGGAACTTTCAAAGTTAGGGAAAAACACTTTTAGAAAACTTACCTGATATAGTTTGGCAAAGACATTTTGTAGGCCTCTGTCGCGCAGATTTGATGAGGTCAAACTGGACCAATTTTGACTTGTCGCTCCAGAAAACTTGTCGCCGTTTGAAAATGGTTTTCTAGTTCTCAGTCCCATCGACTCTAATGAATTCTCCTTATATAGGGGAACTTATAGGAATTGTCTCGTTGCATGCTCATCCATCGAACGTCAGTTTTGGATGTGGTTTTTCGAACTCGAGCTAACTTTTATCCATTTACAATCGGGTCAACTACGACCGAGCTCCCATGAAAAACTAGCCGCCAAACGTAAACCGTTCACTTTTTCCAAACTCCAACAGTTGCTATGAATTCTTGGTATATATGTGGACACGTAGAAATTTAATCATGGTGTGTGTTCTCATCGGAAGACAACTTTTGGAAGTGGTTTCTTAGCCTCCGAGCCCATTTTGAACATTTTTGTAGCTAGTAAGAAAATGTAAAAATAGGAAGTTATGGGACCCTCGTCGGTTGCCAAACCACCGTAGATACTTTTGACACATGTAAATAATAACTATTTAAAACTCTATAGTGTAACTTGTTGTGTGAAATAGAACTTTTGAAAATGGTGTTTTCTCTCTCTTCCCTTCTCTTTCTCTCTCCTGGGTTACAAAATGAAGTAAAATGAAATGTAATGAATACATGTCTCTAAACCTTTTATTTTGATTGCAAATTGTAATTATTATCATATGTAAATGGGAAACTAAAAATGATAATTATGTTAGATTAGGGTGGATGCCATGCCAGTGATTTATCACTGATATCATGCTCACGTGGTTTTGCAGGATGAAAGAATGACGATGAAAAGGTGATGTGTAATTCATTATTTATCATTGTAATTTATATAGTTCATTGTTAAATGAATAAATGTATAATGTAGTCTCATGTTATAGAAGGTTATATTTGATAATTTGTTGATATGTATGAGATGTTAGTTTCAAGGACATCTAGGAAATGTGCATTTAATCATAGGTCAATTTGATTTATAGTACACCTGGTAAAAAGGTTTGATATTTATATAAGGTAAATGAATTTGAAGTAATATCTTGTAGTGCATATTTAGTGTTCAATAAATGATTAATGAGTCATCTTGTGCATTCATACTTTGTAAATGTAATAAAGAGATTTAATCGAAACACTCTACCCTTGTTCAATATCGGAGCATAACTTGTTTTTCATGTGATCCTTACTTACCGTAGAAGACATTGAAAAAACCGTAGAATGAACTTAAACCCTGCACTCGATGGAAATCTCCTAGTTTGAGTAAACAAGAGCCCAAGAATGGGTTTATCATCTTAGTCAAGTATGTTTAGTGACATTGTCTTAAACCCGTCTGATAGGAGTGACATAGTCAAACTTCATTTGGAGTATGTAGAGCTAACTCCTCCTTCGTAGCCTAGTGGACTACCTTGTCATCCGAAGATAGATTTAAAATTAAAGTTCTTCATCGAAGTGAAATCCTGTTGGATCCAGATGACATAGATGGAGGTTGTGACTTAGTTGTTCTAGGTCTTAAACTCTTGTTAATGAACCCTTAGCTCCGCTCAGCTAAATGTGTTACCTTGGTTTCTCTCAACATAACACCTTGGTCCTTTCTGGAAGGTGGTTTAGCATAAATTTGTCCTCTCGCTTAAAACTCATATTATAGTTGAGGGGTAGACCCTTAGGTGAAGTTGGAATTAATCTAAACCTCAGTTGATTTGGATGTTAACTTAGGGTTTGTGTGTAGCTTCAAGTCTCTAATCATATATGTCTTCAAGAGGTTAGACAAACACTTCGTAACTCCTTTTACAAGACAATGCTAATAATAAGACCATAATGTGACGTAGAAAATAAAGCATATAAGAGTAAAAATGAGATTTGAGGTTTGGAATAATGCCACTCTTGGAGACCTTATATCTCAATTAAATATATTCTTTTGTTTCAAAGAATATGAATTGCCTTGGTGTGATCAACCTTCGAGAAACAAAATAATATATATAAATCAAAATGGAATTTCACAAGTCATTGAATTAGAATAACTATGGTAGGGAAATAACTATACCGTGATCGAGGAATGTTTTTGGTAAAAAGCTATCTTGTATCTAAATCTCCGTTAAATCCTAATATCGCTATATGGACACCAAGTCACATTCACTTGAGTTGTAAGAGTAAAAAAAGGTAGACATTGAATATATGTTCGAGAAGAATATTCTTAACATAAGAACAAGATAATTAAGTATTTTATATGCATTTGAATTATGCCAAATAAGTATGCAAGTTATGGAAAATTTTGTAAAGAATAAGAAGCCAACTTAAAAGGGTCGAATGGTAATTTAACCATGTGGAATGAACTTAAGAATTATGTAGGTGGACAAATGAGAAATTTATCCTTGCACAATAATGTTCTTGGAATGTTAATCGTAACTAAAATACAATTAAAGAAATGATGTGTTGTGGGTTCGCCATTCCTGAAGTCATTTTTCTTGTGGTTGGGTCATTACTAGTAACCATTCATTGGGAAAAGTGTGGCATCGACATGCCTATGTTGTTTTCATGTGTCTATGTGAGTCGATGACTTATGTGATTGTTGTATGCGAGTCGAGTTTTGTACTTGGAGCCCTTGTTGTGTTGTGTGTAGTGAGCAATGTAAGTCAAAAAAAAAATTATCCGGTATTTTACTATTGTAATTGTGTGTGTAAAATGTGGGCACTACATATGGTATCAGAGTGGAGGTTCATGCTCTCGAACCTCTGGGATGGATTGGAGTTGTGATGTTGCATGATGGTGGTGGATATTGGAAGAGTAATGTGATATATGTTGATGTGAACTATGTTGTAATTGTGAAATTATGAAAGCACATGTTGTGCATGTCACTTAGTGCGTATTTGTTGTCATGTTGATGTGCTGATGATGAGAGTATTCACTCTCTATTTCATGGATTCAATGAGGAATTCGAGTGTGATGTACCACCTTGTTGTGTGTGAATGGAATGTTATTGTGGATTGCAGAGGGTTAAAACATTTTGGCTTTATGTGATATGAAGGTGTATTGATGTATTGCATGACAAAATTGATGTAAAGTGAATCAATTTTATCGTGATGTCATCACCGTATTGTGATTAGTTGTGTGCATCGTCGTGTTGTATTGCAATTGACTATATGTTGTAAGGTTAGACATTGTGTTCCTCATACGTATAATTCATGTAATATGTGATGGTTCATGTCGTGATTTAGGGGCATATGGTGAGTATGATCCCTAGTGTATAGTGATTGCACTTTGGGTGCAGGATGTGGTAATGTGATGTATCGTAACCCATGAAAGTAATGATTGTGTTATACCCTATATATAAATACCATGCGTAAGATGTTATGGTTAATGTGTGTGAATCACCATTGTGTTAGTGATGTAGTTATGTGTATGTTGTGAACCTTACACTAGACGACCCTAAGGGGATAAACTGTCAAGAGTGTATGTGTGGAGAGAGGAGGCGTGGACCAGTTTTCATAATCTTGAGCCGAGTACGAGTGAGGAAGTGGAGTCTTATATAGACTGAAAACCCACTTCTATCTGTTTAGTATACTTCGAGCTTGCTCAGTATATTGTGGGTGCGCACCACCTTAGGCTCAACTTATGCAACTAGAGTTCCCCTCTTTCCTATTGGATTGTTCATTGAATAATCCTATGTGATTTTGACTATGTTGATCCTTGTGGGAGTATGGAGGAATGATTCAGGAAGAGATGATGACAGTTACATTATTTGATATACTCATTTCTAGTTACATGTATATTTTTATGAGCTGAGGCTCGATGTCCGAGTGCCAACAACTCGATGAGTACCCCTTTGGTGGTGGTATGAGGCCACATAGTGATTGTAATGTGCTATTTTCTCAATACGTATTTTATTTGTAAATTAATCATTATCTCTTTTTTAGCTAGAACCAACCTGTTTTCTTGATTGACATGTTCTTATATTTTGGGCATTTATTTGATTGTTGCATTAACATTTGGATTTTGCACTAACCATGGCTAATTAGCCATTTTTTTTTTCTTAGTTTTAAAACTTTCTTTTCATATTTAAAAGTTTTGTAGCCTAGCCCAAGGCTTTTGATTTTCCACTTGGCATTTGAATGGATTGTTATGCTGGTTCTAATGTCGTAATGTGTTGGAATAGGGTCATGGGATTAACCATGGAGTGGTTGAACCTATGGACCCACTTCGTTGTATGGGGGTACGCCCCAAGGAGTTATAGATAACTAGCGGGTTGTTGAACCACATGAGTTATTATGTCACTTGGGTTGGGGGTGATGGGGCTCTATGTGCCCAGGGCCATAGGGTGACCCGCCTCATTAAAAGGAGAAAGGAGATGGGCCTCTATGGTTGAGTGACCTGATATTCTTTATAGCACTCTATGGTTGAGTGACCTGATATTCTTGATGGGGCTCTATGGTTGAGTGACCCGACTTGGTTTTGGCACTATGATTCTTTCTCTTGGGAGGTATATGGAGTTGTTTGAGGTATATGGATTTGTTTTGGGATGCTTTAGGATATATATGGAGATTATTTGGTGATGCTTTGGGAAGGTATATGGAGTTTTATTTTGTGCTTTTGGAGATATCTGGGGATTGTTTCGTGATGTCTTGTTATGTGTGGAGTTGGTATAATGAGTTATGTGTACTCTTGTGAGTCTCGTTAGACATTGTTATGGTTGAGGATTGACATTTCCATTTGTATTGACTATTGGATATTGGATTGGAACTATGTCGTTAATAGTCATGGTTTTGAGACATGTGATACCAGTTACCTTTGTATCAGTGTGATGATTATGTTTGTCAGTCATATGTGTGTACTAGATCTATGTCTAGGACATAATTGTTGGAAATTATTTGCTATGTGGACTACTTGTTGTCATTCCATGGAGGAATTAAAAGACCTTGTGATATGATACAGTCATGAAAGTAGGTAGCAAGATGTCTCGTGGGTTGTTTGTGTTGTGTTAAGTTTTGTGTGACATCTTGATGTTAGTTATTGTTGGGCACCCACAAACTTAAGACAACTGAAAAATTCTAAACAATGAATATTATAATCTTGAGATAAGAAATATTGTATAAAAGAAAATGCTAACTAAGTAATAAGGTAAAATGGAACTACCAATCTTCACAGAACCTTGAAAGTTAAAATTTCTACCTGATGTTCCTAGGGCCACCCCGTGGCCATGATTTTGTGTCTAAAATCTTAACCTTAGAGCGTACCTTCACCCATATTTGTTCCTTGTTGCTTACCATTTCTCTTTCTTCATTGTATGTCACATCGAGGACGATGCTTTCTTAAGGGGAGGAGAATGTAATGCCCCCATTCACTCCCATTTCCAAATTTTAAAATACTCGAATAATAAAGCATGGGGAGGTGGTTATGGTTATTTGCTCTGTACAAAAATTTTTGAGGGTCTGCTAAATGGTAATGTATGATTTTGATTTATTCTCCCATGGTTCCTTTGTGGTGACTCTTTCCACATTAAGCACTTCTCCCAATAAATTCCTAATTGCTTGATTTTATTAATGAAAATCTAGTTTCTACTTCTTTAAATTTTTTGCTCTATAAATTCCTTTTGGTATCATAAAATTATGCATTTTTTACCGTAAATCATTGGAGTTTTTGGGTTGAATGCTTTGGGAGGATTTATTATTTGATTGGTGCCTTTTTTTCTCGATTGAAACATTTTAATAAGCATATATCATTTTTATTTTGGATCGATGTTGTTTCTCTCTCCTTATCACCATTTCATGGTTCTCTTAGTGTTATTTATCTTTATGATTTGAGACATTTATTTGTTCTTTTTCCTTCCTTTTTATCGTTGAGTTTAGCTTTGTTTCACTCTTCCTCCTCCTTGGGCACGTGTTGTTAAAAAAAAAAACCCCCTCTCTCGATATTAGGATTTCATGATGGTAGAGGTGTTTATGCCTTAAATGTTATGATTTACTTACTCTTGTTTTTTTTTTTTGGATATTTTGAGCCTCGGGTGGGATATAGTGTAAAGCTAATGGTTTGCCAAAATGGTTGAATGGAAGTGCATGTTAAAAATCAATTTGCTAAATTTAAATTGGATCTCAAAATAAAAACCCATTAGCTATGCACGCATTTTGATTAAAGTTTTTTGATTGTTTTCTACCCTTTTTACTTGGATTTTGATTTTTTGAATTTTTTTGTTTAAAAAAAAATGGATGGCACATAAAAAAAAAATCCATATCCATATATCAAAATAAATGATACCCATATACAATGATTTTTGAAGGAAAATGATTTTTGAAGAGGAATGTGAATAAATGTCTTAATGATGGGAAACCTTCAACACTTATTTCATGGGTATTGAATGATCTTTTTCTTTTTCAAACAATTTCACAATTTCATTTCGTAAGTTTTAGATTTTCAATCATTTCTAAGATTGCTTTATGTGATTTCGACTTTTCAAACATGGGATAGATGAGAGATCTGAATAATAATCTTAGCATTTTCAAAACAAATCTAACTTTGGTGCATGTGAACTTTATAGTGTTTGACAAATGAAGAAATGAGACAACTTCTCATAGAATATGTTAAGCATGTGCATGGAAAGAAGTGGGTTTAAGTCAGTCAGATGCCACTTCACATTTTAGCCATGCAACAAATAGGTCTCAACAACAATCAATTTACATTTTTTTCCAAATGTATTATGCAAAAAGCCTATGCCAAAATGGAAGCTTTGGAGTAGGGTATGATATCCATCAAAGCATAATGGAGAGAGGAATTTTTTCAGATGTTGTAGTTGCAACTAAATTGCTTGGTAGACATGTATGCAAAATGCAGAAGAATAGACAAAGCACATGTATTGTTTGACAGAATACCCCAAAAAAAAATGTGTTCTCTTGGACTGCAATGATAGTAGGATATGCACAAAATGGATTTGTTGAGAAGGTGCATGAACTATTTGATAGAATGCCTCAAAGAAATGTTGTCTCATGGAATGCCATGATTGCAGGATATGCACATAATGGATTTGTTCAAAAGGCTTTAGAAACTTTCAAGCAACTACACTCACAGGTGTAGAGCCTCCTATCTGTTGCCAACATTCTCTCATCCCGTGTGCAAGAATGGAGCCTTATGCAGGCCCTAGAAAATTGTCAGAACATAATGGGAAACTTATTCTATTGGAAAAACTTCAAGTGATCGGGAAGTTTTGTGTGTTGTGGAGGTTAGATCGAGGCTCGTGAACTGGTTGATGAAGTGCCCAAGTGAGATGTTGAACCAAAGCCTGCGGGTTTGACCGACTCCATTCCTCCCAGGCATGGTTCATCTCCCCTTACCTCTCATAATTCTCGTGCTTTAGTTCTCTTTTGCAACTTAATAGAATTTTAAAATATTAGGATTTTAATATAGTTAAATTGTTTATTTCAACTCGTTGCAAAACAATGAAATGTCGTGTCGTAACTCATGAAGTCAAAATAACTCTTTTGCATTAAAACATGAACTTCCACCCTCATTCTGAGGTGATTTAGAAAACTTCCTACCCAACTAGATCACTACAATATTGTTTTATCGACAAGATGAAATTGACTTCCCAGTAATAATGTTGACCATCTCCCTGTTTAAATAGTTAATTTTTGCATTTTTCAGAGACTCATTAAGTACCCTTCGTAACTGAAAATGAGATGTTAAGCTTCATTCGTGTACCTTGTTATGTGAGGAGTCACCTTGACCTTTGGATTGACCCCGAATGAACATATGTGATCTTTTTGACGCTCTTATAGGAGCCCTGTTACACTATGTTTTATAGTAGTAGAAAGTTGTTAAATCTAGAAAGTTGGCTTTCATTTTGAACCACCATTTGAAACCTGGATAGAGAAATTATTTCCTTTCTTCGCAAAACCTCTAGTGTTTTTACTAGAAATTGCATGGAACTTTTATTTAGGGAAAACACTTTTCTCGGATATTTTTGACAATGCCATTTTGTAGGCTCTCGGTCAGTTTGACAAGGTCAAACTAGACCAATTAGGACCGGTGGCTTTAGAAAACTTGTCGCCATTTGAAAATGGTTTTCTAGTTCTCAGTCCCATCGACTCTGATGAATTCTCCTTATATAGGGAAACTTGTAGGAAGTTTCTCGTTGCATGCTCATCCATCAAACGTCAATTTTGGACGTGGTTTTTTGAGCCCTCGAGCTAACTTTTGTTCATTTGCAATTGGGTCAACTATGACCAGTGGCCCCGAAAACTAGCCGCCAAACGCAAACCATTCACTTTTTCCCAATTCCGTCAGTTGCTATGAACTCTTGGTATATCTGGGGACACGTAGAAAGTTAATCGTGGTGTGTGTTCTCATCGGAAGATAACTTTTGGAAGTGGTTTCTTAGCCTCCGAGCCCATTTTGAACATTTTTGTAGCTAGTAAGAAAATGTAAAAATAGAAAGTTATGGGACCTCTCGGGTTGCCAAACCACCGTGGAAACTTTTAACACATGTAAATAACTGTTTAAAACTCTATAGTGTAACTTGTTGTGTGAAATAGAACTTTTGACAAATGGTGTTTTCTCTCTCTTCCCTTCTCTTTCTCTCTCCTGGGTTACAAAATGAAGTAAAATGAAATGTAATGAATACATGTCTCTAAACCTTTTATTTTCGATTGCAAATTGTAATTATTATCATATGTAAATGGGAAACTGAAAAATGATAATTATGTTAGATTAGGGTGGATGCCATGCCAACGATTTATCGTTGATATCATGCTCACGTGGTTTTGCAGGATGAAAGAATGATGATGAAAAGGTGATGTGTAATTCATTAATTATCATTGTAATTTATATAGTTCATTGTTAAATGAATAAATGTATAATGTAGTCTCATGTTACAAAAGGTTATATTTGATAATTTGTTGATATGTATGAGATGCTAGTTTCAAGGACATCTAGGAAATGTGCATTTAATCATAGGTTCAATTTGATTTATAGTACACATGGTAAAAAGGTTTGATATTTATATAAGGTAAATGAATTTGAAGTAATATCTTGTAGTGCATATTTAGTGTTCAATAAATGATTAATGAGTCATCTTGTGCATTCATACTTTGTAAATGTAATAAAGAGATTTAATCAAAACACTCTACCCTTGTTCAATATCGGAGCATAACTTGTTTTCATGTGTGATACTCCTTACCGTAGAAGACATTGAAAACCGTAGAATGAACTTAAACTCTACACTCGATGGAAATCTCCTAGTTTGAGTAAACAAGAGCCCAAGAATGGGTTTATCATCTTAGTCAGTATGTTTAGTGACATTGTCATAAACCTGGTCTGATAGAGTGACACAGTCAAACTTTTTCTTGGAGTATGTAGAGCTAACTCCTCCTTCGTAGCCTAGTGGACTACCTTGTCATCCGAAGATAGATTTAAAATTAAATTTCTTCATCGAGTGAAAACCCTATTGGATCCAGACGACATAGATGGAGGTTGTGACTTAGTTGTTCTAGGTCTTAAACTCTTGTTAATGAACCCTTAGCTCCGCTCAGCTAAATGTGTTACCTTGGTTTCTCTCAACATAACACCTTGGTCCTTTCTTTGGAAGGTGGTTTAGCATAAATTTGTCCTCTCGCTTAAAACTCATATATAGTTGAGGGGTAGACCCTTAGGTGAAGTTGGAATTAATCTAAACCTCAGTTGATTTGGATGTTAACTTAGGGTTTGTGTGTAGCTTCAAGTCTTCTAATCATATATGTCTTCAAGAGGTTAGACAAACACTTCGTAACTCCTTTTACAAGACAATGCTAATAATAAGACCATAATGTGACGTAGAAAATAAAGCATATAAGAGTAAAAATGAGATTTGAGGTTCGGAATAATGCCACTCTTGAGACCTTATATCTCAATTAAAAATATTCTTTTGTTTTCAAAGAATATGAATTGCCTTGGTGTGATCAACCTTCGAGAAAACAAAATACATATATAAATCAAAATGGAATTTCACAAGTCATTGAATTAGAATAACTATGGTAGGGAAATAACTAACCGTGATCGAGGAATGTTTTTGGTAAAAAAGCTATCTTGTATCTAAATCTCCGTTAAATCCTAATATCACTATATGGACACCAAGTCACATTCACTTGAGTTGTAAGAGTAAAAAAAGGTAGACATTGAATATATGTTCGAGAAGAATATTCTTAACATAAGAACAAGATAATTAAGTACTTTATATGCATTTGAATTATGCCAAATAAGTATGCAAGTTATGGAAAATTTTGTAAAGAATAAGAAGCCAACTTAAAAGGGTCGAACGGTAATTTAACCGTGGAATGAACTTAAGAATCTGTAGGTGGACAAATGAGAAATTTATCCTTGCACAATAATGTTCTTGGAATGTTAATCGTAACTAAAATACAATTAAAGAAATGATGTGTTGTGGGTTCGCCATTCCTGAAGTCATTTTTCTTGTGGTTGGGTCATTACTAGTAACCATTCATTGGGAAAAGTGTGGCTTTTTTTTTGCTTCATGGATATGGTGGTTTCAAGGTTGTGTTAGACTGTGGCACTTATGTCTTCCCTCTCTTTCACCATTTTGTTCCCATTCTCCCTCATTTGAGAGTGTCTCTCCACCCTTCTCTTAGTGCTATCACCTCTGTTAGTGTAGGATTTCCCATTCTTATGCACTTTTCTCTCTCCATGGTCCCGTGGAAGTTTAGAATAGGGTTAGATAGTTGCATTCCCTTCCTTAAGTATAGTTTGGCATTAGGATTAGGTAGAGGAACCAACCTTGTCTAGAGTTCCATCTCAAGTAGAAAGTTCCATAACTTGAGAGATGGTCCCATGTTAGCAAAAAGTAGGGATCTGTAATTTGCAAATCCTGAGGTGCTAATTTTTCACCTTAACATATCCTTTACACTCTTTTACATCAGTGTACACACTTTCCTTTACTACTTTTTCACACTTTACATAATTACACATAATTTACTTAGATTTTTCATTATATAGGACTTTGACTACTCTTTCGCTCTTATTTTGTAGGCTCCTGTCCTTAATATGCAACAAGAAGCAACCTCCGAAGCACAAAAAAAAGTGCAAGCAACACATATGTTTCACCCCTAGGGTAACTTTCCTTTCCTAGTATTTACACTTCACTATATAATCATTCCATGCTTCATTTGTCCACTCGACATGTATTTTGACACACACTCTACATCACCATAAGGTACACATATTATATCAACTTTATGTTATCGATTATTCACTCAAAAACATAAAGTGGGGCAAATGTAGACACAAAATTACACCATTGGGTACATTTCTAGGTTTTAAACACATACTAGCATTCATATGATTCCTAAGAAAGAAAAATAGTGATTGATGACTATATTTGGCCTATTTTATTTGTCTCTTATTTTCTATTTGGTCTTACACACCCTACAACCCAATCCGGAATTTCACTTATTCATATTTCATGACTTCAAACACTAGTGCCTAGCTACGCCCAACCAGGCACATAAGCGCATAGGTGCTCATGACCCCTTTGGGAATCCCTAACCCTTTCTTACCTTACTTGCTATTTTTAGGTCTCTTTTTCTTTTGGGTATCTTTCTCACTTATGGTTTGGCCTTCCATTTGTCAATTATGAAATCCAAACAAAGGAATCATATAAATACGTAGTTATGTGTTCAAAATGAAGGACCAAACACTAAGCATTACTACTATCACCTAAGCTTACATCCAAAAGGCACCAAAAGCATCAATCTATCATCCATTCAAGGGAAAAAGGAATGCGCATAATTTACATTCAAAACATAAGAAGGGGAAGTTTATTCTATTCCATACACAAATTTGTATATTCTAGAAAATCTAGCCCGCTATCTAGTGCATTTTACACAAGGTATTCCTAGGACAACATTCTTAAACAAACTCACAAGAACTACATGGAGTCTCGAGATGTAGTGTAACACTCATTGTAAGTTCACTCTATTAGGTGACTGTGGGGTCTCATGTGACTCCCAGATTACATATTTCTTTTTTAGATTTGATGTGGTTTTGTGGGTTTTGCGCAGTGAACTTATATTTTGGAGGTTATAGGTACCTTAGGAAATCAAGAAGACATACATGTGATCAACAGGGGAATATTTGTGACACTTATGCGACACAGTAGAAAATTATATTATGACCATTTACGTAGTCACGGGAACCTAGATCCATTCATCAACACCAGAGTCCCTGTCCCTACTAAAGCGCCTCTATCCATCCTTGATCATGAGCTCTAGAATTTGTAGAGATCAATAACGACACTACTTGCATATTGTTCACTACTTCTCCCTGCATCAATTCCAGATTACAAAAATACTTCTCCCCGCTCAGATCAATTCCAAATTACAAAATATTAGATAAATCATCCTTTCTCTATCTTTTGCTTAGGGTTTCATATTTACATCTTAGTTTTCTTGTGTCATTTATGTATTTTATCATTTATTTCAATAAGTGACTCTCTAATACATATATTAGATTTAATTAAAATGAAATTAAATCACATACAATATAGAAATAAGTACAAACATGTCAAATAGTGTCACACAAAGGTAAAATTAATGTAAACATGGGACACCCATAGTGTTGCAAGAAAATCAAGTCCCTTGGGATTGCAAACAAGATATATACAACCACATACAAGGACTAATGCTGCCAACATGGGATACCCACGGTGTCACAAGTGAATCAAGGACCTTAGGTCACGATCAAAGTAGAAAATAAGAATACACACAAAACTATCAAATATGTATGAAAAGAAAGTGTATCCAAATGTGATAAAAATATCACAACATATAATATAAAAGATCTAGTGAAACAACTATAAGAATTACATAAGACACATGTGTTAGTCTTGTTAGTGCAAAAGATATCATATACACCATATAGATATGTAACCAAGTGTAATGAGGAAAGAAAGGAAATATAACACTTGGATATAATATGTAAAAGTATATGCCCCTAGAGGTTAGAAACTGGGAAAAGGGGAGGCCAAGACCTATCATCATGTATCACTTTGTGTATGTCCTACATCATGCTCAATATACCATGTGAACACATGTGTGTAAAGAATAAATGTTATCTATCAAACTAAAGGAATAAACAACATGTATAATGTAAAGTACAAATAGTTCATGCTACAAAAATAGGTCCTAATTTTGTTTTTTGTAAATATTTGAATGTTTTTGGATTTTGAAAATATTTTATTTGATATATAATATACAAATGAATATGGGAAAAAATATTTCCCTTGGTGTGGGTGGGTGTGTGTGTGTGTGTGCGCGCGTGCATGTGTGTGCGTGCAAAGTGACGTTCGGGTGTAGAACCGCTCCTCAATAGTCAAGTTGAACCTATAAACATAATGTGTCATCAAGAAGGGAGGGGGAATAATATGAGATTTATCCTCCCAAGATAACCTTTTGAGGGGTGAAACAACTACCAAATATGATCCTCAAATGTGTCATAGAATGTGACTCAAGTGTAAGTGGAACCATGGCGGTGATGCATCCCAAAAAGGCCTATGAGGAGACCTAGAAATAATAGAGCATTGAGTAGAATGTGATGTATTATACCTATAGGGTGGACTAGAAGAATGATGAATCCTATAAGACTTATGAGAAACTATATAATGATCCATAAATATAGAAAATCTAGCTTTTAAATTTTGTGAGAGTGTGAACCATTAGAGATAATGTGCACAAAAGAAGGCCTAGGAGGAGACCTAAATGCCCTAGAAATGTGTGATGTAATGTATACAACTAAAGGCCTATCATAATACATAGGAGGAAATATTCTATGTGAAGTAGTGTGTGAAATAATAGACATATCCGTAGTTGAATTAGGATGAGGGATAAAAACTATAGAAGAACTAGGTACACTAGGAGAGAAATCTATAAAAGGAATACCTCAAATATTGAAAAGTTGCTGATGATGAATAAACATGACACACTGATGAAAAATGGATGATATAACCATAAGAGCATGTATCCAGGGGATACCTAGATGTAATAATCCAATAGCAATATATTTAATAACCAAAAATGAATTTTCGTAGTAATAGACCCAACTGTAATAGGTAGTGTAATGTGTCAAAAGTGTGGATCGTAATCAAGAGCAAGGCTCTTAAAAGGAATGCCAAGAGATTGAAGTAATGGTCGTGCATAAACATGACACCTTAAATATGAATTTGATGAATAATGACCATAATAGATAATATGTCAGAGATAAGTGAGTCATCTATATCATAATAATCAAAAGAAATAATCGGTGTAGAAGATGATGCATGAGTGATAGTTCCAATCATAACATTGAGTGGATGGTCATAAAAAGGAAATGGTGGCACCATATGATGAGTGTTATGAACTTCTGAAGTAAATGATTCATTAGTATGATTAGGAAGTGGGTCATTGAAGATTTTTAACTTAGCATTATTATTATTAGGCTAACAAGAATTAGTGGGCTCATCCCATTCAATTGCAATAGAGTTAATAAGCTCCTAGATAACGTGTCATAACTTAATGCATCTATCTGTAGAGTGACCAATACATCTATGATAATCACAATAATCATTAACATCAAATATCTTACTTTGAGGCTTACTCGTATCAACCTCAAATGGTGGAGGGAGAGACATGAGATTGCACTCAAGTAATTTATTTAAGACCATGCATAGAGGACAAGGTAATTGTGTAAATTGTCATCTTATAGGTTGTAATTGTAGCTTAGTAGGTTGAGAAACAATATTGAAAGTTTCTTTAGAAACAACCTTAGGGTCATTAGGTTTTCCTTTGAAACTATATTTACTTTGAAACATGGAATTTGATGGATTACGGGATCTAGAAACATACTTAAGTTTGTTCATGTGAAATAAATTAACTTCACACTTCTTCAATGTACAACATAGATGATCAAAAGATTGACACCAATCAAACATGACTGATTCTTGCAATGGAGGAAGAAAAATTTGAACAAAAAAATCTTATAATCATTGTCAAGTAATATGTTATTTATCTTGGTAAGAGTTATCCCAAAACCACCCTAAGCCATTTTTGTGTTTTGATAGGACAAGGGTAGGATTTTTATTGTTGAGAAAGAGGGATAAAAATAACTTAGTAATTCTCAAGAAAAAAACCCCCTTTGGTTTGATTAACCAAGTTTTGAGGCACCAATGGAATAGTTCTTGTGTTCTATTATTTTTTTGATTGACCAACTAAAGCCAAGTGTAAAACAAGGGAAAGAATGATTGGGTAAGTTGGGTTTTATAAGCACTAATGAAATAATTATTCTATTATAATTTACCAATTTCTTGTAATGGCTGATGAGACAAGGTTAAATGTGAAATTCATTGGTGAATCATGGCTTAAAGGCACATTTGGAAATGTTTAGACGTTTAAGAAGTTCCCCGAACCTCTAAAATGTTGACTCGCTTAATAGGGTGAACAAAGGAACAAAGGGGTGGTTAAGTCAACATCCATTGACGCTAGTAGAATGTTCCAACATTCCCCACATGTGTTGAGAGATAAATTCATCCGATGGGTAGACAGAAAGTAAGGTATTAGTCACATTGGTTAAATCAGGAACTGTGGGAATATTAGAAAATGTTCCCACATTCCCTTGGTTCTCCCCACCCCTTTTCCTCTTCCCAAACACAACGCAACATTCAACCCAATAAATCAGCCCCACCTAATGCGGTGAGAAGCTGTTATGCCCTTCCTCCACTTCTTCGAATACCTGATTTATCTAACCCAAGAGTAAAATGATTAAAGAAATTTTTGAAGGCACAAGAGGAAAATCCCTAGTTCCTTCAATTCTGGAAATCTACATGTATTGACTCGAGGTTGTTTTTTGGGCATAAATTTTGATCTAGAGCTCTAAATTGCACAAAATTGGTGGCATTGGAACTGTCTTGTCAAGGGATTCATTTTGGTGTCAAGAAATACAAAAAAATTATGTTATTTTGAGGGTGAAAAGGGTAAATATGGGTTAATGAGGAGAAAAATATAGTTTTGACAGTTCAACTACCCATATTTAATGGTGAATGACACCCATGCTCGTCCCGAAGGTCACATGACATGGTGGAATGGAATTTTAGGGGCACCCATGTGTTTTTTTAGGAATTTATTGTACCTTATTAGTTGTTGGATGAAAAGTGGTGAATTTCACTCTCTTTCTCCTCTTCTTTTTCTCCCATGTTCTATATATTGGAAAAAATGATTCATTTGAAATGTTGGACACTTCAGAATGAAAGGGCATCATGCCAAAATGTTGTCCCAACTTCCATGGATTTATAGGCCCTAATTTGGTCTATGTAAATGAATTTTCTACCTTCTATCACTGTAAATATGGTCTGTGCACACTCTTTTGGAAATTTAATCTTATTTTGTGGCTATTTGTCTGTACCCTACTTTGATGTTTATTGTATGTTTTCCTCTCCATTTACAACATGTATGTTGTGTATGTGTTTCCCATTTGTAGATTTCCATTTTGTTGTGTTTTGTGTGAAAATGGAGGATAAAACACATTTTTGGCTTGTGTAACACTTATTTGACCTCTCCTCATGCATTTAGCTCTCACTTTTCCCTCATAGAGAGTGTTTATCCCCATTTTCTTGGTGTGTTCACCTCTTTCTTAGCTTAGGATTTCATTCCCATACATCCCTCTAACTTTGGTCCCTGTAAATGACTAGTTTAGGCTTAGTTTAGTTACCTTTTAGAGTTGTAGGAGTAGTGTTAGCATTAGAATAGGTAGAGGAACCATCCTTCTCTAGAGGTTTGTCTCAAGCAACAAGGTCCCACACTTGGAGAAAAACCCATGTTACCTAAAAGTATGAATTTTCCATGATCAAATCCTAGGGTGCTACTTTTACGTGATAGTAGTTCTAGCATACACGATGGGAAAAGTTTGATGAGATTGAAACATCATTTCACCAAGTTTAATGTGTGTTTGGTGATATTCATCCTTTAGAGGTTTCAAAGAAGCACATATGGTGACTTCATTGGTCTAAAAACCCATTTTCTCAATCAACCACTTTCCATCATTTCAGTCCTCTTTTCCATGAAGTTGTGCAATCATGACTTCATTTCATCACCTGGAATCCTCATATGTAGTAGAAATATCATTCAAATCCACCTCCATATTTTCAAAATCTATCTCCAAATTATCACAACACATCTTGAAATAATTTTTATGAGCCTTATCATGATGAATCTCGCATATAACCCAACCGCCATCGACCCATATGGTTATCCTATTAACCAAAATGTCTACAAGAACATGGGTATGCTGATTTTGGGGGTAATTACATAACAAAAGATGATTTACAAGTTAAAGTTCAAAGAATGGAGGTGATCATTGTGCATATTAGGCTACATATTAGATGAATACAATTCAAATTGGTTTGAGGAAACCCTATCCATGGACCGGTCCTATACCAAACTCTTTTCATCCCTTAACAAAAGTTAGATTTTATGACTAAGTTGTCTCCTCAAATATCAATGTGAGTTGAGTTAATGGAGGCTCACCAATCTAGTTGTAAAGAACCCTGTTAATGGGGAAATACCTCACTACCATAAAAATCCCCCATTCCCTCTTCCCAACCTACGCAACTTAAGCCCAAGCTCCAAGTCCCTAGCTTTATCAAACCTTCACTTGCTGATCACCCTCTCCCATAAGAAAATATTGCACTTCCTCCATCATTTGAACCCATGGTAACTCAACCAAGAACTCAATTCCCCCTCACTTCACAAATCATATTTATATGTGCCTAAGACTCATGAAGAACCAATTTTAAACCATGAAGCACTGCATATTAACCAATAAATTGAGTTCCCAATTACTTGGTTTCCTGATTTCCCATTCCTCCACAAGTAAGATGATGAACCTTTCATGGAAAGAGGGGTTATTATTCATCATTCTAGACATGAATATGCACATGCATGCCTAGAGGGAAGGTTGGGAATGAACCAAAAACAGATAAACATATTGAAAGTTTTAAGAATTGGAGCTAAGGGTTTAAGGCCAAGGAGTATCATCACCAAGAAGCTATCAGTCACTCCCTTGTAAATACATCAAAATCAATTAAGGTGAGTTTCATTGCTATTAATTATGATATATCGGTTAAGGAATGGAATGATTTTGATAGCACAATGGAAGAAATTCTTCAAAATTTTAAGAACCCTCGGATGTTTTCATTGAACAACCTACAATGGAGGATGCATCAACATAGAAAGTAGAAGTAAAAATAGAAATGAAGAAGGAAAAGTCTCGATTCATAGGCCTTAGATGCTTGAGAAGATATTATAGAGAGTTTTTTTCTCTCTTTTGGAAGTGAGATTGCAAACCTTTCTTTTCCTTCTTTATTAGTAAAATAAGATGTTGATGAGCTTAAAAAAAGAAATCAAACTGCTGTCCAAATTAGTTTACATGAGGAGCTTGAGGGTGAGTTTGAAACTTAATTTTTTTAAAGAAGTTTAAGTTTAAGAAACATAGCCAAATAGAGGTTGATATCAGAAATGAAGATAAATTTGATCTTCATGTGGATGATGAACTATTTCAGCCTAAGAAGAATGAGCTTGAAGCTAGTGGCATCTATGGGAAACCATAAAAAAAGATGCAAAGTGGGAAATGTGAAATAATAGAATGCAATGATCCTCTTTCATCATGCATGTTTGGAGATAATTATACTTTTGGAGAATTGCAATGATGTGCCAAGATAATCCTTAGATGCTACAACTAATCAAATGGAAAATTATTACTACTACATCTTCCATGGACCCGAGAAAGAGTGATAAATGCCAAAAATGTAAAACAATCCTTTTCTCTTTTCACACAATCAGATTTGGATACTCCCTTATCAAGAAAAATATAAATCAAATTTGGAAAATATAAAGAAGAGCTTGCTAAGGAAGAAATCAAACCTACCGAGAAAGTTGATCTTCATGACAAGCTTTGAGGGAGAGTTTGATCTTTCAAACTTTATTCTTGAGGATGATGAGGAAAAGGATGGTGAAAGATGGTGAGTTTGAGCTTCTTAACTCCTTTTTTCATGAATAGGATGATAATGCAAGTGTGGAAATGAGAATTTTTTTGTAAGAGAAAGAAAATAAAGATCTAAATTAGCCTATAAGCACCTAAGACAATGGAGAAAGTGTCTCTACTATCTCTATTCTTAGAGATAAGTTTGAGGAAGATAGGAAAACTCTAAGAACTAGCCAACCAACCGTAAGGAACATCTTCCCAATTAGATACTTGGCTAGTTTAAAGCCAAAAAGGGGGTTACAACCAATCATTCCTAATTTAAAGTATGAATAGAGATTCAAAATTTCAAAGACGAGCTCAAACACTTGTCAAACCTTAATTCCGATCGATAGAGGTATTTTTACTTTTTTCAATTGTTAATGAGAAGGGAAATCAATTTCAAGATAGTTTTCCACTCTCATTAAAGACCATGTTTGTTACAAAATTGATCACATGGTCCAATTTTGTAAGGAAGGGAAGCTATTTCTCCCAACCAATTATTGGTTTTGTTTAGTTTCTTTGCCTTTGGTTAGAATAGGAGTATATTAGGTTTGTTTATTGTAAAACAAGTGCTTGTGCACACTATGCATGCTTCCACTTGGAGTATGAATTTTTTCCATGTTTGAACATAATGTTTTGGCCATTTGTTGTTGTAAATTCCATTTAGAGTAGATTTCATGGTGGAAACAAGGTGCTTTGGGGCATCCAAAAGTACATCCACACATTCCCAAAAATTAGCTGTAAATCGTAGTCATTCATGCTCCTTCCTTGGCCCAAAATATATGTTTTGGGAAATTTTGCAAGGCATATTCTAAACTACCAAGAAATCATCTTCTAAGAGCACTCCAAGCATTTATAGATCAGCTCTAAATCCATGAAGTGATTCATAGGTTCGTGAGGTAAGGATTTCAAGTTTTTCATGATAACTCCATTCCCAATGGATTATTTAAGGTCAATGATCTCCTATCTATAGGTAGATAGCCTCGTTGAGTCACTAAATTGTTATCCCAAAACCACCCGCAATTTTTTTTTGGTGTTTTGATAGGACATGGGAAAGAGTTTCGGTGTTGAGAAAGATGGAGAAAAAGGACTTCGTTAATTTCAGAAAAAAACCCTTTGGTTGGCTTAATCAAGTTTTGAGGGCACAAAAGGAATAGTTCTTGTGTTCCATTATTTTACCGATTTGACGATTAAAGCCAAGTGGAAAACAATGGCAAGATTGATCAATTAAGTCAAGTTTTATAAACACTAACGAAAAAATCTTTGTTCCAATCATTCACCAATTTCCCATGATGGCCAATGAGACAATGTTAAATGGGCAAGTCATTAGGTGAATTGGGGCTTAAAGGAAAATTTGGAACTATTCATATGTTCTAGAAGTTCCCAAAACCTCTAAAAGGATGATTGGTTAATAGGTGAACATGGGGACAAAGCAAGCAATTAAGTCGACGTCCATCGACACCGCATAATGTTCCAACATTCCCGCATTCATTGATAGAATGATTCATTTGACGAGTAGATAGGGAAGTAAGGCATCTAGCACATCGGTTAAATTAAGAACCGTGGGAATAGTGGGAACTGTTCCCACATTCCCTTAGTTTTCAACACCCTTATTTCCTCTCGCCAAAACACAACACAACATCAACCGACAAAATTCATCCTACCAAACACAATGTGAACTATTCCTCCCTTCCTCCACTTCTCCAAAACTTGATTTCTCTAACTTAAGATAAAAATGATGAAATCAATTTTTGAAGGCACAAGAGGAAAATTCCCTAGTTCCTCCAGCTTCACCAAGTTTTTTTATGGGAATAACTTTTGATCTAGAGCTCCAAATTATGTAAAATTGGTGGCTTTGAAACTATTTCATTGAGGGCATAATTTTGGTGTCAAGAATTGCAAAAAATTTTTTTTTAGGGTGAAAAAGTTAAACACGGGTTTATGAGGGAAAATATAATATTGATAGCTCAACCATCCAAGTTTAATGTGAATGGTGCCCATGCTCTATCCTGAAGGTCAAATGACATGGAGCAATGGAATTTGTGGGCGGCCATGTGTTTTTGTAGGAAATTTTTGCACCTTGTTGGTTGTTGGATGAAAAGTGGTGAATTTTCCTCTCTTTCCCATCTTATTTCTCTCCCATGTTCTATATATTGGAAAAAATCATTCATTTGTAATGTTGGACACTTCAAAATGCAAGGGAGCCATGCAAAATGTTTTCCCAACTTCCATGAAGTTACAAGACCTCAATCTATCTTTGGAGATGTATTTTCTACCTTCTATCACCTGTAAAATGTCATGTGCACACTCTTTTGGCAATAAAATCTTATTTTGTGGCTATGTCTCTACCCTAGTTTGATGTTTATTGCAATTTTTCCTCTTCATTTACAATATGTATGTTGTATATGTGTTTCCCATTTACATGTTTCCATTTTGTTGTGTTTTGTGTGAAAGATAGAGGATAAAATGTAATTTTGGCCCGTGTCACACTTGTTTGATCTCTCCTTATGCATTTTCCTCTCATTTTTTCCCTCATGAAGAGTGTATATCCCCTTTTATTGGTGATATAACCTTTTTCTTATCTTAGGATTTAATTCCCATAAACTCTCTAACTTCGGTCCCTATAAACGACTAGTTTAGGCTTAGTTTAGTTACATTTTGGAGTTGTAGGAGTAGTGTTAGCATTAGAATAGGTAGAGGAACCAACCTTCTCTCGGAGGTTTGTGTCAAGGTAAAGGTCCCACACTTGGAGAAAATCCCATGTTACTCAAATTTATGGATTTTTCATGATCAAATCCTAGGGTGCTACTTTCTCCGATAATAGTAAGCATTGTTCTATAATGCAAGACACAATCATTGACGTGCTCATCATATCCTTGTTTGATTTTGTACATCTATGCATAAGATATCCGATCCCCAATGTTGATTGATTTTTTTTTCTAAAAATTGATTTTCCATCAGTAGTAAAAGAGCACATAGAATGTGTGGGGATATGATAAAATTATTACAAAGAAAAGTAATCGACGCTCCTAGGGAATAAATTTGTAAGAAATATATCATGATATGCATAGTTAAAGTAATTAACATGGAATGATCTAAGATTCTATTAGGGATCACCTTGCCATCATAGTTAGGAAGCTTAGTGTAAAAACCGATAAACAAAGGATATGAGACATCATCAAATGAAAGTGAATTATGTAATAATTTAGAAAAGTACATAACATTAGAATTATGAGATACACCTTGTAATTATAATATTTGAGCTTGTAGAATAATGAATAAGGAACTAGAGATCCAACATGTTAGATGAAGACGCATGTGAGCCATAATGATGATAGGTAGGTGCTGTAGTAACAATAGTGGTCAGAGGAATATTCATAGACATATTTTACATATGAATGTGAGGTTCCCCTAAGGAGGTATGCAAAAACAATGTGGTTACAATAAATGAGGGCTACAATCTATTGGTAAAAGATGTGTCATTAGATTTCGATCATAAGTATGCTTAGTAGTAGTAGATAAAATCTTGATAATATGCTCAATTAAATGTGGATTAACATGGAGTTGAGCATGCAAATGAGATGATCAAAATGTGTGTCCTCATCATGTTCATAATCATAGGAGTGTTCACTATGGGTCTCAATGTCATGTAAGGGAACCTCATGTGTAGGTGGATCAAGAAGAGAACTAGAAGTAGGAATAGAAGAATCCATTCTACCAGGACATTTGCAAGTGGGAGGTGAAAGTTCAAATTGATCAATAGATTGATTATAAATCTGAGCACTACATCATTATGGAATACAAGGAAAACATATATAAATTGAAGAGTGATGATAATAATGAAAGAAAACAAAAACCTATGATTCTATACAAAAATCCTAGGAAAATAGGGTTATGGTTACAATGTTCAATTAAAAATTTCAGGTTCACCAAATGATTTCACTTTTTATTGTGAATATTTTCATTCCTATTTAAGATTTTAAGAAAGTTACAAGTTAACATACATAAAAATGATGAAATAATGTTATCGGTGGATATTTTGATTTTCTTAACTTCCAACATTCATCAGACAAATCGAATAACACTTTTGAAAGTGAAAATTGATCTAAAAAATATCAAAACAAAAGGTAAATATGGTATTGTGATTATTATATGTGGATTCATAAGAGTTTCGGTGATTTGAGTGTAGTAATAAGTTGATTTGAGACTAAAAATACTTCATTATCAAACCGACACCAAATCGAACTCCGGTCAAAATCGTATAAATAAGTCAAAAGTGTCTGCATAATCGAGCCTTGTGTATGGTTTAGGACCTTCTTATAATCTAGGTATACAACTTCATAAGTGCTTCACCTTCCTAAATGTTTATTAATGTGTGTCGGTCTTCTTTGCTCACTTTTAGAATAACTTTGTAAACTATACACAAACCCTATAACCCTTGTAGTGAAATGAGTTCTCGCAAACTAAAGTTAGGTGGGTTGGGAACCCCTATGTACTTCCAACATCACCACTACTCCAAAGAGGGATCAAAATGCATGTCATTATCCTAGCATGTGATATCTACCGTAGTGTAATTATGACTTAATAATCATGCTTTGACAATGCTTCACTTAAGTTTCACACTTTCTTAAATACTTGGGAAGGATCACTTTGCTTGCTTGTATAATGAATATGGAAACTCCTATACCTAGAAGGAGAATTTAGACCTATAGGTATTTCCCTAATGGATGTGCATGAGTTATTTAATAGTTTATATATCCTTGAGTAACTTTTGTGCTTTCTTTTACATGAGAAGTTCTTAAAGTGCTAGGTTACCAAATGAGTTGTGATTTACTTGCTTATATATACTTATAAAGGTTACTATGTCATGAAAGGACAACCAAAGTGATATATTTACTCATAAAATTTTTATGGAATTAAAATAATTAGCTCAACACATATTGGTACAAAACCGTATAATAGGGCCAGGATTGACATATGTCAATACTAAACGAAACTGTCATTTTTGGACCAGAGGGATAAAAACATATTTTGACTTTCTAGGCTTGAGCATGGATGTTTCTAGGTGTATTTTATGTAGTTTAAATTCAAATATCGTCGACAGGAGGTGTGAAAAGATAAGAAAATGAAAGGAGTGCTATCAAGGTGTGTTAATCAAGATTGAGGAGAGTGTATTTATCAATCTAAGTGTGCAATGTCAAGATCAACAATGTCGAAGGATAGATTGCCAAATTTGAGTGTCTCGTAGTTTGTTATATGTTTCTTTTTCTTTCAACCATATTTTCCTCTACGTGTAATTCATTATTTAGGAGCATGTTCTCAATGGTGGCCACTATTACAAAATTTACTATGATTCTATAGATTTTCAGACATATACTACATGGGTACACATTTAATAAATTGAATTGTGCACTCAAATATCTTATCACATGTGACTCAAAAAGAGGGAGTATTCAACAAGGTATTTATGTAACTATAGATAAATTACAACATATGCATTTTTCTCACAAGGCTTAGATCCTCTAAAAGGCCACAAAAAGGAAATGCGGTAGATTTTAAACAAATTCAAAATTATACAAAGATAGTCATGACTATGGTATCTGTCTTGATTTTTCCATACATTCTTAGATAAAGGGAAATTTCACTCATTTGGTTTCTATAGATTCTATCAAATGTTTACATGATTTCTACATAGTTACAAATATAGAGGACACAATTTAAATAATGTTATAGGGCTATGAGTAATTCATTTCTTCTTCATAATTCTATTTTAGATGATGTTACTTAAAAGGGTTTAGGGGCATGGGCCTCCTTTTCCCCTTAAAAATTTCAAAATTCTACATAATCAATGTAAACACATTAGCCCCTTATGAGGTCTATTGTTTTCAAGTTGGAGAAAATTGGGCCTAGATCCATCTACATCATCAGTAATCCATGCATTTAGTTGAAAGTGTTATTTTAAAGTAATACTATGTTCTTCATAGAATAATATTTCCTCATCTCCCACCGTGTTCCTAAATAAGGAAATTTTTGAAGTAAAACTACGATATTAATATATATATATATATATATATATATATATATCATTCTCTCTTATCAAATCTTGAAAATGAGGAAGGAATCAAAGCACGTGGGTTCTTCATAGTCTAATCCTTCCTCCTCTCTACTATCTCCCATGACACACCTTGGAGACTAATCTTCCCAAATCATTTGACATATCCAAAGAAAATTCCAACTCTAAGGTATGGAAACAACGAGAGCTCCTCCTTCATAAAATGAATATGTGTATTCCTTCCAAATTTTTACATCACATTTGTGTACTTTTGAAATGTTCTAAGTTAAGAGAATTATGTATATTTTCAGTTAAATTAAATTTATATCGTAAAATTGACTATACTCTATGTTTTAGGTTTCACATGAAACATGCTAACACCAACACACCAAAATTCCCTTTGAGTGAAGGGTAAGGGGAAACCTCTCTCAGCGTGGGACTTGTGGCATCTAGGAAGAGAGGAATCCGAGAGAAGGCTGGTTCTGCTCCTAAACTACTCTCTCCAAGCTACTTGTGAAACCGAGAGAGGAATCTCCAGAGAAGGCTGGTTCCTTCTCCTAAACTGCAAGCTATTCCGGTGCGAGGCAAGCTAATCTAATCCTAATCTAACCATGCCGAGGAGACGAGAGAGAGAGAGAGAGAGAAGGGAAAAACAGCAAAAGCCTACACTAAAACGGTGATACACCGAGAGAAGGAGAATGTTGAACATCTATCAAAAGCTGCCATGGGACAAAGAGAGGTGAGCAATGGGAAGGATGGACGGATGCATCACGAGGCCCGAGGATAGATTTCACACGAGAAAGTGTCCCAAAACTCCATGAACACGGCTCGGATCTGCGGTGAGCGTTCAAACATGCCTGAGATACACGCAATGAAGAGAGAAGAAGAAGAAAACAAGCAAAAAGCGAGAAAGGATGGACGGATGCATCACAAAACACGTTTTGTTGCTTGAAGTTTACCTGAGAACATCATTCCATTAGTAAAAGGCAAAAACGCCATTACTGAGTAGGGAGGAGGTTCGAACTCCATTTTCAACCCTAGAGAAGAAAAGAAGGGAGGCGAGAGCGAGAAAGAATGAACAACCTCTTTGTTATGAGCCAAATCGGCTTTTACATTGCATGGGTCGAGCCAGGGGACGAAAACGTGGGAAAGCGTGCAAGCCCATTCCTCATTATTTGCGAGATGCATTAAATCAGCATGGAGGATCTTACCAACCCATACCCTGTCATTTTTAGCGATTTTGGAGGAGAAAGCGACCCATTTGTATTAATTTGGCGCTAAAATGTCACTTACGGCCGTGCGAGAAGAAGAATCGACCCATTAGCATTAAAGCGGGTTGTTGAAAGGTCGCTTACGGCCATTACCACACGTCGAGTCGTTTCTTGATTTTCTCTCTTGGACTGCACCAAAACTCGAGATTGATCCCAGAATCATGTAGAGGATTTCACTAGCTTTCCGTTGATATAAGGAACATGCAAATCGAGCTCGGATCAAAGATCGACGATTTGAAGAAAGCGAGGCAAAAATGGATTTGAAAAGCTTTTCCGCGCTTCGCCACCTTGATGACACGTGTCGGTGTTGATTGGATGAGCAAGGTCTTGACTGTCGGGTTCGGGATTCTCCTATGCATTTGCATCGGGTTTGGGAGGTGGCTCGACATATGTTTGATGCTCGTGTTTTCCGAAACCCGCTTAGCGGATTATCCAAATTTTCCTTTGTTGTCGGGCTTTCCAGGCCCGAGCCCCTCTTGACATGTTCTTGCCTTTGGACACGTGGCGGCTTCTCGTTGGCCGTGGCTGACCCTTTTAAAACTTGCCCTTTGACTTATTTGACCTTTTTTCACGAGACACGTGGCGGCTTGATTGGGTCCTCTCGGCGGCTCATTTGATTCGGCTCCTTGGCGTACTTCGCCTCCATTTGTCCCGGATGTCCCATTTGATTTTGGGCCCTTTGTGCTCATTTCGGCCGGTTCGGGCATTTCGCGTCCATTTGTCCCGGGCGTCCCATTTGATTTTGGACCCTCTGGACCTTTTTCGTCCCATTTGATTTTTTGGACCTTTTCCGCCCATTCGGCAGTTCGCGCCTTTTCGGCCCTCTTAACCCAAGCGCAATAGTCGATTTTCTCTCGGTCGAACCGGCATTTCGCGCCCGCCGCGTACCAGCCCATTTGTCCCGTTTTCTTTTTTGATGCTCATTTCGGCCGATCCGGCCGGTTCGGGCCTTTTTGTCCCATTTGTCCCAAATGCTACCTTGAGCGAGGACTTAGCCAATTTTCACACTTTTTCTGGATCAACCTACTTGCCTTTCTGCTGACCTTTTTTTGCATTTTCTCGAGCTTGCTCTTTTCCTCTCGAGACAGGGGACTTAGAAAATATTTGAGGGGACTCTAGCAACATGATTTTGGCCCCGAATCAATCAATTTTCACAGGACTTGAATATTCGATGCATGTTATCAAAATTACCACAGGGGGTGAATTTTGGATAACGATTTAGCGACTTCGGTGGGGTCATCTCACTGCTTAGATGAAAAGACCCGTGCTGAAGCAATCCATTGGGCATGGAGTCATAAGCAAGCACGAAAACTGATCGAACCTTGAAAATCTCCCTCACGAGCCACTTGGAAACCCATTGAACTGGAGTGTCTTCACCAAGATGCCCTTTGAAATGAAGCGTGCGAAGCGGAAACCAATGACACCAAAACTATGTACAAAGCTGAAAATCATACATGCCCCAAATGGAACATGCGAGTGTGCACAAGCACTTCTTACTGCTGAAAGCAAACCTACCTACTCTACTCTAGCTGGAAACAAAGGCAAGCTAAACAAACCTGCATTTGGTTGTGCAAAATAGCTTCCTTTCTTCAAAATGGGCAGCCATGCAATTGATTTGCTTGATCATGGCTGTTTGGATGGATGGAAAATCAACAAGAAGCTGGTCTTCTATCCAAATCATCAAGGTATCATTGAAAAATCCAATACCTCTTTTAGTTGCTCTGCATTTGGATTGGAGAGGTATGGCAGCTGATCCTTGGTACTTTGTAGCTCATCCTCATGCTCGAAGCAAGCATGGTGGTTGTGGCTTCTCCTTTGGCTCATGAAGCCAAATACGATTGGGCAAGGTCGATCCGTTTGATATGCCCATTGCTGTGATTTTCAACTCCAAGAATGGAGTCTTCTTGTAGACCTTGAATGGATGGTGTGGAAGAAATGGTGGAATCATGTCCTTTCTCTTCCTCGATGAAGAACAGGGAAGATTAGAATCTTCAATCTTGATTCCAAAGAATTTGTTGTAAGATGCGGCTGCTGCTGCAAATGAAAGCTCTCCTTCATGATGGCAGAGACTCGGTGTTTGGAATGTGGATGATGAAAGAGAGAAAGGTGAAAGCTCAACCGGCTCCTCTCCATCAAAGCAGTCCTCCAAATCGCGGAGTAAAGCGCCTCATTGTTGTCCGTTGTTCGTGTTCAACTTCCTCCATGGTGTCCTCTTGATCTGCTGACTTGACCACCATGGTTTCCTTCACTCTCAATATTGAGTTTGAGAGATCAAACTCCTTTTGATAATAGAACTTGAGAGAGATGAAGTGGAAAGAAGAAGCTGAAGGTTCTTTACGTAGCTTTGCTTTGTGCTTAAAGCCCTTGGATCTGCACTTTTCTCCTCCACGGCTAGAATGTGCTCCTCTTCTTTTGGATTTGGAGCAACTTCTCCTTCCTCCAATGTTTGAAGAGAATATCGCTCTTGATTGAACTCCTCCTCCAGCATGAAGTTTGTCAAGTCGAACTCTTCAATTTGTTGCTCTAGAGGACAAGTTGGGACTGCAGAGATCTTCTTCTCCAACAAAATCAGTCCTCACCACCATTTGTTCAACCTCGGCCTCTTTGTAGGCTTAACCATCAAGGGATCTTTGTCATCCCAAATCTAAGAGCCCAAACTCTTAAGCTGTCATCACTTCACTTTTTCTTTTTGGCTCTTCCTCTTGTTGTCCTTGATGACTGATTTTTCAATTTCTTCTTTCCCACATGGAATTGGGGATGCGAGAGGAGGGATAGGTTGAAACTCAAGCTGATTTGACAATTTTGTGTGGTGGTGGAGGCGGTGAAACCTCTTGTTTCTTTGGAGGAGGGGGTATTTCTGTTAGCTCTTGTGGAGGGGATGATTTGTTTGGAAGGGAAAAGGAAAGAAGAATCGAGATGGGGTGGAAGACTAGGGGATGGAGGGATGGATTCAACACTTGGGACAGCGAGATGGAGAGTTTAAAGCTTGCAATGCTGAAATGAAGCAGTTGGGAAAAGGAAAAGAAAAGGCATGAGAAGATGTGCTTACCCATTGACAAGGTTTTTGAATACTTCTCTCATACACTTCTATTTCTTCAATCCACCTTGCAAGCAAAGGCAGCGTTGCAATCATGAAGTCAAGTTTCTCTGAGAGGGTGTAATGCCTTGGAAAAGGTCCCACCCATGGACGGGGTGCTCCACTGACCGATTCCAAATGCTCTCATACGTGCTGAGCCACTGGGTGCACTATCCCCACCTCCATTCTTTGGATTTTCTCAATAGACCAGCATCTTGCATCGATGGTCTTCATTGTATGCACACCCTTGCTCTTGGGAAGCTTCATTGCAAAGCGACTTTGCTTGCTTCTTTTGTTCATATGAGTATGCATGCTGATCTGGAGGATTTGTAAAACATGTTGGAATTGGAAAATCTTTGCTTTGTTGTTGTAAATGTGAGTTCCATGATGGAAATGAAGTCATGGTTGCACAACTTCATGGAATGGAAAAGAATGAAAGGGATGGAAAGAAAGATGAATGAAAAATGGATGGAAATGAATGGAAAGGAAGGTCTGCGACTTGAGAGATGGTTGTTGACCGGATGGAGTCGCGAGATGTGTTTGCAAGTGCCTCAAAGGCTGAAATCTTCACGGGAACACATCAACACTGCAAAAGATGAAGTGAAAGACCTCTAAGGTCCCCAGTCGTGCAGAAGCTGTTAGTGCAAAATCACGGCACCCCTGGACGCACATCGAGGCTTCTAGGTTGATGTTCGGGCATCGGTGTGATTGCACAACATGGAAACCTCTCTGCGTGGGACTTGTGAAACCGAGAGAGGAATCTCAGAGAGAAGGCTGGTTCTGCTCCTAAACTACTGCCACAAGCTATTCCGGTGCGAGGCAAGCTAATCTAATCCTAATCTAACCATGCCGAGGAGGAGAGAGAGAGAGAGAAGGGAAAAACAGCAAAAGCCTACACTAAAAGCGGTGATACACCGAGAGAAGGAGAATGTTGAACATCTATCAAAGCGCCATGGGACAAAGAGAGGTGAGCAATGGGAAGGATGGACGAGATGCATCACGAGGCCCGAGGATAGATTTCACACGAGAAAGTGTCCCAAAACTCCATGAACACGGCTCGGATCTGCGGTGAGCGTTCAAACATGCACTGAGATACCGCAATGAAGAGAGGCGAAGAAAACAAGCAAAAGCGAGAAAGGATGGACGGATGCATCACAAAACACGTTTTGTTGCTTGAAGTTTACCTGAGAACATCATTCCATTAGTAAAAGGCAAAAAACGCCATTACTGAGTAGGGAGGAGGTTCGAACTCCATTTTGACCCTAGAGAAGAAAAGAAGGGAGGGAGAGCGAGAAAGAATGAACAACCTCTTTGTTATGAGCCAAATCGGCTTTTACATTGCATGGGTCGAGCCGGGGGACGAAAACGTGGGAAAGCGTGCAAGCCCATTCCTCATTATTTGCGAGATGCATTAAATCAGCATGGAGGATCTTACCAACCCATACCCTGTCATTTTTAGCGATTTTGGAGAGAAAGCGACCCATTTGTATTAATTTGGCGCTAAAATGTCACTTACGGCCGTGCAGAAGAAGAATGCGACCCATTAGCATTAAAACGGGTTGTTGAAAGGTCGCTTCTGGCCATTACCACACGTCAGAGTCGTTTCTTGATTTTCTCTCTTCAGACTGCACCAAAACTCGAGATTGATCCCAGAATCATGTAGAGGATTTCACTAGCTTTCCGTTGATATAAGGAACATGCAAATCCGAGCTCGGATCAAAAGATACGACGATTTGAAAAAGCAGGCAAAAATGGATTTGAAAAGCTTTTCCCGCGCTTCGCCACCTTGATGACACGTGTCAGGTGTTGATTGGATGAGCAAGGTCTTCAGCCTGTCGGGTTCGGGATTCTCCTATGCATTTGCATCGGGTTTGGGAGGTGGCTCGACATATGTTTGATGCTCGTGTTTTCCCGAAACCCGCTTCCGCTTGATTATCCAAATTTTCCTTTGTTGTCGGGCTTTCAGGCCCCTCGACATGTTCTTGCCTTTGGACACGTGGCAGCTTCTCGTTGGCGGGCTGACCCTTTTAAAACTTGCCCTTTGACTTACCTTTTTTTCACGAGACACGTGGCGGCTTGATTGGTCCTCGGCTGATTCGGCTCCTTCGCGTACTTCGCCTCCATTTGTCCCGGATGTCCCATTTGATTTTGGGCCCTTTGTGCTCATTTCGGCCGGTTCGGGCATTTCGCGTCCATTTGTCCCAGACGTCCCATTTGATTTTGGACCCTCTGGACCTTTTTCGCCCGGTTCGGCCGGTTCGCGCCTTTTCGGCCCTCTTAACCCAAGCAGTTAGTCGATTTTCTCTCGGTCGAACCGGCATTTCGCGCCCGCCGCGTACTTCTGGCCCATTTGTCCCGTTTTCTTTTGGACTGTCTGTGCTCATTTCGACCGATCCGGCCGGTTCGGGCCTTTTTGTCCCATTTGTCCCAAATGCTACCTTGAGCGAGGACTTAGCCAATTTTCACACTTTTTCTGGATCAACCTACCTACTTGCCTTTCTGCTGACCTTTTTTTGCATTTTCTCGAGCTTGCTCTTTTCCTCTCAGAACAGGGGACTTAGAAAATATGGAGTGCACATATTATGAGAAGGGGTATACATAGAGGTAACCATGCATGAAAATGGTAGAAAATGTGTGAATGAGAAGGATACCGAAAGTGCATAGGAAGATACGATATCCACAAATAAGATCATGTAAACCAAACAAGATCATGAAAAGGGAATGTAGAACATCAAAGGATAAAAACTACACATGAGTTCAAAAATAGACTAAAGCTTCGGTTCTCGACACTTACATGGAGGGTGGGAGGTTGGGTAAGGATAAAAAAATGTATCATTTTAAAAATAGAATTAACACGTAGAACACGTTAAGGTGGCGAGTGGCTAATTTTGTCCACCGTCTAAATGTATTAGTTAATTGCAATTGTAAACTCGAGGGCTATTATTAGCTCTTGTAATACTAGTGAAGGGAAAGTCCCCACTAGTATAAATACCCATGGAGGGGTCTAGAATGTAAGTAGTTTTTATGGGATAGATCAAGGAGAGTTAGAGGAGTGATGTATGAGTGACTTGTACTCAGATCTTGCTACTTGATGGCTAGAACTTGTAACTATGCATCAATTAATATATGAGCATTGTGTTTGGTCTATACATGGTTGTGTTATATGTTAATGAACTAGGAATATAAGTCTATTTGTTAAAATAAAAATTCACTTCACCTTTTATAACCTTTATGGGACTTGGAAATATCTCATACTTTAGTTGAGCATGCCTTAGTTCTCTAAGGTTTGATGTGTAGATATGGCAATAGAGGAACTTATGTGTAAACAATATAGGGTTAACACACCCATATGGAAATAAGGCTACTAGAATCTAAAATTTTGGTTCCATTGTCGGGACTTGTTAATGTGAAATCATAGCACCCCGATTGATCGCAAGTGAATGGTTGAGGTAGTCAATGTGATTCATCAAACATGGAGTTATCCCAAAGTGTGGGAATTTACAATCGGGATAACCCTCCAGATGAAGGCTAGTTCCTATTCCTCTATTTTGATGCACACATCCAAATTGTAGAGGATCTACTCTAAAATCTACTCTAACTTGCCAAGGAGACATGGTTAAGAATATTACAAGAAATTAAACCTAAAATAACAAGAGGTGATGCACTAAAAGGAATGTTGAACACTTTCTTTGCATGGAGATGGAAACCACAATCAGATTAAGGAGGATGAAAATACACCACAGATCAATCCACTAACCATTAAAAAAACCATTAAACATGTAATACAATAACCATGCATAGATAACCAAGATTACAATGAGAGATCAAAAGAAGTAATGAACATGAGAGAGGGTTGAAATTCATCCATAGACTTGTATTATTGCTCTAAAGATTTGATACAGTGCATTACAATGGCCAAGAGGCACAAAATTGCATTACAACTTGAATGGGAGGTTTGAACTCCACAAATTCACTTACAGACAAGAGAAGAAGGGAGGGTGCAAAGAAAAATTATCCAACATTAGAACAATTCCCCTCCTTATAATATATAGGAAGAATGAGAGAAGGGAGAGAGGGAAGAAACTTAAAATCTTTCTTCAACCACCCTAAAATGCATTGAATTCACCTACAAAAATGATGGGTACCACTACAAAACCCATACCTCCATGTACTATGCCTTGTTGGGAAAGAAAGGAAGCCCATACCTTCATCATTTGGGTAGGTGAGAAATCTAGAAACACCCTCTAAAATGGTGGACTGTATTTCTTCATTTTGAAATACTTAGTCTCACTTAAATTAAGATAACCAATCATAGTTGTGTAGAGGACATTGAGAGCTTTCCAAAAAGTCCTTTCTTGTGCAAATATGAGATCCTAGTCAAAATTTATGGCCATCTGAAGATTGGGGTGCCACTGCATTAAATGCAAGTGGTTAGCTCTGTTTCTTTGGACTTCAAAATGCATCGTAACCTCCGAAATCCAAAATTTCAGACTTTCGGGCATTTTGAATTCGGAGGTTGATGTTACTATTCATTTGGTTGGGTGCATGAAACCTCCGAAACTTTGAAACTAGGACCTCGAAAGTCCAAAATCGAGACCTATGAAAGTACAAAATGCCTACCGCGATGACCTCGAATTTAGGTTTGACCTAGAAACATTGAACCCTTTCGGACTTCAAGATTTTGGGCATTCGCTTGTGCTTTTGCATTTGTTCGGCGAAGACCCCGAACCCTCAAGTATGAAATTTAGACTTCGGAGTTTGGAATCTCGAAATCCCGATCCATGGCGACATTGACCTCGAAAGGAAGTTGACTCAAAAATCCCAAACCTTTCGGACTTTGGAGTTTCAACATTTGAGCCCTTTTTATTATTTTTCCTACCTTGTTGTTGAAACCTTCAAAATCTAAAACCTCCAAAGTATGAAAACTTTGAAATTTAGAGTCCCATTTTTTCACTTACCTCAACTCCGAGATTCCTTCAATTTCTTACCTCTGACATTATTGCCATTGCCGAGCCCACCTGTAACATGTTTGACCAATTTTGAAATGCAAGCTCCCATGACCGAATCAATCCCTCCATTTTATCTATATGCAAGGTCATGTTTTTTTCATTTTTCCTAAGGGAAAAATTGGACCTTCATTAAAATGTAGGGATGTAGTGGAAAGACGATGCTTTTATTAACACAGAAAATGTTGAAGCTTGGATACACGTTTTTGAGGATTCTTTTGTAAATCATCATCTCGAGTTGTAAGGATTGTTATCCAACAAAGTGAGTTGAGGCCAATCTCTATGATGAATAGTATGAAACATTTTTTTGAGAACTTCGATACACTTGCATGCATGGTTATTCACCTATTATCTAGGAAAGAGAAATAATTTGGGTTGGATGTATCCTTGGACTTATGAGAACACAAGGGAGATAGCATAACATGACTCGAACTAGACACACATGGTATACTACTAGTGGAAAGGGACACTTTAGAGATATATGATCCAGATGTCAACATTGGGCATAAGAAGCTCCCAAGATCTCCCTAAACTTGTTCCTTATAGAAAAACATGTCGAGATATTTATGGTGCCTATTGGAATATGGAAACAGATACCGTATGCTCTAAATACACTCGCACAAGAACAATGTGTTCACAAGACAAAGTAGGGAACATGACATAGTGATTGGGCATGTTGTGGAACATTGAAGCATGTTGTCATGATGTTGGAAGTGACTTGGAGAAAAAATGTGGGTCATTTTGTGAACCTTGGTCTTAGACATGCATAAAAAGGGTTTACAAGAGTGGGGTGCACTCTTGTTTTAGAGGAGGACCAGCCACCATAGAACTCCAAGTAGCTCATTCGAGATAAGATCAAGCTAATAACCGAGCTAGTCTTTGAACTAGAATTGAGTCAATGGGAAAGCTACATGGTGGGTTAGGCATCAAGATGGTGGTGAGATAAGGGTGAGTTCAAACCGAGATACATAAGCTCCATGTGGCATTATACCATACATAACTTATGAAAAAATGGTAACAACACATTGGTGTGGCCGAAGCCACAAACATAGAGGGGAAACTCGGGATATAATTATCCTAGAGACACTAACCTCGTGAGTAATGTGGGATTAACTCATAAAAAACCCAATAGACTAGGCAACCAACTCGATGTGGACATGGCGGGATATCTTAGATCGAAGGCAACATGGCATCGAAGTAGTGGAGTATAGGACACGTGGTGCATGTTGGCA
The DNA here is from genome assembly GCA_018340775.1 of Taxus wallichiana var. yunnanensis. Taxonomy (NCBI): domain Eukaryota; kingdom Viridiplantae; phylum Streptophyta; class Pinopsida; order Cupressales; family Taxaceae; genus Taxus; species Taxus wallichiana. The sequence goes on from CM031234.1 coordinate 750,475,850, forward strand.
ATGTGACAACCGGTCGAGTGAGTGACTTGGAAAAACAACTCAATGAAATAGCTAAACAAACAATGACAGAGATGGGGTGGGATTCGACCCTCAAGTTGTTGCTCATAACTCGGTGGCCTTAAGAAACTCGCCAACGAAGTTGGTTGGTAACAAATTGGCTGATATGGCTTATAAACATGAAACTGAGGCATGGGAAAGTATATAAATGCCCCTCTCATTTAAAATAATCACTTCTCAAGATTAATACATAAGATAAGTGTGAAGGAGGGAGAATTTTGGAATAATATCCTTAGAATATTAAGGCATTACTGAATATTAAAGACCTATTTTTATAGGCATTGTAATTATGAGTTATTTTTTTTTTTATCTCAATATTATTTGTAAGCTATTATGAAGCCTTAGTCTTCTCAAATGGGGCCAGAGCTCAGGAGTGGATTCGAATGAGGTTATCAAGAACTGGAGAAGATAATTATAGAGCTATGATTCTTCATACGTTGGGTGTATAGCCAAGTTCATGTTTCTTGGAGGACGTGAAGGAGAATATTATTGCTGAGATCATAGATGACACTATATCCAACTTAGCTCGTGTAGAGACCGGAATTCATTCAATAGAGGGAAGTATATAGGAGGGTGGAACTTGTCGACAACTAACACTATCCGACTTAGCTCTGTGTAGAGGTTGGGGGCCGTGTAGTAGAGGGAAGTCTACGGGAGGTGTAAACTAGAAAGTGATGCCAAAACATTGAGAAAATTTCCAAGACCAGTCTGGGTTCTACAAGACCTGATTGACACGAGATTTTGGGTGAGATGAAACATTCATTATAGTCTTATAGGTTTCTTTTTATTTATGATTGAACTTTATAATGAATCAGTCCATTGTTTAGCGAACCTAGATACGTAGGTAATTTTGAACTCCGTTATCAACTCTTGTGTAGTGTTAGTTATTTCTCTTGCATTGCATTTTCTTAAATTTTATTTATTTTCGAGGTTAAAAATGGCATTAAAAATAATTTTCCTATAAGGATCCGTTGGTTAAGAAAAAATTGACGAGTTTACGGATCAATATATCCTTGAGTATTTAGTTTCAACCTTTTCTTGTATGGATGAAGTATAATATAAGTTCTTCAAAGAATCGGTGGATCATATTGAAGCACATCACTTTATATATCAAGAAAATTATGATTGACATGGGAATAGAAACTTTCCCAATGGAAGGCTAAATGCTCCGCAATGTAGGTGGTGCATGATAGGAAGATATGAAGATCAAGTTATGGATTCCCAGAAAATTGTACCCCTAGGAGGATTCTATTTGAAGAGAAAAGGAAAAAGGAAAGGGAAAATGAGCAAGTACATCCACATAACTCAACTCTAATAACTACGGGTGATGACCATCAATATTGGCTAAGGCAGGAAATAGTAATAATGACAAGGAACTCCAGAACAAATGGAAACATGCTAAGGGAATACACGAGATGATGAGGAAGGATAATATAATGCTGATGGTATCCTGATCCAAATTCCCACACCCACTTATGTAATTGGGTCAAATAATACAAAACATGTATTAATTAAAAGGGATAGTGACAAAGAGGTGAAGAAGTCTAAGAAGAATGAAACTTTGGATAATAGTTTACCATATGTTCTAAAAACATTGCAACCCACACCAAGGAGATCGTATTTGAATCTTAATATACCCAAGGCATAATGATTCATGATGATGAATACTAACACCACCATACCAACACCAAAAAATTTATAAGGAAATACACTAGTTCAATAAAGAGTCTAGACTAGTCCCTTAGCTATAAGTGGTAGTAAGAGTTGAAGCAACGCCCCAAATATCACGATTCAATGTAGAATCATAAATACCACATAACAAGTGGCTGCACCAAATATTTTTATGAAATGTCTTTACACCTACTAGAGTATCATGGTGTTGAGAATGCTACAGAACATGTGCTCAAATGTGAACTTATATGACAAAAAAGAGTATAAATTCCTCAGAATGCGTAGATCAAATCAATTTACAATGATACTTCTTGGTTGCACCCATACTTGGTATTGAAAAAATGACCCATTACAAGTAGTAGTAGACTATGATCAACTTAAAGCAACAATTTAAACTGAATGTGATATTCTAGAGTTTGAGTAGCAAAGTATTTTGATGCTTAAGGAAATTAAACAGCACACTCACCGAGAGTGTATGTGTATATGAGGCATGATTTAAAACCATGATCTTCAAGATTTCTTATGAGATACATCCTACAAAACATGCGCAATGGTTTTTAGGGGGATCTTACTACCCTTTAGGCACGTATTTTCACTCAATAATTTCACCAATCTACATGAAGCATAAGAAACAAAATTATATGTTGAAGGAATGGTAAGTCTTGATATCAGTGTAAGCCCATTCATGGAGGTGCATATTATAGCTATGAAGACCCAATTAGAGAAATTAATAGTGAAAAGTGCACGAGAAATACATAGTGGAATTTAGTGCATTGATTCTCGAGGTGAAGGGCCACACCAAAAACACATGCTCGTGTTGAATTCTCAAGGCCATGCTTATAACTTGTGAGATATTTTGAGGGTAGACACAATGCTTCAAATTTTCCCTAGTCAAATGTGCTAAATAGGAAAAGGTAGCCACTTGTAAAATATGTGATGCACACACCCATGATATATTAGATTGTTATATTATTGACCAAATCCATGAGGCCGAGTTACTTGGGACTTGAAGGCTACAATAAAAGATAATAATGGAGGGCGGTGGATATGGTCGAGGAAGAAATGGATTAGGATGAGGAGGTTGCGAAGGTGGAAGATATCCACCTAGAAATTTTTATAAATGTGGTTCACCAAATCATTACTAGTGAGATTTCCCAGCCTTCCCAATTTGTGTACATTGTTAAAAAGAGCATAAAGTAGAAGATTTCCGACATAAATAAGATAATGAAAGAAAAATGTGAAAAGGGCTCAAGAATGATTAAAATTGTGCGTGATATGGTGGATGCGAGATAGGCCAAAATCTATTCCAAAAATGGATCCATCCATTAGAGTATATGTAACAATGTGTGCTACTATACACACATAAGAGACGTCTTTAGAAAAGGTAAAGCTTGCCGAATTCAATGTTGCAAATCCCTACCCTAATGGTAAGAACTAGAAATATGTTCTTTAAGAAGGGAAAGAATAAGTAAGAGAATTTTAAGGAGAAATATAATTCCTAGAGATGAAGCAAGAATGCAAAATGAAAAGTTAAAATATTTATAGGACGAATGAATTAGCAAAAATGAGTTTTAAGAAGTATGTAGGTTTCTACGCTTAAAAGGTATATTACTAGGTCAATGGTTATCACACAATTTGAGGAAGGTGGCACTTAGGAAAAAAAGAGGGATGCCACAAAGGAAGGATGTAAAGTCATCAAAGAAGGACAATTTTGATCGAGAGATACTCCTTGATGCATGTATAGACGCTCTCAGAACATTGATGATATATTAGTTGACACATGAATAAAAGTTAACAAACTAATAGTAGATGCCTAGAATAAGATGGGGTGACCAACATTTAATCCGTCCCCACATGTATTTTTCATGGATAACAAAAGACGGTTAGTGCTTATAAGAGTCCTAAATAATTCCATAATCGTATTATAGGGATGAAGTTCCATGGAGGTTTCGAGTCATACCACTTATAGAAGTGGATAATTTTCTAGTGCTACTTGGAAGGCCTTGGTGTTATGCCAACAATGCCAACTTGTGATTCAAGAAATGATATGTTAGTTTCAAAAAGGAGGGAAACGTGCCATCTTCCTAATGAACCCTAAATAGAGTGCATCGTATGTGGAGATTGGAAAAACACAAAGATTTGGAACATATGTACAATATTAAAGCTACAAGAATAGAGAATTTTAAGACAATAATGGAAGGATTAATAAAGTGGGGTGATAACCAATTGATTTAACAAAAATAGACTTTTGTAAAACCCTAATTGTAGAATCATATATGATAAATTAATGCTAGAATACAAATTTGACACAAATAATAAGCAAATAAAATATGAAATCCTAATTGCAAGAGAGAGTAAAGGACTTAGCTAATTTGCACTTGATCCAAGACCTATGCATTCTAGGAAAATCTGATGAACATGAGATAAAGCGTGCCGTTATTGTGCATTGTAAATTTTGGAGCTATCAAATTAGGATGGACTAGGGCACTGGATCGGGTCGGGGGCACCGAGTCTACTTCAGGCACTTATGACTATGAAAGTGGTTGGAATATGATTTTTCCGGTATTACAAAATTGTTGTTGATAGTCAATTTTGGTTTCTGTATGTCAAAATATGATTACGATTACACATGTAACCTACAAAACAAAGATTCACCTATAAAACCCACAATACCACATCAAATCCAAAAAAATAAAGATGTAATATAGGGATTCAGAATGACCTTGGTGGTCACCCGACCGAGTGAACTTATGACTCGAGCACAACAATACATCTTAGACTCCATGTAGTTCTTGTGAGTTTGTGAAAGAATCGTTCCCTAGGAAGCCCTTGTGCAAGTGCACTTGATAGCAGGTGATAGCTAGATGTACCAATGTAAATGGATTTGTGGATGGAATAATGAAATTCCCTTTCCTATGAAGTGTATGTAGAAAATGCAGTCCCTTGTATGGTTGCTAGATGGATTCCTTTAATGATCGTAGATGACTTTGGATGCAAGCTTAGGTGATGATAATAGATGCTTAGAGATTGGTCCTTTGATTTGGCCTCATATATTTGTAATTATATTATTCCCTTGGTTTAATTTCATAATGGACAATAGGAAGGCCAACCCATAAGAAATAAGATGCCCAAAAGATAAAAGAGACCCAAAAGAAGTAAGTAAAATAGAAAATGGTCGGGGCACCTAGAGAGGATGAGGCGCACTGGGTGTTGATGTCTAAAGTCATTAAATATAAGTAAGTAAAGTACCGACTGGGATGTAGGGTGTAAAATACCAAAAATAAGACAAGAAGAAAAGAAAAGAGGCCAAAGATAGATGTCAATTACTAGTTTTCTTGCTTACGAATCATATGAATGCTAACATGTGTTTATGACCTATAAATGTAACCAAGTGTGTGATTGTGTGTCTACATTTCCCCCACTTTATGTTGTTGAGTGAATACTCAATAATATAAAGTAGATAAGAGATGCATACTGATAACCATATAGAGTGTGATGGTGATAATGTGTAGAAGAGACAAGTAAAAGCATGGAAACTAAGAAGAGGAAGTGACCCTAGGGGTGAAGCATATTGTGTTGTACTAGGTTGTACTTGATGTAGGGTTTTCCATTGTTGCATATTAGGATGAATGTGCAAAATAAGAGTGAAAGAGTAATCAAATTCATGTATTATGAAAACTCTATAAAATTTTGTAAATGTGTATAAAAGTAGTAAAAGGAAAGTGTGCACCTGATGAATATGAGTGTAAAAGGATAGAAAAATGTCTTAAAAATGTTGTATAGAGTGAGTTTTTTTGGGTAATAGCATGCAAAGAGTGAGTTTTGTGGGGATCTCACACCAACAATGTGTTTTTGGGCTATCTCACACCAAGTGTGAGTTTTTGGGCGATCTCACACCACGACATAATAGTGTTGGGGAGAGAGGTCTAGTTTTACTCTCCTTCCATGACTGCTTCCTGATTATAAACCACTGGAGATGTTGTGATCTTGCTTTTTTCTAAGTTGTAGTGTATTAGTTCCGTAGTCATTCCGAGTTGAAATGGAGAAAAATTCATTCTACTTGCTGAAGGATTTTTCATTTACTATGAAAATTTCTCTATAAAATTTGATGTTCGATAAAGTAGTTCAGTAACTTCCCCTAGGACATAAGCACCTAAGAGAGGTTAAGAGCACCCATGTGCTAGTGTCTATATATAGGCACTAGAGTTTGTGTTGAATTGAGGACCCAAGTTAGATTATAGGTCATTTTTGTAATCATATATTATTTTGTTCTATGCTAAAATGTACTATGTTGTAGTTGTGAGTTGTTGTATGGGGTGAATGATTCATCCAATGTATGCCCCACCCTCATTTTGGGTGCATGCGACGTCACTAGGAGAATGCGGACCAAAGAGAGGACCAGATGTTGAACTGAATTGTGTCCCTACAATGGGGAAGGGGATGTGCATGGTAGAAAATGAGGCAAGTGAAAACAAGTGGCTGAATAGATGTGTTAGTAGCGAAGTAGCAAACATGTAATAGAAAAATAGTGTAACAAGAAAGTGTGCATACAAGATGGACCATGAAAAGTGGGTTTCAAACATGGGACATCACTCATAATGTCATAAGACAATCAAGGCCGAAGTGTCCAAAATCATACAAGTAATGATCAAACAAGACATAGGGCATAGCCCACAAACAATAACATAACATACTGATAGGAAATAGTGGAAAATAAGGTGTAACAGATAACCTGTGGTGGAAAATAGTCTTGCAAAGTAAATGTTGCACATAAAGCACTTGTTAGCATGTTAGAAAGATAAAGAGTATGTCAAGGCATGTTTAGATCTATGGAAATTAATGTGCATAGTAAGAAGAAGTACATAAATAAAAAATAACACGTGATGTATAACATTAGAAATGTAGATTCCCCGAAGCCTTGGTGGGACTAATAAGAGGTATGATGCCAAACATACTTTCTATGTAAATATCTATAGAAAGTATGCATTCAAAACTAAATACCAAGTGAATGTGTATGTGTATATGATAAAGATAATGACATACTAGATATCCAACTAACATAGTAAGCGAAGTGCAACATGTAACTAGTATAGGCAAGAAAGAGTAAGTGCAACCAAGATATGCAAGATGTAGTGTATGTGATGGAGTGTGATGGAATGGTATGCAATATGAGTGTGATAGGAGTAGTGTTCCCCCTAATGAATGTGTATGAGATGAGGTTCATTTATAAAATACCCCTTAATAATCAAGAATGAACCATAGAACAAGAGTACGTCATCGGGAAATGGTTTGAAAATGTGAGATGCTAGAAAGAGGTATCATGAAGCACAAAGCATTAAAAGTGAATGAGTTTAAATTCATTTCAGATTTAGACCCTCAACAATCAAGTATGAACCATGGAACTGGAGTGCATCATAAGGTAGTATGATGTGTGAGAATGAGATGCTAGAAAGATGTATCATGAAGTGTGGAATGCGAAATATGTAGTGTCTGAGGTTCATGGATGTAATATTCCCTCAATAGTCAAGTGTGAATCTTAGTACAAGAGTTCCTCATAGGGTGATGATGATACAAGTGTGTGTATCATGATGTATATGAGTGAATAAATGTAAATCATGAAGTTTCAAGTACATGGTATGATAGATACATTTGATAGCAATATGGGGGAGAAGCTATGATGCCCCCCAGCTATGTGAGTGATGGAGATCTATGCAACGATGGGAGAAGGACCATACCATGGTGGTAGAGTTTGAAATGTGTCTTGGCCATCAATATAAGGAATATTTGGTTTGAAAAATGAATTGGTGTTAGCTTAAGTGGGATTGATAACACTTTAGAATACTTGATAGGAGGAGAGGTTGGACCTTCTTTAGAGGAGTTTGCTTAGTTGGAGTTAGTAATGTGGTAGATGACTTGAGAGGAGAAGGTTTTGGACCAATTTTTAGAGGAGGTTTCTTAGGAGTTGGTGACACGGTAGAAGAATTAGTAGGAGGAGGTGATGGAGGGTGGACCTTGAGAGGTGATTTCTTAGTTGGAGTGGGTTGTATAGGTAACACTTAAGTGACCAAAAAAGGAACATTAGAAGTGATGGCATGATGCTAATTAGAAATATGAATCAAATTAAACAACTAGATATGAACATGTAGCATTTTATAGCAAATAAAATGAGACCATAATGCTTAAGGTGGCCAATTTGTCATTTTAGAGCATATAAATCATTGTCATTATGTCCATTAATTTGATGATAATTACAATATGGATGACCTTGATATTGTGCAAGCCGATAAGGAGGGTAATAATGAGTAGATGTCAAGTTGATCAATTGATGAGTGAGGAGTTGAGGAAGAATATCTTATTTCTTAACATTTGAATAGAACTTGAGAGGTGCAGGGAGCAATAAGACTTGGGTTTCACTGATATGAGCACATGTATAAGACATAAAATGATGATGAGATGTAGAAGAAGAAAAAACATGCACTTGAGAAGCATCCTTGAGATCTTGGATTTCAAATTTGAGATATATAAATGTGGATTATTTAGCCTAAATTTTATCTTGAAACAATGAGTGTAAAGCTTGAAAAGACTCTAAGATGGGTTAATTGGATGGAGGATTAAGAACAATAGAGTATGTTGGCTCCCATAATTACACCCTCGAGGGGAAGGGGAAATGAGGACTTGTGGTGGAGGCCGAGTGATGGAAGGGGACCCATGCAATGTGTCATCTTGTAGTGGGGGAAGGTTTCCCTTAGTCGCCCATCCACCCTTCTTGAGGGAGTGATAGGGAGGCACTTGGACAAAGGGTGTGGCTATGAGCGTCCACCCTTCCCGAGGGAGTTATGGGGAGGAACCCAAACAAAGGGCGCGGCTATGATCCATGCTACTGTTGACTATGCCAAATTCAGGATGAGAGGACCGAGAGTGTGGTTGGGGGATAAAGAGGTTGGGGCACGAAGTCGAATGATAGTCCAAGAACTCTAAAAGGGACAGATCGGGATCAGTGCAACCACTAAAAACAACACTCACTCAAAAGAGTTGTCACTAAATGTTGTAGATGCCCAAGAACCCAATGCAGACCATGAAAGGAAAGTGTTAATCCAAACCAAGACATTGTCCCAAAGTTTAATGTATGAATTAAGTGTGAACTAGTAATAGGGACTTTGGATTGGAAGTGAGAAAAGAAAGATATATCAAGTCTATAATTTTTTTCTCTAGGTGGGTCAATTTGATATGAACAAAGCGATTTAGGACTGCGATATGAGTTAAGGTTTTGTTGAAAGTTATTTGATATTTTTATTAGGGATGAGAGGAACCTCTACAATAAGGTAGGAGAGAAAGGAAAGAGCCATGAAGGGAAATGGGGAAATTGAGAGAACAAAAATTCCAACCATCATTTGTTCCTATCACTACATGAATGCTAGAGAGGGAAATGAATGCACCCCTTATATGGAAATTTTTCTACAGGGAAAGCTACGAGAAAATTAATATCTAATTTCTAGATAATCTAGCTCAATATACCTGAGGCAAGACCATCTTATGTGAGATAATTGATAGATATTCGGATGAAGGGACCCCCAAGAAATTACAGGTTATACCTCAAGCCCTACTTAGTCTACAAGGATATTTTTACAAGCTTCAGAAATGAGTCTTTCAGATACCATCCAGAAAACATCAAATACTCACACCCTTCCTAGATGAGATCCAAACAAGTGCATGATATATTTAAATTTGAATTACAACCATGATTCACAAAGAATTATAACAAAAGACACATATTACTCCCACCTAACATAATTTTGTGATAGAACAAATAAATTTCATGAATCCAGACAAATTCATCAGGTAAAAACCATTAAACTTAGGAAAATACAAGGGAAACATATATTAATGCTCTCAAAGCTTGTTAATGACTATACATATGCAATCATATTAACACAAATTCTTGATAATTGGGTCATACAGAGAAAAAACTTCATCATAACACAATCCTTTCCTCTGGTTCGCAATGCCTCTACAAATTCCCACCAAATTTTCTCTCCCCAAGGATCTTCTCGCCAAATTTTTTCCTTCTTTTTAAGAAGAAAACCTCTTCCTCTCTCTTTTTTATTTCTTTCTCTTCATATATATCACCTTATCTTCTTAAGGTTTTAAATATATTCCAAAGATAATTAAACAAACCTGTCATTACCTCCAATTGCTCCGAGATGCCATGAAAATACAAATGATTATTCACAAATGGTTGCCAATTTCAGAAATTGCCACCATGTCTTGCATACGTCATTAATGACATAGCCAAATATTTTCCAAGTCATATCACATTTAACATTTAAAATTTTCCACATGTGTACAATCATGATGTGGCCAAAAAGTTAATGTGACAAGACATTCTCAAATTATGTGGGCAATTAATCCTTTTCTGGTGACACGTTCCCCATAAACAATTGATCTTTATTTAAGCTCCACACGTACCGAAAATTGAAATTTGATATGGAATTAATAACGAAATTATTTTCTTTCACATTGTTAGTGCTACCGCCATACATATTTAAGCGGTGTCTACCAACTCTTTCCCTTCATCACCCATCCTTTTTAGATTTATCTATAGAATCCTCAGAGACCATTTCCTTTCTTTCCATCCCCTTTAACTTCGAAATTCCTGAAGAACGGCTTCATCTTTCCCTAGTGTAAATACATCAAGGAAGGAATTGGTCCATATGGGCCAATTCTTTCAAATTTTAGGGCCAAACAAGGCTTTGATTTGCTAATCTTTTAGCATGCCAAAATGAGGCTTTGGTAATGTATTTGTAAATCGCTTGGCCGAGATGTGTCCCTCTTTCCTATTTTCCAAACTCTGCATTTTCACCCGGTCTACCAAAAATTCCAACTAGATCTCGAGGCATTGAGGAACCATTGAGGCCTACTTATGACACATGATGAAGGCCTACTAGGCCTCTCTCTCTTTGGAAAATGATCTCCATTTCCCACTCAACATAAAGAACTAAATAATGAAGGTCCTTCCTTAGGTGTCCATGTGAGAAGAATGGAGGAGCAACTTGCTGCTCTAGAATCTTCCATAGAATATATTTAAGCCATGGTTGACATGCATGAGTTTGAGTAAAAGAAAATGTAAACCCTCCCGATGTGATTTTTTTTTATTTGACCCTAGTTTTAAAGGCTCCTCCTTCCGAGGCTAACACACCAAAGGATATGATAGGGGAGGGCTTAGTCTACATGAATGGGTGAACTCACCTATGTGGAAGAGAGAGCTGGCCGTCATATTTAATAGGCCGAGGGTGAGCATTCTTGAATTACATTATAAAGGGATGGAAAGGGCCATAACGAGGGACATACTGCTTTTGTCTCAATGCCATGGATCATGAGGAATTCATTCGAGTCGTGACCAATTTATGAGAAGTTCCCTAATGTTACCGCAACCATGAAAGTTTAATATATGTAACACTATATTGCACACATCAAAATGTATCTCATTTTTGCTCTTATTTTTCATAAAGTTACATAGTGAAGGATTGGGCCCTATAAATAGAACCCCCATTTTTCTATCATAAATGTTACTTTGAATTTCTATTATGTATACGTGCAATTGTTATTCATTTTAAGTATATTCTCGCATTTTCTTGTTTTTTCTCTTGAAAATAAGAAAACCCTTGAAACAAACATTCCATTTGGCCTTCATGCCTTAGTGCATCACACTTAACTACGTAGAAACATGGGAGAGAGAAACAAGTCTTTGTCACTTTTCTCATCCTTATGAACTAGGTGAAACTATATTTTTATTCTTATCCTTTATCAGTTTTAAATCAATTGGTGGGTTTGGAATAAAACTTACGAATCATACCAAAGCAAAAAAAGTAAATCGGGCTGGAATCTGAAATGTAATTTATTTCAAGCAACCAAATAAAGGCCTTGTCTCGATGCTGGGGAAACATTGTCCTTAGACCATTCTCGGTGGGACTCGGAAGTGGATAAAATCCACCCTATTTTATGATGAGGGGTATAATTGACTCAAAGTTCCGGGGGAACTTTTCGAGTTACTTAGTAGTTTAGGTGCATCGACACTAAAATTTTTCTCCGTAATTTCTATTTCATTAATGTATGTATTAGGAATAGGATGTTGTTAAGTATAATTAGTAGTAGCGTCGATAGAAGATAACGATGCCATCAATATGGTGCCGCCAATAATGTGGAGTACGGTATGATCAAAGTATAATAGGAATGTTGTAAAAGTAAATATTTGTCGTAAGTGGAAAGTAATGTTAAAATGTCAAAGTTTGGGTAATTAGAGAAGTAGGGTCTACATGATTAGGAATTAGAAATATTATATTGGTAATAAGGACAAGGAGTGAGGTCATAAATATTTTGTGTATTTTATTTGTAAAAAGTCTAAAAATGTGGAACCCATGTAAAATGATAAGGTTTATCTTATCTTAAAAGATAAGCTTACATGTACAGATAAGAGTTAAGGTATGGAATATGATTCGTCAGAGTGGATTTCTTATCCTATCTTAGAGATAAGATGGATAAGCCTAGAAGTTCTATAAATAGAGAGGCCACCCCCCTCATTTAGAATAGAAGGAAGTAGTGAGAAATATTGTAGGAAGTGTGCGAAGGAAGCCATCAGTTTAAAGGTGTGTTGAAGAAGCCATTAAGAGGTGTAATTGTAAAGTTTCTCCCATAGTCTTGGTGTAAGGCAAGTGAAGTCAATAACACTTGAAGTACCTCATGGGTGAGATTGTAACAATTTCATGTTAATATTATCATTTACTTTGATATTTCAGATTTGTCATCATTTTGTCTTATCATAGTCGATGGTATTCTTGTGTTATGTTGTTGTTTTGTTTCCAGATTACATCCACCAAACTAAAGGTTGTGCATTAGTAAATAATCATAGCACGAGGAGTTCCCGGTGAAGAATTATCATAGTGCCGGATTGGTGATGACATTTTGGTTCCGTTGCCGGGACCATTCCTCGTTGGTGGATTTTCTGGAGAGATATTCCCACTTAGTCAAAAATCAATTGGAGGGTAACCTTGTTTTTACTATGCATAGTAGTTACCATGGTAAAGTCATTTTGCCATGAATAGTAGTTACCATGGTAAAGTCATTTTTTTTAGGAATAGTATTTACCGCATGATAAAGTCACTTTTTACCGTGAATAGTATTTACATGATAACTTCACTTTTACCGTGAATAGTGTTTACCACAGTAAAGTCAGTTTTTACCACAGTAAGTCAAGTTTTACCATAGTTTACCGTGGTCATTTCTATTTTACTGTAGAAAGGTGTAAAGTCACTTTCTAGTATAGTGATTCCAATTATTTGTGCACATAAGTCTTGTTGATTGTACTTGTGGGTTGGTATTTCATGGTGGTTACTTTTGAAAATGGGAAAGATTCCTGTTTTTTCAGCTCAATCTAATGAAGATGCTTCTTCTTTCATTCAAGAGTTTAAACGATCTTGTATTTGTAATGGCCTTATAAGAAGGGAACAATGGACTGAATTTTTTTCTACCTTTTTGGATGGTTCAACACTTAGGTGGTTTGAAACACTAGGTGATAATGTGAAAAATTCATGGGATTTATTAACTGAAAGTTTTCTTGAATAATTTGGTGAACAACAGAAATATGCAGATCTCATGATCGAGATCACAAAGCTATCCCAAGGAGAGAAGGAGAAGATAAGGGATTATCATGCTCATGTTCTAGAGCTAAGGAGGAAGCTCGATGCCCAGATCTGGAAGGAAGGAATAGCGGATGGGTTAATGAATGGTGTGGATAATCTCCTCTGTAAGCACTTCATTCTTGGGATGAAGCCAGAGATCAGACAACGAGTGAAGTATGACCGCCTAGCTACCATTGAACAAGCAAAGGAGATTGCAAGAAGACAAGAAAAAAGCATGGAAGAGGAGCCCAAAGAAATTGTTGCTAAAGTAGAGCCTACACCAGCACCTTTGGTCCAGAATCCACAACCACTCCCGATGAGCACAAATATTTCTCCTAGTACATCTACTGAGTATGAAGATCTGCTCAAAAAGATGGGCCGATTAACTTTTAATCTTCTTGAGGAAAAGAATTTAGTTCTCGGAGGAGGAGATAGAGGTCCAAAAAGAAATAGTTCGAAGTTGTATGTTATGGTTGTTATAAAAGGGTCATTATAAGTATAATTGTCAGATAGAGCTTCTACATCGATAAAGGAGATAATGATAAAGGAAAAGCACATGAATTCTTTTGATGTGGTAGATAAGAGCAGAAATAATGAAGTAGATGTGTTTGTAACAAAAAGAAAGAAAGAAAAAGATAATCAAGATGGAAATGATCCTAAGAAGATGAAAGGAGAAACTAGTAAGAAACATAGGAGAAGAAAGTTGGGTGTGCAGGATTTTACGATTTCACACGGGGCAAGGACCATACTCCATCTGGAAGATCTGTCCAAAAGCCCGCAAATATTACATATGGTCAACTCTTGGCTATGTCTTCGAGAAAGAGGCGGGAGCTGCGAAGTGGACTCAATGCTCAACGAAGGAAGGAGGTTGAGGTCCCTGTTTTGGAGGCGAGAGGTGGATCCCTATGCTTCACAAGGCGAGGTATTATGTAATGGTATTTCAATTCATGATGTCTTAGTTGATGGAGGTGCTGCGATTAATGTAATGACCAAGTCTGTAATGAATATGTTGGGTTTAAAAATTGATCGCCCTTCAACACTTATGTTAAGGTCATTAAATAAAGGAAAAACTAAACGGAAGGTGTAGTTTCAAATGTGGCAATATCATTATGGGTGTTGTATGTGTGGTAGACTTTCGGGTGATGAAAAATGGTGCTTTATTGCGTACCCAATGCTCTTTGGGAAGACCATGGCTAAGGAGAGTTCATGCAAGAAACTCTTTGGAATGAAGGTTTCATGACACTTGGACGTGGTAGAGAGAGGGTGAAGATAAACGTGATCCCTCGACATCGTAAAGCGAGAACACGTGGATTCAAGTGATGAAAGCGATGATTGGACATCCCTCGATTACTCTAGTACCGAGTGAAGTGGACACCGAAGATGAAGAAAGTGAGGTTGATGTTTCGAGTCATGGATATCCTTCTGTCACCAACTCATGACCCCATAAAATTATACGAAGAAGAAGTTGATGATCGTCTCCAACAAATAAAGATTGGTGATCTTTTGTGATGGAGAGTGAGAAGGAATCCTACCTCCAGCTCTTTCGAAGGTACATACACCTATTCACTTTTGATTACAAGGAACTCCGTCAAGTAAGTTGGGTAGAACATTCTATTGATCTCGTAGATGGTGCTAAGCCCATAAAGCAAATGCCATATAGAATGAATCCTAATTTTTCAAGACCGTAAAAGAAGAAATAGATAAGTTGCTTGATGCGAGGATTCATATTTCTTTGTGGAGAATTCGAATGGGTTTCTCCCATTGTGATCTCTCAAAAAGAATGGGAAGCTACACATTTGTGTTGATCACGGGAAGCTCAATAAGGCAACAAAGAAGGATCATTACCCTCTTCCATTTTCAGATCAGATCTTAGATGAAGTAGGCGGCCGGGAGTGCTATAGTTTTTCTTTGATGGATATAGTGGGACAACCAAGTTCGTATAGCGAGAGAAAGATTAGCTGAAGACCACGTTCACCACTCCTTGGGAGCGTTTGCTTATAGAGTTATGCCTTTTGGGTTGTGTAATGCTCGGCAACATTCCAGCGTTTGATGAATAGGGTGTTCAAACCCTACATTGGGACCTTCATCGAGTATTTACGGATGATTTTTGCATCTATGGGAGCAAGTTGGACCACCTGCACCAGGATGGAGATGGCATTTGAAAGGTTAGATGAAGCACAAGCCTCACTAAACCCTACAAAATAGTAGTTGTGCATGAAAATGGTACGTGCCTGATTTGGAGGAATTGGATGGAACTCCCATTACGAAATGGGTCAACCACGAAAAGTTGAAGATTTTCTAAGCAGGAATAAGTCTACTCGAGAACGGAGTAGAAGCTAGGAAGGGGAAAGATGTCGACACTAAAATTTTCATCCGTAATTTCTATTTCATTAATGTATGTATTAGGAATAGGATGTTGTTAAGTATAATTAGTAGTAGCGTCGATAGAAGATAATGATGCCATCGATGCACGGTGCCGCCAATAATGTGGAGTACGGTAACAGTCAAAGTACAATAGGAATGTTGTAAAAAGTAAATATTTGTCGTAAGTGGTCCGGTAATGTTAAAATGTCAAAGTTTGGGTAATTAGAGAAGTAGGGTCTACATGATTAGGAATTAGAAATATTATATTGGTAATAAGGAAAAGGAGTGAGGTCATAAATATTTTGTGTATTTTATTTGTAAAAAGTCTAAAAATGTGGAACCCATGTAAAATGATAAGGTTTATCTTATCTTAAAAAATAAGCTTACATGTACGAGATAAGAGTTAAGGTATGGAATATGATTTGTCGAGTGGATTTCTTATCCTATCTTAGAGATAAGATGGATAAGCCCTGGAAGTTCTATAAATAGAGAGGCCACCCCCTCATTTAGCATAGAAGGAAGTAGTGAGAAATATTGTAGGAAGTGTGCGAAGGAAGCCATCAGTTTAAAGGTGTGTTGAAGAAGCCATTAAGAGGTGTAATTGTAAAGTTTCTCCCATAGTCTTGGTGTAAGGCAAGTGAAGTCAATAACACTTGAAGTACCTCATGGGTGAGATTGTAACAATTTCATGTTAATATTATCATTTACTTTGATATTTCAGATTTGTCATCATTCCGTCTTATCATAGTCGATGGTATTCTTGTGTTATGTTGTTGTTTTGTTTCCAGATTACATCCACCAAACTAAAGGCTGTGCATTAGTAAATAATCATAGCACGAGGAGTTCCCGGTGAAGAATTATCATAGTGTCGGATTGGTGATAACAGGTCACATAGTTCGAAATAGTTAGCCTCCATGATTTGGGGATAAAATGCACCAATCACATTTGTACTTCGATGAAGCACACCTGAAATCCCAAATTCACATTAACCATTCAATCTATAATATACCTTAAATATACTGAGATCTTATAAGAACTTTTTTTTGAAAAAAGTAAGACCAACTGCTCAATCATCCATCCAACCATAACACTTATGATAAGAAAATAAATACTCATCGAATTGAAACCCACATTTTCCTATCTCCTTTGAGAAATTATTTCAAAGGGAAAAAGGGGTGAAACCAAGATAGATATACTTGGATACCAACATCAGCTCTAGCTCGGTGGATGGACTCCCCTGTGTGTGTCTAAAGAACACCAGAAACAATACTAGAAGAAGGAGATCAGTCACCTATCCATTGGGAAATAGAGTCAACAGATGATTCCAAAACCACAAGTCACCACCAAGAGAGAAACAAAACAACAACCAAAACACAACGAGAAAACCCCAAAGGAATAAATAAAACCACTTTACATTGTACATACTGAGTCAACGGGGTCCAAGGACCCAAAAATTTCTACCATAACCCACTGGGATCCCATATAATGTGCCTTTATCTCATCTAGATACACCTATTACTGTCTAGATAGTAAAATAAATGATCACAATCACTTCAACTGAAACACTTGTCATCAACTGATTTCCATCATCTAGGAACCCCTCATCTTGTAGGAACAAACTTATGTCTCCATTCAAATCAGTAAATCTTCTTTTCCCCAGGGGACATTCCGAGTCACACAAAGTTGCTTTTCCACAACACACCACACAATACATCAATCCAATGACTTGCATGTGTTCCTCAAGATGTCTGATGAACTTCTCCTTTTCCAAAGTAGATAAGTCTCCATTTATCCAACTCTTTTTAAACCCGACATATACATCAAGACAATGGTCAACACACTCACCTCTGTTTGTATCTGCCATACCTGTTTTTGAAAAGAGATCACCTATTTCTATTACATTTTCTTAATAGGTGGGGAACCAACATCAAAATTTATACATATCTCAGCTTTATTTGTTGAAAGGAAAGAATTGACCTCTATCTCTTGCTTCATAGACATCTCGACATTACTAAAATCTTCTAGAAAAAAATTATCTCACTAACCTTATACCATTCATTAACTAATCTTTGCACTCTCAACATTGTTATATAAATGATCCTCCCTTTTAGCCAAGGTCATGACACCACTTTCAAGAATGTGTGAGGATATCAACTCATCAACATTCTAGTTTTCTAGCAACTCATACAATAGTCTAAGATGTTTCTCATGTTCCACTATTGTATCAAGCAAAACACATCTATCTTCTATTGAGGGGACACCTCCATTATATTTGGAAGTCATTTCATCCTTTACCAAAAAAATATTATAATAAAATGAAGTACAACCTATGTCTGAAACCAATGCATCAAACGTTTGGTAAATTCTGACACACCCTAGAGAGAGTATCCCAGAACTCACCAACTATTTGGCTAAGTATTAGGTTAGTAGAAGACACCCCACCATTTTGATTTACAAACCCATGTAATAGATCCTTTTCTTTGATGCCCAATTTATCATTGTCAACACCAAACATATTGTCCTTAACATAAGGGACATGGGGCATAAAGAATTTGTCACACCATATACAAATATAATTAACTTTGATCATTTTGATTAATGCAATAATCAATTAGTGCCCTAATAATGACTCATGCCATGCCACATTATTTCCTTCATTCCTGAAACACATGAACCTTCTTCCTTCAATTGAGCATAAGGAATTCTCATCATGTTCAGAAGAAATAAACACGGTCCTCACTAAACTTCTCTACAAATAAAATTACCATTTCTACCCATGAATAAACATAACTTTAAGGTAGAGAGTTAAATTAGTCTCTAGCATCTTCTTGCAGTGTTTGCATAAATAACCTCATAAAATATCTTCATATCTCACCTAGTATTCATGCATCACTTCCTCAAACATGGAAATATGTTGTTCCATAAAAATATTACCATATCCCTGAAATATGGGTAGTTTGAGTTTGATCCCAGTGGGGATTTGATGAGGGTATCCACATATTTTCTCAAAATCCAAGGGTTTGAATAAACCTGGCCTAAAAGGAGATTTAGAAGGAAGACAACCCTCATTACTATCACAGACACCCATGGAACACCTCTCAAGAAAATGACTCTTATAAATACACCCTCACCATGTAAATTCTAGATGACACAAATGGTAACCACAATACAAAGCTGAAATAAGATACATATTCAGTCGAACCTTATCAAAATGAAAATCCACTAGTCCACTACAATCAAAAGGATAACGAAGTCGCCACTAGAGTAATAAATCTAGAAAAATGAATCATATGACATAAAAAAACAAGTCACTAATAAAATCACATATCCAAATATCGTAAGAATCAACAAAAGAATGTCGGATCAAGAACCTGAATGAGTACCAAAATTTTGTCCTTGGAAACGCAGCTAGAAAAGGTGTTGACTCCTAGAATTACACCTCGGGGGAAGTGGAAATGAGGACTTGTGGTGGAGACCGGACCATCGAAGGGGACCCCCGTGATGTGTCATCTTGTAACTTGTGGGAAGGTCTCCCTCTAGTTTCCCATCCACCCTTCCCGAGGGAGTGATGGGGAGGCACCCAGATAAAGGGTGCGACTGCGATCCCCTGTTACTTTTGACTATAACCAAGTCGGGGTGAGAAGACCCAAGAGTGTGGTGAAGGGGATACAAAATTTGGGGCACAAAGTTGGAATGATAATTTGGGAACTCCAAAAGGGAAAGATTGGGACTAGGTGTAGTAACTAAAGACAATGCTCACTTGAAAGAGTGGTCACTAAATGTTGTAGACACCCGAGAACCCGACGCAAACCACAAAGGGAAAGTGTTAATCTGACCCAAGACTTTTTCCCATAGTATAATGTGTGAATTATGCATGTACTATTAATTGGGACTTTAGATCAGAAGTGAGAACAAGAAAGATATATTGAGTCAATAATGTGTTCTATAGGTGGGTCAATTTGATATGAAAAGGATGATCTGGGACCCGCGAGATGAGTTATGGTTTTTTTGAAAAGTTATTTGAGATTTTTAGTAGGGATGAAAGGACCTCTGAGAAAGGCATGAGAAAAGGAAAAGATCCATGAAGGGAAATGGGGAAATTGAGAGAACAAAAATCACAACCATCATTTATTCCTATCACTACATGAATGTTAGTGAGGGAAATAAATGCACCCCTTGTATGGAAATTTGTCTGTAGGGAAAGCTCCGGGAAAATCAATATCTAAATTCCTAAAAATCTAGCTCAGTACACCTGAGGTAGGACCATCTTATGCGAGATCATGCTAGATAGTCTGGATCAAGGGACCCCCAAGACATACTTAGTATGTAAGGAGATTTTTACAGGCTTCAGAAATGAGGCTTTCAGGTACCCCAGAAAACATCAAATACTCACACCCTTCCTAGACAAGATCCAAGCAAGTGTAGGATATGTTTAAAGTCAAATTACAACCATGATTCACAAAGAATTATAACAAAAGACACATATCACTCCCACCTAACATCATTTTGTGACAGAATAAAGAAATGCCATGAATCCAAATGAATTCATCAGGTAAAAACCATTAAACTTAGGAAAAGACAAGGGAAACATATATTAATGCTCTCAAAGCTCATTAATGACTATACATATGTAATCATCTTAACAAAAATTCTTGATAATTGGGTCATACAGAGAAAAACCTTCATCATAACATAATCCTTTCCTCTAGTTCACAATGCCTCTATGAATTCCCACCAAAATTTTCTCCACCCAAGGATCTTCCGCCAATTTTTCCTTCTTTTTTAAGAAGAAAACCCCCTCCTCTCTCTTTTTCTTTATTTCTCTTCTTATATATCACCTTATTTTCTTAGGGTTTTAAAGTATATTCCAAAGATACTCAAACAAACTATCGCTTCCTCCAACTACTTTGGGCCACCATGAAACTACAAATGATTATTCACAAATGATTGCTAATTTTGCCAACTTCCACCGTGTCTTACATACGTCATTAATGACACAGCCAAATATTTTCCAAGTCATATCACATTTAACATTTAAAATTTTCCACATGTGTACAATCATGATGTGGCCAGAAAATTTAATGTGACAAGACATTCTCGAATTGTGCAGGAAATTAATCCTTTTCCAATGACACATTCCCCATAAACAATTGATCTTTATTTAAGCTCCACATGTACCTGAAAATCAAAATTTGATATGGCATTAATAATGAAATGATTTTATTTGGCAGGTCGGCCTTGCCATGCATATTTAAGGGGTCTACCGGATATTTCCCTTCATCACCCATCATTATCATATTTCTCTATAAAATCCTAAGAACCATTTCCTTTCTTGTCATCCCCTTTTACTTCAAAATTCCTAGCAATGGCTTCATATTTCTTGAGTGCAAATCTATCAGGGGAGTAATTGGTCCATATGGGCCAATTATTTCAACTTTTAGGGCCAAATGAGGCTCTTATTCACTAAGTTTTCAGTGTGCCAAATGCTAGGGCCAATCCCTAGGATTTCCTTCATCAACCTACCAATCTTGTCTTTTATAAATTTCTTGGCTGAGATGTGTCCCTCTTTCCCTATTTTCCAAACTCTACATTTTCACTTGGTTTACCTAACATATAGATCCATAACTAATCCATCATTCTACAATGCATACCATATTCAGATTTATGAAAGAACAAGTTTAAACAATAATCATGATTGAATCAAGAACATGCACTACTTGATTGACACATCACACGAAGGAATGACACTTAGATTGACCAATAACTTCCATCTATTAATAAACACATGAAGCTCCTTACAATAATGGCATCTATACATATGTGAATGCGTATGGATGCGATAATCCATATATAATATACATATATACCTCATATATATCCCATCATATATCTATATACATATATCTATATATGTGATTCACATCATATATATAGGGTGGGGACTTTCCCTTCACCGCTTCTCTATTCCAAAAATAGGCCGCATGCTATTAATAGCCACACGTGCCATTTACAGGCATAGCCACACATGCAAGTGTGCTATCTATAGACCTCTTGTAGTTAACTGAAGTGAAAATCCTATTCTTAGCTCATCTCCATGCAAAACAAGCTTTGATCGATCCTCTAAAGATAGACAATGCATGTGGCGTGCATGTCCCTGCATCGTTGGTGTGTTCCGCATGCCATCTTCTAAAAATAGGTCTTCATGCTCAAAATAGGCTAAGTCTGAATGTTGAACTTTCCCTCTCGTGCGTGTGTTCTTCTGTCCATTCATGCCCTTAAACTGGCCTATGCTTTCCCTGTGTGGACTTCTTGTGTGAGTTCTATCAAGTGTTCTCTGATCAACATTACCCCACACTAATCACATTGTCACCCCGACAATGGGTATCTCAAAAATTTGAAGTAAAGAATATTGAATGGAAAGAATAAGAAAGAATGTAGATGAATAAAGAATGTTTTAAGAGGCAACATCCTCTGTATCAGTTTGAAGGATCAACTCTGGATACTCCTCCTTTATTTTGGCCTCCAAGGTCTGCCATTCAATGAGTGCTTGTTCTACTTTCTCTGGAATGTCCACAATAATGGATTCAACTCATCCCTCACAATCTCTCCTTTTTCATTTTGTAGAACCAACACACAATTTGGACATTGATGTCATTCTTCCTTCTAGAAGATCCATCTTTTGTGCAATGAGCTTCCCAAGCTCTTCCAACCGAGTCTTATGTGGCTCTTGTGCTTTGCTTCAGGGCCTCGCACTTCTGCTTAACCATTGAAAATCTTTTTGTGGCCCAATGTTTCATCCTTCATTGCTCTTTGGACCTCATTGCTTTCTTCTAGGGTCTTTATATTGATAAGCACCTCTGGAGTTGTGTAGATGTTTAAAGCCTGGTCTTTGCTTTCTTCAATACTTCTTGTAGCACTTGTAACAACCCTTCATATGATGTAATCTTTCACATCACTGATGCTTTCTCTCACTCTGCCTCTTGTTTTGATTCCTTGGCACTGGTATGTAGAGGTTCATCTTCAAGTACCAAGTCCACCAACTTTCCTACATAGTGTATCGCTGAAGGAATGTGTCTGTGGTACCTTGGCCTCAAGTGTGGCCTAGCTCTTATGACATTGTCCCCAATCTCCTCTGTGATGTTGATAAATACTTCATTCTTCTTTCCATGCTAAGTCCCTCTCTTGAGTTATGTGTGCTATCTCTGCATCCTTTGTCTTGAGCTCCTCGTGCAATGCTCTTATTATTGTTGCAGCTTTTTCCATGTTTCTCCTTGCAACTTTAGTAGAAACCTTTACCAATGTGTTGTTGACTGCTCACTCATCGACATGATAGTAGGCTTTACTGTCATATGTCTAGATTGTGGTGCCTTCTTCAGCCATCTCGAAACACATGACTCTTTGCATATATCAAAGTTAGGCTCATCCATATGGGTGTGCATTGACCATGATAGTTGCTTTGAGTGTGCATAGTCACCATATCCTCATCCATTAGCTCCTAGCCAAATAAATCCTTTTGTCTTTATCGTGCTTTGGAAGGGCGTGGAAAATTTTACCTGCGTCCTCCGCATACCCCATGGCTGGTGGAATGTGCTCTCCACTTGTTCTTCTAGACCATTGCTGCTTAGGGAATTTAGCTTCCAAATTTGGGACTTGTGTCTCCATGTCTGAACATTCTCTGTAGTTATCTCCTCTGGTCCCTTCTCATCCTCTCCTCTTTCCTTTGATTCCTCACCCTGTTCTTCTATGTTCTCTGGAAGTGTAGGAGAATTAGGTGTGCTTTCCTCTGACTCTTCCACCTCCTCATTTAACTTTAGTTTCCTCCTTCTTTGCATGGTTGCCTCCTTTTGTGGAGAGAGTTTGGGTGATCTATGCACCGTGGTTGGAGTAGCACCTTGGGTCCTTGTTCTCCTAAACACCCTCTTAAATATGTGCTCCCCTTGGACTGCATTCAAGTCCTCATCATCCCCCTCTTGTGGCTGAGGTGGTGTGTAGTGGCGCTCAGACTTCACCCTTATTTGTAGGATGTCTCCTACCTCTATGCTCAAACCACCACTATCTTTGTGCTCCTCCTCCTCATCCTCCACTTCAATTGGCTCTGTGGGCTTAGGCATTGGGATGTTCTCCATTGTATGCTTTCCCTTTGGTGGTGCTGGAAGTGTGAACTCACCTTCCACATACTTGTTATTCTCCATCTTTGGCTTTAGTTGGAGATACACCAACACTGCTCCAATATCTCCCACCACCAAACTTATTGGTTTAATGCTCAAAACATCAGAAATGAGTCTTTCAACATATGCACCCCCCTGGATACACATATTTCTTCCTTAGTGTGTGGTAGTCACAATCTACCTTATCCACGTTGAACATCAGTCGTCACGTGCATCTGTAAACCTATGTATTGATGCCTAGAAGTACCTTCTTTGTGAATGCATATGGAAACTTGCACCAAGGACTCCATGCCCCATCTTTCATACAAACCAAACCACTGCTATACTTAAAATGTTGGTATATAAAAATTGAACTACCTTTCCAACCACTGAAGGAAAGTCCTTGGGGATGCGCCATTCTTCCTCAAAATCCACATGGAGCCTATCATACCACTTCTCGGCCCATTGCTTAACCTGCTCTGTCATGGATCCCTCACATAGGTACTTCTTGAAGCATTTTGTAGGTGATTTGTGTTCCATTGGATACTCCCATACCTTCTCCTTTGGTCCATCAGGCACTCGATCTCCATGAACACTAGTGATAATCAGAACAACTCCAAAGCTGATCTTTCCTCTTGTGTGTGCTTCTTCAATGATTGTCTCTATGATATACCATGAAATGTTGTAGACTACTCCTTCAGACATCTTTTTGGCAATGTGTAACCACATGGTGTTCACTTGTGACCACCTTTCCTGGTCATTGAGCTTTGTAATGAGATGTGTGGCCACTTGTACAACTGGATACTTCTTTAGTTTGTTGATGTCCATACCGTGGACCCTTTGTATATCCCAACTCCTTCTGGTCTCTAATATTGTGGTTTTATCTATCAGATCATCTCACAAATCATCTCCCATGCCTTTCAACCCTATCACTGTGGAGATGAGCACGGCTGAAATTCTGACTCTGCCCTACAAAGTAGAAAAAATCCTCGTGCACTCTGCTCATAAGCCACTAGTATAATGGCTCATACTTCCCAAAATAAGGGAGCTCATAAAGTTGGTAAACCCCTATCCTCTGCAAGAGCTTCTCACTAGCATCATCATACACTGACATATCTTTTTGTCGTGTGTTTATTTTTCTTCGTGTTCAACAACGCATCAAGCTCCTTCTTGTTCTCAATGGTACGGTGATTGTACTCACTCACTTTTCTTTTCCTTATGTGAGAATCCCACTCCTGGCTAACAATAACCCCCTCTAGATATTGCATCTCGAAAAATTGCTTTCTGGAGCCATTTCTTCCTCCTCGATGACCACCTTCTTCTTTCCTTTTACTCTTGTTACAACTACCTTCTTGGGTGCCATTTTTACCTTGTAATCCTTTGTAGATCCTTTCCATTCAAATTATACAATGTGCAAAGAAAACCTAGTTTGATTCAAGCATGCCCTAGGTGAAATTACATGCCCCTAACTCATCTCATCACCTTGCTTCACTCAAACCCTTCACCCGGGGACACAAGCTTCTTTGTGCATAGATCTCTTCATCACGATTGGTTACACACCTCTCGCACCTTAAAATGATCACTCGGCTCTTCACACTTGGCTTCTTTCAAATAATCTTAATCAACAATGGTAAAAATGAATTCACATCCCATCCTTATATAGATTTTTCAAATTTTGATGCATTTATTGCTCCTTCACCTACCAAATATCCCCTCATTCATTGACCAAATTCATTCATTCCATGTGGTACATCTTTGCGCCCCAGCTATAACCTTCTAGCGTGCCTCCTACCCTCTGGTCATAGAACTTCTTCTCTTGATGTGCATGCCCTTTGCCAGTACCTCATCATCTTGTCTTCTTCTCTGGTAGTTATCATGGCCTCTGCTTACCTCGCGTTATATTGTTCCTTCTTTCATCTCCATCCTTGGTCACTTTTGAGAAGCAATCTTTCTTTTGACTTAAAGCACACCCATAGCAGCTTATTCCTTTATCCTTTCAATTCCCACTGTCTTGTACCTAGATATAAACAACCACCCCACACTAAAAGTATGTGTAGTCCTCTGCGCATAAACATTCTTCACATAGTAATTAGCTTCATGCACAAGCACACTTATTACACAAGAACAACAACTAAATTGACAAAGCATAATGACAATGAAGGAAATACATTAAGGAAATACATAATTGAAAACCTAATCTAAATGGAAAACTGCCTTATTACAAACACCAAGAAGACTTATTTATAGTAGGGCTTCAGCCTACTCCCATTGAAGTAACCGGGTAGCCGTGTTCCATCAAGTGCTTCTAACTGGAAAGCACTATTTTTCAAGTATGTGAGTGATGACATATGGCCCCAACCAATGTACTTTGAGCTTTCTTGGATGGCGCAAGAACTTAGAGTCATAAAGAAGTACCATTTGTCCAATCTCAAACTTCTTATCCCTTATGTTTTTGTCATGCCATGCTTTCTACCTAGCCTTTTCACTACTTGACTCCATCATGTTATGGCTCATCACTCATCAGTTGAATCATCTTCTCAATACGCTCTTCTAAATCCTGCTCATCAGCTAGACCTCCAGTGCATGTGCAATGTGCAAAGAAGGTAACATAAATTCTATAGGGAGAATGGATTCTGTGCCAAACACCAACTGAAATGGTGTGGCTTTGTTCAATCTCTTATAAGTTGTTCTATATGCCCAAAGAACAACTGACACTTTATCATCCCAATCCTTTCTCCCAACATCACAAATTTTTGTCAAAGTTTGGCTCAAAATCTTGTTGAAAGCCTCAGTAGTTCCATTTTCTGAGGATGATAGGGTGTAGTTTTATGGTGTGCAACCATAAACTCATCTAATAGGATCTGATTGTCTCATTCAAAAAGTGTGTACCCCTATCACTTGTCAAGCTTAAAGGACATCCATATCTTGTAAGAACATTCTCCCATAGAAACCTAGTTGTTGTAGTAGCCTTTGTACAGTCCTTTGTAGGTGTTGCTTCTACCCACCGTGTGAGATAATCTATGCAAGTAATGATATAGCGTGATCCAATCCTACGTGCAAGTTGGTGAAATAGGTCCTACAAAGTCAATGGCCCATTTCTCAAATGGTTCAGCACTAGTAATTGGTCTCAAAGGCATCTCATCTCTTTTCCCTAGTTTTCCTAGGTGCTGAAAATGGTCACACACCTTTGCAATATGCCTTACAATCTTTATACAGTGTCTCCCACCATAATCTAGTGAGTAGGATCTTCGGAAGTCGCATCACCTGCATAGTGGCCACCTGCAATACCACCATGGGCTTCTTCCATAATATCCTTGCGCTCATGCTCTAATACACAATGGCGTAATACTTCATCTCTACCTAACTTGTAGAGGTCACCATTGATTAACATAAATGGTGCCATGTATAGCAAGTTGTTTCTTTTCTAATGCCTTCATTCCTTCGGTGCCATACCAGTTCGTAGAAAGACAACAATGTCTTCTAATTTGGGGGCACGTGTTGTAACCTATATAACTATGCATCGGCATGGTTTCTTCAATTGTTTGTGCTTCTTCTCCTGAGTGAATTCTAGACAAGTGGTCTGGTCTAGAATTACTTTTCCCTAGCTTCACCACAATTGTGAAGTCAAACTCTTGAAATAGGAGTACCCATCTGCATATGCCCCTTAAGACTGGTTTGTTCACCAAATACTTTAATGCCATGTGATATGTATAAAACACAAATGGTGTTGCTAACAAGTATTATCAAAACTTGTGCAATGCATAGATCATTGACAAAGCTTTGCGCTCTGTAGTTGTATAATTCCTTTCAGCAGGAGTCAACTTCCTACTAGAAAAAAAACAAATTGGATGATCTATAATACCTTCTTCTAGGTTGAGCTAACACAGTGCCAATGGCCATGCTAGAAGTGTCCACATGCACATGAAATGGTTTATCCCATGAGGGAAAATGTAGAATGGGTGCGGTAGTAAGTTTCTCTTTTAATATCTCAAATGTGCTGTTGTTGCGGTTCTCCCCAATAAAATGTACCTTTCCCTTTTAGTAATTCTTCCAAGGGTGCAACAATTTTGGCATACCCTTTGATGAAATTTTGATAGTAACCTGTATGACCCAAAAATCCATGCACCTCACTTTGACTGGTAGGTGCTTCCAGGCCTAGAATGACTGCAACCTTAGTTGGATCAACCAACAACCCTTCCTTGCAGATTATATGCCCTAACAATATTCCAAAAGGTGTAGCAAATATGCACTTCTTGATGTTTAAAGAGATACTCAATTTTTTGCATCGTTCAAACATTAAGCACAGATTGTCACAATGATCTTTCACAAGCCCATATATTGTCCAATCATCTAGATAAACCTGTAAAAGTTGTGAATAAAATATTTGAATGCTGAACAACTATACGTGAGAATACAACAGGTGCATTTTTCAATCCAAAAGGCATCACAGTATAGGAAAAGCTACCCCATTCAGTAGTAAATGTAGTCTTTTCTGATCCTCTGAGCAATCCTAACTTTGATGATACCCAGAAAAAAACCCATGATGTGAAGGAATATATTTATTTTGCGCCCTCTAACTCCCTCTAGTATTTCCTCAGTAAATGGCGTAGGGAATGGGTCATTACAGGCAACATTTAGCTCCTGTAGTCACATATTCTAATTCATCCATCCTTCTTGATACTGATCACCATTGGACTAACCCATTCTGACTCATCAAGGGGCTTGATAATTCTAGATTTCAACATTTTATCAATTTCTTCTTTTACCTTTTCACACAAATTAGGATTCATTCTGTAAGGTCTCTTTCTCATGGGGTGTGCACCTTCCTTAAGCTTTATCTTCATTTCCCCAAGTGATTCATGCACACCTTTAAGTTCATGATACCCTCGAGGGAATAAGTCCTGATAATCCCTGAGTAACTCAATGATCTTTTCCACCTCGAGTTTGACCAGTAGTCTCAATTATGACCTCCTTAGGCTCAGCCTCCGATCCTATATTGACCTTTTTGGTCTTCATTGGTTCATGGTATGCATGCGTATCCTTATCTGCACTATCCAAGACCTCACGTGCCCCCTGTGAATGGTCAATATCAAATTTTCAACTTCCTCATCATCCATGATGTACACCATCTTACCTTTTTCTTTCTTAAGACAAGCACGATCAAGCAATATGGAGTCTTCTCCTTCTTCTTCAAAAATGTGTGCCTGATTCTGTCTCACCCATTAATTCTGTATGAGTTCCTCAGCCTTTGCACTATCTCCCATGGTTAACCGCTTGACAAATTTTAATGCCTCTTCTATTGGAGGTTGGGAAGAAAAATAGTCAAAGGTCTGGATCATTCTTGTAGTCAAATTTTCCAATTCCCAGTCTCTCTATGTAGTTCTGCATATACATACAGGCGTGTGTGCATCCTTGTAGAGTAGAATACAGTCTATGCACCCAGAGTGAAGGTGGTAATGCTTCTGTCCCCCATTGTCAGAGTCTCTCACACTTGTTGAATGTGATGTTGAGTAGGTTGATCACCATTATAAGTGTAGATCTGCGTAGGTGCATTGCTTCTTACAAACCTGGTAGATAGGGAAATTTTGATCTCCTTCCACTCCGTAAGATTATCTCTATGAACTACCCACCAGTGCGTGTTGTTGTCCCATGTAAGACATATGCTAACATGTCTCTTCTCTTGACTTGGTCTATGCATTGTGCCTCCATGGCTTCCAAAAATATAGGAAGATCTTCTGCTCATGTATACCAAGGTATTGCACCACCTATCCATCGAATAGAATGAAGTCCCTTCTTGCATGCAACCACATTT
This sequence comes from Taxus wallichiana var. yunnanensis, assembly GCA_018340775.1. Classification (NCBI taxonomy): domain Eukaryota; kingdom Viridiplantae; phylum Streptophyta; class Pinopsida; order Cupressales; family Taxaceae; genus Taxus; species Taxus wallichiana. The sequence continues at coordinate 750,505,576 of CM031234.1, forward strand.
TTCACCTCGCGTCCTACTAGTTCATATGTACCATGAGCCCAATTGTCACAAGAAATACTTGTAGTATCACTAATAGAATGAGAATCCTCCCATTGTAGGATGCCTTCCTTTGATGGCTCATTGACCTCTGGATCTGAAAAGTGTGGACATAGATTTTGTTTAAGTCCTCCTCACTTAGAGGCTCAACATATGGTGTAGACTTCCCATCTATCAAAGGTATCACAACCCTTTCCTCCTTGTTCTCAAAGCTGATATACCCCTTATTGAATCTCAAGTCAGCATTATTCACATAACACCAAGGGCATCCAAGCAAGGCTGGAAAATTGTCTGCTTCCACAAGTGCTAATACCTCAAAATCCCAGTGAACTTGGCCCCTTGTATAGTTATAGATGCATCCTTCAAAACTCCTATGGGAGTGGCCTTAGTTCGGTTTGCCATAAACAACACATTAGATGATGGCTGCAATGGGGGTCTCCCCATTTGTACCCATGCATCTAATGTAAGCACATTTACTTCCACACACTGTATCTATCAGAATATTGCTCAACAACCATCCATCCACAACAACATTAGAGTAATTTCCTTGTCATAGTCAATGCTATCAGGGGGAAGATTTGCATGTAGGATCTATCATCTGTCTCAATACTTGTGCGTGGAGTGTTCCCTTTTAACCAACTTCCTAATAGTGGGATGATGTTCTCCTGGCGCAACATTTTGCATACTTCTCTTAGATCATCGATATCAGTTTGGACTATCTCTGATGCTTTCTTCTACTCCTTTAAGTATTGTATTTCACCCTAAAGATTCCTTAGCACTTCCATGGTATCTGATAAACCTCCTTTGATGATGAGCGGATCTGGGTACCTTGCATGCAAAACCTCCTCCTTGGTGATCGTAGGCTTTTGGTATGATGCCTCTCTTGTGCGTGCCACTTCAGCGCATGTGGTAATCTTTATAGTTAAGGCCTCAGGTTCTAGTGCTATCTTGGGCATCCACTTGATTTTCCTCCATGCATTGGATCCTAACCATCCCTGTGCCTTTGTTTTCCTACTTATGTTGTTTACTGAGATGCTCATATAAGTTTGGGCACTCCTCATAGCTATGATTCTTTCCAAAAAAGAACATGTAACATTCTAGGGACATTCATGCCTATAATGATCAGGGGATCCACATGTATAACATGTTCCTTGAGGAAAACTCACTTCTTCCTCCACTGTGGCCTCATCCTCCATATCCACCATGATATCCATGTCCTCTTCCATGACCTCCTTCAAAATGGCCCTCATTCCTATCATAGTGCGTTTGATTATGATCCCGATCTTGGTGCTCATTCTTACCCTTAGAATTATCTATTACACTTGTCTATCGTACCCCAATGTCTATAGCATCCTGGATCTGACCAATCAATCAACAATCCTTAGTATCATGGGTCGTGGACCTGTAAATTTTTACAAAAGTTGGATACATTCTTCCTTATCATGCATGTTGTAACAAAGGACAGTGACTAGCATCATGATTCAAATGATAGATCTCATAGTCCAATAGTAATGAGTGTACTATTTTGTGAGGACAACTATCCTTGGTGTGACCTTCTACTTCACAATCTGTACACCAAATTCTGAGCGTGTTTCATGGGCTGAATTTGTTGATAGCTTCTCTAACTGTTTAGCCATAGCTGCTAATATGTGCCTCTAAGAATGGACTAACACCAGTGTCAATGCTCCCAACTACCTCAGCACACAAAGCTACTTCCAGTGCTTCACGTGGATCAGTGTATGTCTTATGTGATAGTGCTCTTCTGAATGGTGTAATCAATCCTCCAATGAACCATTGTGCATGTTGGCTGGCATGAATATCATAAGAAAGCTTAGATAGAAGTGTCTTAAAGTGGGCATCATACTCACGTACACTCTCAGTGGTGCCCTGCTTGATATCTTTGAGTGTGCTGATACTTTTCTACTCAAATTCTATGGGATATAGAACTCTTTTAAGAAAGCATCCTTCAATCGTTGCATAATCCACACAAGTTTGATTAAGGGTCAAACTTCCTATACCAGTTGTGTGCTCATCCCTACAAGGTAGTAGTGAATTGACTTGCCTTTGCACTCAAATCCATGATCCCTTTCACGTGCCATAAGATTTCACACATGTGCACATGCTCAACAACATCCTCTATGCCTCTATACTCTGAAGAAGATGAAGAGACATCTCCATATAAATGTTTTGTGGTTGTTGTGGACCTTGACCACCTGATCAGAACCTCTTGTGTTTCCTCTGCCTCCAAGAACCACCACTAGATCCACTGGAACTAGAACCACCTATACCTCTTGACCCTCCACCAGTAGCTGGAATAGGACTATAGATGTACTCCCATGTGCTCGACAGTAGTACTATATTGAACCCCTATAGTTTGTGAGGTAGTTCCACTTCCAGAGGTGAACCCAACATTTGTGCACTTACATTCTATGTGTGGATGATGCACCTGAAAACACACCTTCGAATAACATTGAAGTTGTTTGTCCTGCCATTGATGTACTTTCTCTCTTACTTCCCAAACTTGCTTGTTGATTACTTGGTCATACTAGATACTGAAAAACCAAGTGCAAGGGCTAGGTCACCAGGTGGATTAAGATGTGCACCCATGGCCCAAGTAGTCTCTCTGTTGGTGTACTTCCGTGTGAGGCCAAGGGGGATCTCTGTCATGCTTTCCAAGATGGGGAGTTCCTGATGCTCTGGCTCCATGTCTTCTACGTGAGCTTTAAATCCTTCATGAGCCATCTCTCTCCTCAATGCCATACTTTCTACAACAGTACATGTTTCTTCTCTATCTCCCTCTGCATGCCTCATTATACTTAAGCCACCTTTCCTCTCTCTACCTTTCTACCACTAGGTCTGCCATCTTTCACCAAACTGTTCCTGCCCTCATGCGTGGTGAGGTTTAGTTAGCCATCGGTTTACTCTCCAGGTTCAAAGTTACCATCAAGATCTTGATCGCGGTGGAATGCCTTGCGAGATATGTTCCTCTAGGATACCAAAAAACTAGAATTCAGCTACCTCGGGAAAGAATACGTCAAAATTGAATATTCAGAATATAACTATTTAGAAACATGAAACCACGTATCCACACAGCGTGAGTCTAGATCAAGTCAGCATCATAAAGGGCCTGAAATTCTTCTCTGTGTCCAGACAAGTGTGTGATACCTCCAATTCCACTTAGATGCATATGCAATCAACCACTCATATAATTCTACTAGAAAGATGGAAAAAAATCTCTCATATAAGTTATCATACAGATTTTGTTCTACCCAGTGTGTGTGTTAAAACTCAGATCCCTTTGTTGAACCACCATGCATATTCTTCCTCCAGATCATGTATCCACTCCTCAATACTTGCTAGAGTTAACCGGTATGTCTTCATCATGAACCATCCTGAAAACAACTGAAAAAAAAGAGGTCTCGAAGAAATGGAACCAATGATGCGGACCTAGAATTACCGAGATAACACCCTAGTGCTTTGGCACATCACTCGGCCAGCCTAGAAGAGTGCTCACCCAAAGTGCACAAAGGTACCAGGTCCCTCTTTAGGGTTGTTGTAGTAGGATGTTAGCGTGATGAAGGAATAAACATATAGATCCATAACTAATCCATCATTCTACAATGCATACCATATTCAGATTTATGAAAGAACAAGTTTAAACAATAATCATGATTGAATCAAGAACATGCACTACTTGATTACACATAGGAATGACACTTAGATTCAGCCAATAACTTCCATCTATTAATAAACATAGAAGCTCCTTACAATAATGGCATTCTATACCAATGCGCATATGGATATGATACGTAATCTGTCATATAATCTATACATATATCTATCTATGTATCTCATATCTCTCATACTCACATATCACACTCTCTCATATATCTATCTATGTGACATCATCATATATATAGGGTGGGGACTTTCCCTTCACCACTTCTCTATTCCAAAAATAGGCCGCATGTTATTAATAGCCACGTGCCATTTACAGGCATAGCCACACATGCAAGTGTGCTATCTATAGACCTCTTGTAGTTAACTGAAGTGACAATCCTATTCTTAGCTGTCTCCATGCAAAAAAGCTTTGATCGATCCTCTAAAGATAGACAATGTGTGTGCATGTCCCTACATCATTGGTGTGTCCGCATGCCATCTTCTAAAAATAGGTCTTCATGCTCAAAATAGGCTAAGTCCCGAATGTTGAACTTTAGAGAAACAAGTCTCTGTCAGTTTTCTCATCCTTGCAAACTGGGTGAAACTATATTTTTGTTCTTATCCTTTATCAGTTTTAAATCAGCTAGTCGGGTCCGGAACAACACTTGCGAATCATACCAAAGCCAGACAAAAGTAAATTGGGCCCCGGATCCGGAAATGTAATTTATTTCAAGCAAGAAAATAAATCCCTCGTCCAAATCTTCACTTGAATAATAACATGGGTTTATATGCTAAATGTATATTATTTTCCTAATTATTTCTTATTTTAAATACTTGCATTATAAGATACTTGCAAAACAAGGTAGTTTCTAATCTCTACATTAGGTATACACACAACATAAAATGCATTCAATAAACACAAGGTGACAATATTTTCCAAGTCAACAATAATTTTAAGCTCATGATCAAACTTGTGCAAACATATTCCTAGAAATATTAACTAATGAAGAAAGTGTCGTTTTGAAACACCTTTGCAAAACAAGTTGTAAAAAATTTCATAATTTAGAACACACATTCTTTATCAACCATTCATATAATAGATAACCATATGCAGGTATGTAATGACTCGGTGTGCTACTGATCTATTCATTTCATGACTCGGTAAACTACCGATCTATTCATGTTTAACATTAAGTATTGAATACTTATCCGTATACTACGTATACTTGGTTCTCTTTCCTGTTTAGGGTATTGAGTGATCTATCTAAGGAACCTATCTAAATAATTGTTACCAATATTCATCTGCATCATGAACCTTAGACTAGGTGACATAGGACAAATGCAACCAACAGCTTGCGATACTTTGGCCAAAGATTTCTAACATATTGTATGTATTACTATTCCTTGATGGCATACTCATCAATCAGAATACATCCTTCACCCCACTCTATTTTTATCTAGAATGTTCTTTACTGACTCACGTCAGTCCACTTGCCCGAGGTTTAACCCTAGTTTGTGTTAACAACATGTGTTATGATAAGGGGAAGCTCACTAAGACTTAGGGTAAGTTGGCATACTGGGTCAACCTAAGTCAACCCCGTGTGCCAAGGTATCCTGAGTTTTAGAGGGCTACCCCATATCTTAAAACATGTTTCTAACTTGACCTAGAGAAAAACTAAGATCAAGTCCAATTTATGTAGATCTGGATGATCAATGCTTCAGAAGGGTGTTGCCACATGCCGACTGCATCATTGTATCCTGAGAAGATCCTAATCTTCTCGAAGGTACAACCCCTGTAGTTGGCATGTGCCAACATCCCATTGAACAACCTCATCGAGATGTACATACCCCAAGGAATTTATTAATAATTTAATTAATTTGGATTATTCAAAATAGATTTCAGCAACTTTGCCTAACCCTAATCCAACACTCCTTAAGTTCTTTTCTAAATTGATTCATTTATCCCATTAAGAACTTTGTTATATTCATTACCACTTTTAATGTTTGAATACATAATTAATCTTCAATTAAGTGTAACTGCATAGTGTTATAATATGTCTTATGTAAAAAGTACAATAACTTTTTAGAAAGTTCAAGTGCCAGAATATATCCAAAATAAAGTAGACTTCATAACAAATGAAGTCTGATAAATTGAAGTCATGATACCAAACCTTTGTGGTTTATGAACATTTATGAAAGATGAAGAGTCTTTCACTATATGTAAGGCGTTAGGGTTTATTCTACCCAATGACCACATTTTTCAATGTATGTTCATCCTACTTTGTATTACTATGTTATATAGTTTAAATAACGAATATCATATTCTACAACTTTAAAAGTTGCATCACAAGTAGGGAGATTGAACTAAATCCCTTGATCCAATCTTATTAAAATTTAGCCATTTAACATATAAATAATATGAATATTAACAACAAGATAGAGCCCATCTCTTTCATACAAATACAAAATAATTTACACAACCAATACAGGTAATCTCACAACTTTCAATTTATCTTTATAACCATTACATTTACAAGACTTATGCATTTAGGTATACTGCATAACAACCATCTTAATTATAAAAGAATACTACTTTTATTTTCCAATACAATCTCAAGAACGAATCAGAGTTCTTCAAAAGAATTAGACTTAAATCAGTCAATGCATCATATAAGTTTTGCCTTCTTTATCACTTACGAAGTCCATCTGCAAAAAATTGCTAGCATGGGTCAGTTCAATGAACTGAGCATGATAAGCACTAAGCCTTAAAAATAAGTGCATTCCAATAATTGTTCCATTAAAACAACTCTGCTTTAATGAGACAATTATTACATCAAATAATCAATATATCAAAAGTAACAAAAAAGAAAGTACATTTAAACAATTGATTTCACTTCCAAGAAAAGGACAAAATATAATCTACCATTTCAGCCTTACAAAATAGAGTCTAATTGATTCCATCAATTATCCTTAGATAAACAACATATTATAACATCTCATTGTTCCCAATCTATCATAAAAGAAATCAACATTTATCTTTGCTTCAAGCTAAAGAAAAGTTTAAGCATGGTTCATATTAAGATGACTCATCTATCTCCTAAAAAAAAGAAGAAGAAGAACCATTACAACTCATGCCTAAACACAACACATCCAAGAAACATAAACAGGTTCCAAACATGATTTAACTGTTTCTTTCTAAAGACAACTACCTTAAAATTTAACAATTAAGATATTCATCAGAACATAAATCTCATCTAAATCTAAGAAGGAATAGAGAATCAGTCGATCTACCTGTAAGTTTAAATCGACTTCCAAAAATAGAATTTAACTTTTAAAGATCTGAAACAACATTCAAAGATCAAGGTAGACTCATACAGGAGTTATTCTCTACTCTAGATCATCCAAGAAGAGTCAAAACAGAAAGTTCAACCAATGATCTATACAGTAAGAAGAAAGCACACTGCCATATTCTTTACACTTCTTTACTTATAATGAATACTAATTTCAATTCCATACTAGAATGAAATACAATTAGTAGTCTTAAAACACAATCTATTTTAAAGGAACCAAATTCCTTTCTTTTATAAAGACATAAGGTGTCCATTTGAATCCAAGAAGGAATAGAAAAATAACCATTCAGAAAGCCAAGCAGGATCAGAAGCATCAACAAATCTTAATGACTGAAATCCCATTATCCTTGAAAATGTTTCCATTTAAATACCAAGAATATTTAAACAACTCTAATTAATCTACTCTTTCAGATTTCCTTGACTAAGTAGTTCAGTTAGACGAGTTCTTAGCTTTTAACTCTTAAGAAGTTAAATCCCAATCAAATACCAAAACCAAATCAAACTTGTTGAAAATACTAATAGACTCAGAGCTCAACGGTACAAATTCCAAGCACGATACCGATCATAAGCTTCTCACACAAGGTACAAGACTACCCACGTAAATATTCATGGGTTCAGGGGAACAACAATTTCCCACCTAAGTTATATCAATAACAAGAAAACTCATCATACTAGAACAAAACCTACACATCGATTCTGTCACTTATTTCCAAGCACTAAGTACTAAATTTCATGTACAATATCGAATTACAAAAATTCAACATGAGCTCATATGTGCACAAGTGTCTTAGTATGAAATAGTATGAGATACATATAACCAAAAATAGTTCATATTCAAAACAAGGAGTCCTATTTCCCTTATAAAAATGAAACATGAATTTCCAAAGAGAGAGTTCAGAATCAAACAAATAATAAGATAAGAGTGTGGTGAAATTATGAACTTCAGTTAACAACTCAAATTTCCATAGAGTAAGGCATGAGTATACAGAGCCACGTACATCTTCAATAACAGTTCCTAGTTACCCAAGATACCAACACTGGTTCAGCACAATAGTGACTCCAACATGATTCATATCAAACGTGAAGCCCAATTACTAGCTCAAGTGGAACTAGGAGTTCCCACAGAGTAGAGAGTCCACACAAGTAACAAAATACGAGTGCTTTGTAGTTACTAATCTACAAAATAGTTCCAAATTTCTCAAAAGAATATAAAACATGGGTATAGAGTCCAATATTATATCTCAACGGGACTCAAGTTTCACCCAAAGTTTGAGCCCAAAATGAGTAATAACATCCAAATACCGTGTACTTTATGAATCGATGAAGATAATGCTTTTGAATTATCACAAGGAACTAAAATATAAACACTGAAGCTTTATATGGGATTGACAAATAGTCAGAGATACACAAGATTCCAACATGATTCAAAACAATAAGAATCAGTTCTCAACAAACACAAATCCAGAACAAAGTTCCAAATCAAGGACGAGCTCAAAATAAAGGTTCAAAAAAACACGAGCTCAACACAAGCTAAAAACAAACCATATATACAGGCTCTAGTCCATGCCAAATGAGCTCATCTAAAGTTCCAATAGGATTCAAGTTTCCCCAAAACACTTAACCATAATAATAGAAATGATGGTTATCTTAACAGACCACTTCCATTTCCAGTTCCAAATGAAAGTTGAGAACAGAAAAATGTTTGCATGCATTTTTTTAAAGAACTATATATGGTAAGTTTCCCAACAGAACATCATTTACCAAGGATTCAAAAACCAATATAACAAGATTTAATAAACCCAACAAGCCATTAACCAGATAAAATAAGAAATCCAAGAATCTCAAAAGAGCAGACTTGTTTTAATGAGACATTTATAAGAAAGCAAGAGATCTTAAAGTTTAGAGCCTATCATGCCTGATAGCGCTTCTGTGAAATCGAAAAGAACCTCAAATTGAGCTCAAAACTTCTCCTCTTCTCCATGAAAAATCAAATAACAATGTTCTTTTCCACAATGCTCTCTATATATTCCATGAACTGAAAATAGGTTTAAAACCTCAAAAATAGCCATCAAGTGTAGTTCAATCTGCTGGTTCAAAAAACTAGAGCACATGCAGAGAAAAAATCATGAAGTATGCAAAGTGAAACAACCACATTCCAACCCATTTGCATGCCTTCCAAGGTAGTTTGAGCATGAAAACCAAAAACAATTAATTCCATTAATTCGAGTTTCCCACCTATCTTCCCTTGCCACCGCCTTTCATGTTTAGTGATTGCCAAATCAATTTTAACAAGGAATTCCATTTTAGTGGAGTCTCCACCTAAGCCTCCACCAAGTTCACTAACCCCTGCCAAATCTGGCAGTACCTCCAAGCAATTAAAACCTTATCAAAATTTATTTAATGCCTTGGAACCATCACCTACAATGTATGTGACCACCTAATTCCCCATTCAAACCCATTAGTTTAGGATAGATCATATTGCTTAGGTTAGACCTTAGGTAGATTGTAATATATACCTTAGGTTATAACCCAAACAACAATTACCACAATAGGTCTTAGCACATAGCCTAAGGTAGTTTCCACATAGGTTAGATTAATTTACAACACTATAGTTTTAGGCATTAGGTTAGATCATAATATAACCTTGTAGTATTAGGTTCTAGGTAAGTTTTAATAGCCTAGAAACCTTTCCAAATCCTTTAGCACCGAGCTTAGGTTAGGATGCCAATCAACCAATCAAAGTAGAATAGGAAGCTTTAGGTTAGAATAGGAATTCTATTACGTAACATAGTTTAGGTAGTAAATATTTTTACCTAGCTTAGGATTCCATTGGATAGTCCTTTTTAGGATCCTGGATCTTTCCTATGCCGTGAACAGGCTGCATTTTCCATTCACCTCAGCAATGTCCTACCATGGTCGATCTCCAAAGACCCAAGCACAACTTACAACTGAATGGAAACAAGTTCACACAAAAATCAAAGAGCTTGTAACCACAACGTTCAGTCCAATATGTCTCTTAATTCATGGAATGTCAATTTATCATTCATTCAATCAGAGAAGATTTAAAACATTCCTTGGATCACTGAAATTGATCCAAGGAAGAGTCAGATTAATAGATAAGTTTACAACTCTTAACCAGATTGCAACTCTCCTGCAAGAAATGAAAAATGGATTCAAAGAAGCCATCCCAATTCAGTCAAAGGATCTTAAGAATAGAAGATGATTTATCCATATCAAGCATGATCTCCAAAATTCAAAAGAACATATCTTTATAAGGAAAATCACATGTCAACACTTGAAATGTAAAGGAGGAAAATAACAACTGTCAAGGGTGTTACATGCTCCCCTCCTTAAAAGAATCATCATCCCGATGATTACCCCCTTTACAATATACATAGGACAATCACTTCATTCACTTCTTTTATTATAAGTCAAAATATATTAGAATCTTATAATTCAAGAAATCAGCATTAATAGTTGTTTATCCAAATCAAATAAATATCTTCCCAAAACTGGCATATTTAATGTCATATAAAGATAAAATCATAAATTTTATCAATCAACAAAATCAATTCTGATCAAATAAATATGGAAAAATAGTTTTCATATCTTCTAGATTTTCCCAAGTTGCACTCTCTTCATTAAACTGGTCCCATTGGACCTTACATTGACTTATTTCTCGATTTCTTAAATGCAACTGGTGAGTTTCCAACACTCGAATGGGTTTAACCATGATTATTCTGGGTCTTGGACCTGCAAGGAATTCCAATTTAACACGTGTGATAAATCTGAAATGTATTTCTTAAGCAAAGAAATATGGAAAACATCATGCATTCATGACAAAGGAGGTAATGCTAAACGATAAGCTACAGGGTTGATTACTTCAACTATCTCAAAAGGTCCCACATAATGAGGTGATAACTTGGCAAGCCTTGCCAAAAGTTATAGAACTCTTTTTTGGTTTAACCCGAAGAAAGACTTTCTCACCAAGTTCAAATTTCCTATCAACCCTCTTCAAGTCAGCGTAACTCTTTTGCCTATCTATGCTACTTCTTTCAAGTGTTCACGAATCAACTTAACTTGTTGTTCCATTTCCAGTAAGGATTTCAGGTCCAATTACCTCTCTATCCTCTATGTTATCCCAACTAATAGGGGTTCTACATTTTCTTCCGTAAAGTGCCTCGAAAGGTGCCATCTTAAGAGAAGCATGATATGTATTATTGTAAGAAAATTCAACTAATGGAAGATATTCTTCCCACTTATATTGTTGATCCATACAATACATCCGTAACATATCTTCTAAAACTTGATTTACTCTTTCAGTCTGTCCATCCATTTCCGGGTGATACGCAGAACTGAAATTTAACTTAGTTCCTAGAGCTGCATTAAGCATTTGCCAAAATCTTGACGTCATTCTAGGATCTCTATCAGATATGATTAATTCAGGTACCCCATGTAATCTGAAAATTTTGTGTACAAATCTTTTAGCCAAAACAAGGTGAATCATCCTTCAGATTTCTAGCAATAAAATGAGCTACTTTTGTTAGTTTATCAACAACTACCAAAATAACATCATGTTTATTTCTTGACATAGGTAACCCTTGTACAAAATCCATGCTTATTACTTGCCATTTATACTATGGTATGCTATGAGGATACAATAAACCGGTTGGGTGCATATGTTCCACCTTAACACGTTGGCACTCTAGACAATGTGTTACATAATCAATAACATCTTTCTTCATTCCTTTCCAGAAATATTGTTGTTTTATATCAGCAAGCATCTTTGTAATGCCAGGGTGTCCCGAGAAAGGTGAATTATGAAATTCAGCTAACAATTTCTTTCTCAAACCACTAAGCAAAGGTACATAAACTCTATTTTCAAATCGTAAGATTCCTTCCTTATCAAAGTGAAAACCCTTATACCTCAAATCATTAGAATCTACAAGCAAGTGTTACTTTTACTTGTTGAAAGTAAGAATCAAATTCCATAACACCTTTTACTTCATCCTTAAACTGAGTTCTTAGTGTTATAAGAGCAGAAATGTGCTTCCTACGACTTAGAGCATCAACCACTCTATTTTCTTTACCCTTAATATAACTTATGTCAAAATCATATTGAGACAAAAACTCTAACCATCTTCATTGTCTTGCATTCAGATTTGGCTGAGTGAAAATATACTTCAGCCCAAGATGATCAGTTTTCAACTCAAATGGTTTACCAAGCTAGATAATGCCTCCAGACTTGAAGTGCATGAACAATGGTAGCAAGCTCTAAATCATGTGGAGCATAATTCAACTCATGTAACTTAAGTTTTCTACTCTCGTATGTAATAACATGACCACTTTGTAACAAAATACCTCCTAGACCTTCACCGGATGCATCAGTTACCACCATAAAATCTCCATTAGGGTGGTACTGCAAGAATAGGTGCTGAAGTTAATTGTTCCTTCAAGGTTTTAAATGCAATTTCACATTTCTCACTCCAAACAAACTTTTTATCTTTCTTCTGTAAGGAAGTTATTGGTGCAACTATCTTAGAAAAGTCTTTTACAAATTTCCTATAGTAGCCAACAAGTCCCATGAAGCTTCTAACTTCATGTACATTCTTTGGTGCAGGCCATTCGGTTATAGCTACAATTTTTGAAGGATCTACAACAATTCCATCTTTACTTATTACATGACCCAAATAGTGGACTTTATGTGTCATAGAAAGAACATTTGGATAGTTTACCAAACAACCGTCTCTTTCTCAAGAATTTCCAAAACTACCTTCAAGTGCTCATGATGCTCTTCAATGCTTTTAGAATATATGAGAATGTCATCCAAGAATATGAGCACAAATTTGTCCAAGTATTCTTGAAAGATATTATTCATTAAATTCATAAATGCCGCAGGTGCATTAGTTAATCCAAAAGGTAAAACCGTAAACTCATAATGTCCATACCTTGTTTATGAAAGTTGTTTTATGAATATCCTCATCCTTAATTCACAATTGATGATACCTAGATCAAAGATCTATCTTGGAGTATACCGATGCTCCACGCATCTGATCAAATAAATCATCAATCCTAGGAGTGGATATCTATTCTTGATTGTTTCTTTGTTTAACATTCTGTAATCAATGCACAATCTAAGTGTTCCATCTTTCTTTTTCACAAAAATCACCGGTGCTCCCCAAGGTGAAACACTTGGTCTAATCAAACCTTTAGACAAAAGTTCTTGCAATTGAGCTTTAAGCTCTACTAATTCTATAGTAGTCATTGATACGGTGCCTTAGATATAGGTTTAGTTCAGGCTTGATCTCAATCATGAAATCAAATTCCCTTTTGGGTGGAAGACCTGGCAATTCTTCCGGAAATACATCACTGAAGTCTCGTAACAATGGATATCGATCCATGAAATCACTATTTTCCTCTCATAGTTTCTGAAATTTTTACTACATATAAGGTACATCCTTTATTTTTGGCCTTTTTAAGTTGCATAGCTGATAGTTTTCTAACAGAAATCTCACGCTTCACACCCTGAATCTCTGTTTTTTCTACAGATCATCTAAACAACTAATGCATTTTTCAAAATAGTCCACTTTAGCCTTATGTTCTGCTAACCAATTAACACCTATGATTACATCATAAGACCCTAAAGGTGCAACATAAAGATCAACCTCTGTGGAAAAGTTAGGTAATTCAAGGACTGCTCCAAAAAGACACATACTAACTGTATGAACAACATTATTACCATAATGTACAGTCCATGATTTATCCATTTTTCCATCTTTTCTTTTAAGTTTTGAAGCAAGTTTACTAGAAATAAAACATTCAGTAGCATCCTGTATCAAAAAGAATAGTTATAGGTATGCCAAATAACTTACCAGGAACTTCTATAGGTGTAGCTTGCTTTTTAGCTTGCTTGTCAGCTACTGCAACATGTATCTTGTGCTGCTGATTACGATCATCCTTCTTCAAAGGACATTGATTTGTGTAATGATCCTTACCACAATTATAACAACCTCCTATAGGTCCCTTTCTAGATTTAGAATTATTTCCAGTCTTAAAGTTATTATTCTGACCTCCATAGGACTTTTATCCATTGTTATTATTCTTGGAAAAATTGTTTGTGCATTTCCAAGTGAGTCTTATTCATGTTGTTTTCTTATTATTATCAGCTAAAAACTTACTTTTATTACCAAACTTCTTCCATGGTCCCTTCTTAGGTGCAAGAGAAGCTGAAGAGGGGTTTGGAACTTTCTTCCTTACTTCCTCCTTATGAGTAGAAATAGCCTTTAATTTTTGTTCCTGCCTTATGGATTTTTCAACAACCCCTTCCATAGTGGTTGGGTTGTGAACATCAACTTCTCCCCCAATAATGGGATTCAATCCCATAATGAATTTTTGTATCCTGAACTTCTCATCAGTTTGATACTGAGGTACATACTTGAGGAGTTTTGTAAACCATTCCCAATACTCAGTTATTGTTAACTTTCCTTGAGCTAAGTTCTGAAATTTAGTCATTTTCTAATCATAGTAGAGTTGTGGCAGCCATCATTGCCTAAAATAACTTTTAAATTGATCCCAAGTGATGTTAGTTTCATCAATATTTAACTCAGCCTTATGGTTGTCCCACCATGAAGATGCTTCATGGGAAAGCTGATATGCTCCCCATATAGCCTTGGTTTCCTCTGAGAAGTTCCTTATTGCAAAGTACTTCTCCATTTCATTGAGCCAATTCTCAGCTCCATCTCCTAATGTGGTGCCATCAAACTTGGGTGGACTTATCCTTTTTATGTCATTAGTGAGTTTTGTTGCTAGTCTAGCCTTTTTGTTCTCAGGTTGAACAGGTATGTTAACATTGTTATTATCAACACCCACATTGGCGTTGTCCCCTGGAGGTGGCTGATTATTGTTATCAGCTTCTTCTTCCTCCTCATTTCCCATTACTTGTTGTTCAAGCACAACCAAATGATCTCTTGTGTCAACAGGGTAGCAAGGATCTCATCAAGTTTCTAGGGTAGTTGCCACTCCTTCCTCAGGTGGAGGGTTATTTGCAACATTTCCTCTTGTTCTCACCATTTTCTATTACAAGAAAATTTAAGTTTAATCAGATTGTGGACACAATAGGTCCAAGAGCTGCAACCTTCAGCTCTGATACCAAGATGTAACATTCCCATTTTAAGACTTTAGAAACAAGGAAATTTTTTTAAAAATAATGTTCTTTGTTCTAAATTTCATAATTTAGAACACACATTCTTTATCAACCATTCATATAATAGATAACCATATGCAGTTGTAATGACTCGGTGTGCTACCGATCTATTCATTTCATGACTCGGTAAACTACCGATCTATTCATGTTTAACATTAAGTATTGAATACTTATCCGTATACTACGTATACTTGGTTCTCTTTCCTATTTTGGTATTGAGTGATCTATCTAAGGAACCTATCTGAATAATTGTTACCAATATTCATCTGCATCATGAACCTTAGACTAGGTGACATAGGACAACACAACCACAGCTTGCGATACTTTGGCCAAATATTTCTAACATAATATACATATTACTATTCCTTGATGGCATACTCATCAATCGGAATACATCCTTCACCCCACTCTATTGTTATCTAGAATGTTTCTTTACTGACTCACGTCAGTCCACTTGCCCGAGGTTTAACCCTAGTTCGTGTTAACAACATGTGTTATGATAAGGGGAAGCTCACTAAGACTTAGGGTAAGTTGGCATCTTTGGGTCAACCTAAGTCAACCCCATGTGTGCAAGGTATCCTGAGTTTTGAGGGCTACCCCATATCTTAAAACATGTTTCTAACTTGACCTAGAGAAAAACTAAGATCAAGTCCAATTTATGTAGATCTGGATGATCAATGCCGAAGGGTGTTGCCACATCATCTGCATCGTTGTATCCTCGAGAAGATCCTAATCTTCTCAAAGGTACAACCCTGCAGTTGGTGTGTGCCAACATCCTACTGAACAACCTCATCGAGATGTACATACCCCAAGGAATTTATTAATAATTTAATTAATTTGGATTATTCAAAATAGATTTCAGCAACTTTGCCTAACCCTAATCCAACACTCCTTAAGTTCTTTTCTAAATTGATTCATTTAGCCCATTAAGAACTTTGTTATATTCATTGCCACTTTTAATGTTTGAATACATAATTAATCTATCAATTAAGCATAACTGCACAATGTTATAATATGTCTTATGTAAAAAGTACAATAACTTTTTTAGAAAGTTCAAGCACCAGAATATATCCAAAATAAAGTAGACTTCATAACAAATGAAGTCTGATAAATTGAAGTCATGATACCAAACCTTTGTGGTTTATGAACATTTATGAAAGATGAAGAGTCTTTCACTATATGTAAGGTGTTAGGGTTTATTCTACCCAATGACCACGTTTTCAATGTATGTTCATCCTACTTTGTATTACTATGTTATATAGTTTAAATAATGAATATCATATTCTACAACTTTACAAGTTGCATCACAAGTAGGGAGATTGAACTAAATCCCTTGATCCAATCTTATTAAAATTTAGCCATTTAACATATAAATAATATGAAGATTAACAACAAGATAGAGCCCATCTCTTTCATACAAATACAAAATAATTTACACAACCAATACAGGTAATCTCACAACTTTCAATTTATCTTTATAACCATTACATTTACAAGACTTATGCATTTAGGTATACTGCATAACAACCATCTTAATTATAAAAGAATACTACTTTTCTTTTCCAATACAATCTCAAGAATGAATCAGAGTTCTTCACAAGAATTAGACTTAAATCAGCCAATGCATCATATAAGTTTTTCCTTCTTTATCACTTACGAAGTCCATCTACAAAAATTGCTAGCACGGGTCAGTTCAATGAACTGAGCATGATAAGCACTAAGCCTTAAAAAGAAGTGCATTCCAATAATTGTTCCATTAAAACAACTCTGCTTTAATGAGACAATTATTACATCAAATAATCAATATATCAAAAGTAACAAAAAATAAGTACATTTTAAACAATTGATTTCACTTCCAAGAAAAGGACAGAATATAATCTACCATTTCAGCCTTACAAAATAGAGTCTAATTGATCCCATCAATTATCCTTAGATAAACAACATATCATAACATCTCATTGTTCCCAATCTTTCATAAAAGAAATCAACATTTATCTTTGCTTCAAGCTAAAGAAAAGTTTAGAGCATGGTTCATATTAAGATGACTCATCTATCTCCTAAAAAAAAGAAGAAGAAGAACCATTACAACTCATGCCTAAACACAACACATCCAAGAAGAAAAAAAGAGGTTTCAAACATGATTTAATTGTTTCTTCCAAAAGACAATTACCTTAAAATTTAACAATTGAGATATTCATCAGAACAAAATTTCATCTTAATCTAAGAAGGAATAGAGAATCAATTCGATCTACTTGTAAGTTTAAATCTACTTCCAAAAATAGAATTTAACTTTTAAAGATCTGAAACAACATTCAAAGATCAAGGTAGACTCATACAGGAGTTATTCTCTACTCTAGATCATCCAAGAAGAGTCAAAACAGAAAGTTCAACCAATGATATATATAGTAAGAAGAAAGCACACTGCCATATTCTTTACACTTCTTTACTTATAATGAATACTAATTTCAATTCCATACTCAGAATGAAATACAATTAGTAGTCTTAAAACACAATCTATTTTAAAGGAACCAAATTCCTTTCTTTTATAAAGACATAAGGTGTCCATTTGAATCCAAGAAGGAATAGAAAAATAACCATTCAGAAAGCCAAGTAGGATCAGAAGCATCAACAAATATTAATGACTGAAATCCCATTATCCTTGGAAAATGTTTCCATTTAAATCCCAAGAATATTTAAACAACTCTAATTAATCTACTCTTTTAGTTCCTTGACTAAGTAGTTCGGTTAGATGAGTTCTGAGCTTTAAACTCTTAAGAAGTTAAAATCCCAATCAATTACCAAAACCAAATCAAACTTGTCAAAAATACTAATAGCTCAGAGCTCAAAGGTACAAAATCCAAGCACGATACCGATCATAAGCTTCTCACAAAGGTACAAGACTACCCACGTAAATATTCACGGGTTTAGGGGAACAACAATTTCCCACCTAAGCTTATATCAATAACAAGAAAACTCTACATACTAGAACAAAACCTACACATCGTTTTTGTTACTTATTTCCAAACACTAAGTACTAAATTTCATGTACAATATCGAATTACAAAAACTCAACATGAGCTCAGATGTGCACAAGTATCTTAGTATGAGACAATATGAGATACATATATCCAAAAATAGTTCATATTCAAAACAAGGAGTCCTATTTCCCTTTATAAAATGAAACATGAATTTCAAAGAGAGAGTTCAGAATCGAACAAATAATAAGATAAGAGTGTGGTGAAATTATGAACTTCAGTTAACAACTCAAATTTCCATAGAGTAAGGCATGAGTACAGAGCCACGTACATCTTCAATAACAGTTCCTAGTTACCCAAGATACCAACACTGGTTCAACACAATAGTGACTCCAACATGATTCATATCAAATGTGAAGCCCAATTACTAGCTCAAGTGGAACTAGGAGTTCCCATGAGTACAGAGTCCACACAAGTAACAAAATACGAGTGCTTTGTAGTTACTAATCTACAAAATAGTTCCAAATTTCTCAAAAGAATATAAAACATGGGTACAAGAGTCCAATATTATCTCTCAATGGGACTCAAGTTTCACCCAAAGTTTGAGCCCAAAATGAGTAATAACATCCAAATACCGTGTACTTTATGAACTGACAGTAACTATTTGAATTATCACAAGGAACTAAAATATAAACACCGAGCTTTATACGGGCTTTGACAATAGTCCAGAGATACACAAGATTCCAACATGATTCAGAACAATAAGAATCAGTTCTCAACAAACACAAATCCAGAACAAAGTTCCAATTCAAGGACGAGCTCAAAATAAAGGTTCAACAAAACATGAGCTCAACACAAGCTAAAAACAAACCCGTATACAGGCTCTAGTCCATGCCAAATGAGCTCATCTAAAGTTCCAATAAGATTCAAGTTTCCCCAAACACTTAACCATAATAATAGAAATGATGGTTATCTTAATAGACCACTTCCATTTCAGTTCCAAATGAAAAGTCGAGAACAAAAAAATGTTTGCATGCATTTTTTTAAAGAACTATATATGGTAAGTTTCCCAATAGAACATCATTTACCAAGGATTCAAAAACCAATATAACAAGATTTAATAAACCCAACAAGCCATTAACTAGATAAAATAAGAAATCCAAGAATCTCAAAAGAGTAGATTGTTTTAATGAGACATTTATAAGAAAGAAAGAGATCTTAAAGTTTAGAGCCTATCATGCCTGATAGCGCTTTTATGTCAAATCGAAAAGAACCTCAGTGAGCTCAAAACTTCTCCTCTTCTCCATGAAAAATCAAATAACAATGTTCTTTTTCCACAATGCCTCCTATATATTCCACGAACTGAAAATAGGTTTAAAACCTCAAAAATAGCCATCAAGTGTAGTTCAATCTGCTGGTTTGAAAAACCAGAGAACATGCAGAGAAAAAATTGTGAAGTATGCAAAGTGAAACAACCACATTCCAACCCATTTGCATGCCTTCCAAGGTAGTTTGAGCATGAAAACCAAAAACAATTAATTCCATTAATTTCAAGTTTCCCGCCTATCTTCCCTTGCCACCACCTTTCATGTTTAGTGATTGCCAAATCAATTTTAACAAGGAATTCCATTTTAGTGGAGTCTCCACCTAAGCCTCCACCAAGTTCACTAACCCCTACCAAAGTTGGCAGTACCTCTAAGCAATTAAAACCTTATCAACAAATTTAATGCCTTGGAACCATCACCTACAATGTATGCGACCACCTAATTCCCCATTCAAACCCATTAGTTTAGGATAGATCATATTGCTTAGGTTAGACCTTAGGTAGATTGTAATATATACCTTAGGTTATAACCCAAACAACAATTACCACAATAGGTCTTAGCACATAGCCTAAGGTAGTTTCCACATAGGTTAGATTAATTTACAACACTATAGTTTTAGGCATTAGGTTAGATCATAATATAACCTTGTAGTATTAGGTTCTAGGTAAGTTTTAATAGCCTAGAAACCTTTCCAAATCCTTTAGCACCGAGCTTAGGTTAGGATGCCAATCAACCAATCAAAGTAGAATAGGAAGCTTTAGGTTAGAATAGGAATTCTGTTACGTAACATAGTTTAGGTAGTAAATATTTTTACCTAGCTTAGGATTCCATTGGATAGTCCTTTTTAGGATCTGGATCTTTTCCTATGCCGTGAACAGGCTGCATTTTTTCCATTCACCTCAAGCAATGTCTACCGCCATTGATCTCCAAAGACCCAGCATAACTTAACTGAATGGAAACAAGTTCACACAAAAATCAAAGAGCTTGTAACCACAACGTTCGATCAATATGTCTCTTAATTCATGGAATGTCAATTTATCATTCATTCAACAGAGCAGATTTAAAACATTCCTTGGATCACAAGAAATGAAAAATGGATTCAAAGAAATTGATCCAAGGAAGAGTTAGATTAATAGATAAGTTTACAATTCTTAACCAGATTGCAACTCTCCACAAGAAATGAAAAATGGATTCAAAGAAGCCATCCCAATTTCAATCAAAGGATCTTAAGAATGAGAAGATGATTTATCCATATCAAGCATGATCTCCAAAATTCAAAAAATCAATTAAATAAGGTGTAAGAGAGGTATGGTGCTAATAGAATCAAAAGACACATGGGTGTAAGGAAGTGTATGCATGTATGTGTTTAGATAAGTTAAGAAGATTAGAACTAACATTTAGTAGTCCTACAACAAAGATAAATCAAATATCAATACATCATCATGCTAAGAGCTAAACAAGTAACAATCATCAATACTATGCATTAAAATCTTGAAAGCAGAAACCTCAAGCTAACATATTAACATTATTACTCTACTCTTTTAGAAAGCTAAATTAATAAACTAGACCTATGTAGATATTTTAGCTATCGAAAAGATATAGTGGTTGCTTGATCCAAGATGATCAAAGATGGAGGTTCATCAAGCCATGGCTTATTAGGCCTTTCTTGATTAACTCCATTTTTATTCACAACACTAACTTGATTGTTTGAATGTAAAAGGATGATGATTAGCTCCACTCTAATGGAGAAATGCTCAAAGATGATAAAAATGCTATAGTGTATTTACTATATGCTCACTTTTGCTTATCAAGGAGTAGGTGTAGGTGTAAAGGTAGGAGGAGGGCTCTTTATATAGCCCAATGGATAGAAGAATCTCTACATCCCTTTACATGTGGGATAATAGAGATGTTGGGTTAGTTGTGGATAAGAGGGGGTTTAGAAAGGGTTGAGTCAACCTTAGGAGAGTTTAGTTTGTCCTTTAGTGACCCATGGGGTTTGAGGGATTTATTAATTAATCCAAGTGATTAATTAATAGGTGTGCAAGCTTATAAAAGATTTTTAGAGGAATAATTAGCATGATTTAGACTATGAGAGGGATTTAATCAAATAAATGATGATTTATTGATTTAATGGAAGAGGAAGCTAATTAATTAATAATAATTAATTAGTCTAGATAGAAAGGGGGATTAATTAATTAGAAATAATTAATTAATATAGATAGAAAGGGGAACTTAATTAATTAGAAATAATTAATTAATGTAGATAGAAAGGGGAGCTGATTAATGGAAGGTTGTTAATTGGTGTATTTGTTGGATAGAAGAGTTAATTAACTAGCGTAATGTAGCTAATTAATGGTGATAGAAGAGGGAGTGTGCTATGTTGACGATATGTTGTCAATTTTATGGAAAAGAGGATAATTAATGCAATTTAAGTATTTAAATTGCTTGGGTTAAATTATAGGTGTCTACATTTACCCCTCTTTGGGGTGGCGTAAGTGACACCACTTCAAAGATAGTAGATATATAAATTTTGAAAGTATAGAACAAAAATTAGTAGAAGTGGTAGATGCCCCTGAGTGTCGATGGGGTGATGAAAGAAGGTAATCGATGATCAAAAAGGTGAGAGAAAGGAAAAAAAGAATGGGACAAGCAAGAATGCCCCGAGGTGAATAAGAAGAATAGTGTTGATAGGAGAATGATGTGAAGAGGAATAAAGATGGAAAGAAAAGAAAAGCTTTCATCTAGTGTATTGAAACAAATTTATCGTCATCATATTTCCAAAGATCTATGTCATCGGTCCTTATTAAAAATATAAGCATATGAAAAAAGTAGGATGACATGAAAAGCCATACTATAAACAATTGTTCATTTCAAAAACACCCACTCAATGCAACATATAAAAAGCAATGCAATATGAGAAGGAAACAAAGCTCTTTTAACAGGGAAAACAAGTACAAACACACATATTCTAATCAACAATGGTCAAGACGGTTATACAAATGTTTTTTATCAAGATGAAGATCCCCAAATGTTTGTGATTGATGACAAGGGTTAAAAATGATGCCCTGAGCAAGGATACATGTAAGGGAAGATGATGAAGGACACTAGATCCAATGAAAAGCATAGTGCACTACGAAATAGTACCAAGAAACTATATGTTCCCAGAGTACTGATGAAGCAAGAAGGCTAGCTTTGAAAATGGTTGTAAATCTGATGATCCACGAGTCATTTGATCTTGAAGATGTGAAATTTCCAGCAAGATATGGAAAGAATACCATGCGTAAGACACGAGTTTTCAGCCGCTATGAGCGGGTTTGCCTATTTTTGTAGGTTTTATAATTTTTAGGATTTTGTGGAGAATTTTGCTTTTTTTTTGGATTTTGGATGGATATATAATTTTTTTGTTTTTGTTTTCTCAAATTTGGTGTATGGTGGATGCGTAGAAGAAAGTAGAAGAATCAACAAGAATCTCCTAGATGCAAAAGAAATGCTTCAGGGAGAAGAAGGAAGTAAGCAGGTGAAAAATAATGCCTCAAGCATAACGGAAAAATTAATAAAATAATTATTTTAAAAAAAAGTATTCGATGGAGTGTGGAGAGGAAAGGATATCGCCTAGGAGCAATAAAATTGTCCTAGTGAGAAGAAAGGGGTACCAGGGTGGAAAAGAATGCCCCAACACAATGGAAAATGAAAGAAAAAAATATTATTTAAACAAAATAATTATTCACGGTGAATAGAAGAAGAATTAGAGTGAAAACGATGGTCAAAACAAGCTTCCAGGCACCACGGTAGGCTAAAATGGCTTAATATACCCCTGAAGGGGGTAAATCATCGTGACCAATTCATTTGCTACCAACCGCTACCAAATTTTTACCGCGAGATCCCGATAGTGACAAGGACAATGGTGAGAGCATGAGACCGTAGGAGACATGCTGACAAAGTTTAGGAGTATGCCTGGCATGCCATCGATGGCTCCTTCGTGAGTAGCTCGACCTATCTTTATCAATTTTGTACTTAATGCTCTAATTAATGCATTTAGTAGTAGGTTAGAGGTAGGGTATACACATAGGCATGCATGCACGCACACACAGGTACCATACATGTGTGCGTGTATGCACATATGCCCTAAAAAGGTGTATGCGCATTCACACACATACATATGACACTGCATGCACACACATGCATGAAAACACTAGCACACACACACACACACAAACCGAAAACCACGGTGTAAACATGCACCCTAGGCGTATGCACACACTTGTACACCTAAAGGGAATGAACATACACATATGCGTGCATGCGCACATATGTGTACATGCCCATGCACATGTGCATACATGTGTATGCGCACATGTGCACACATTCAAAAGAGGGATGCAGGAACCTAGGAGAAACAAGAGGGAGGAAACGTCAAAAATGATAGTTAGAAGAAAGAGAAAAATCAGCGGAGGATAGAAGAATAATAGGACTTAGAAGAAATTATCAGTGTCTAACACATATCATGTTTTTGCAGAGATGGTTTCCCATGTTAGAAATGTGAGAGTGACACACCCACATAGTTGAGATGGAGGGGAGCATGCACCGACAAGATGATGAGTGATGGAAATACTAGTGGAGGTAGTGGGCCTAGGCCCTGTAGCTTGCATGCCTTCTATTACACTAGACCATGGCCTACTGACCACTTTGATTGAGTGGTGGCACAATGAGATCCAGTGTTTTAGACTCCCGATAGGGGAGATGACTATCACATTAGAGGCGTATAGTAGATCCGTGTTGCTTATTATAGGCTCGATGATAGAGTATACGAAAAATTTAGTCGATTACAACAATGATTAGTGACCTTTTTCATTGTGAAGAGATACCCATGAGGGTATGATAGTTTCTGTTACATGAGTGCATAGCTGATCTAACTTTGTACACCGGGGGCCACTCTACTTGATGTCACTTATCAGTGGGTTTTTCTCACTGATAAGATAGGGACATCCTTTCCGATGGGTTTGATCATTGGTTCATGGAGTATTCAGTGGTGAGTGATACTGTTGGGGCAGTGCATATTAGCACATTTATATTGGGATTTGTACATGATCACCTACCATCGTCAGAAGACGGTGGGGCCAGACTCCTTATTACAAATTTGGTCTTGGGACCATATAGTGATCGGGTGCCCATAGGTGCATTACATGTCCGAGTCCCAGAGGAGCAAACATTCAGGGCTTGGGTTTCGTGGGTGGTGACGTACGAGGGCACTTAGGCAGTGTCTACTATTACTAATGAGAGTTTGATGAGATGTTGGATA
This sequence comes from Taxus wallichiana var. yunnanensis, assembly GCA_018340775.1. Taxonomy (NCBI): domain Eukaryota; kingdom Viridiplantae; phylum Streptophyta; class Pinopsida; order Cupressales; family Taxaceae; genus Taxus; species Taxus wallichiana. The sequence goes on from CM031234.1 coordinate 750,530,424, forward strand.
GAGACATTATATGGAGGCCTTATAGGCATATATAGTGGCCCGAGGATGGAGTGGAGCTTAGCATCTATGTGGTAGAGCACTTCCTTCTAGGTAGTTGTAGCTATATCACAGAGTTGTATAGGGTGGAACAATGTCGGTGTATACTATTACTAATAAGAGTTTGATGAGTGTTCCATAGAGACATTATGTGGTATGCCTCTTGGGATGCGAGAGGTGGATATAGGGTGGGGCCGCACATAGGATGGAGTGGAGCTTAGCATCTATGCGGTAGAGACTTTTTATAGGTACCCACGAGGCATGGCACAGTATGTAACCAGATAGGGTGGACCCATATCGATGAGGCATAGGCATGGTTCAGGGGGTATCGACACTAAAGGTCACAATGTAATTGTTTCATATGTATAGGCATGGGCTGATAGGATGTTGTTAAGTATAATTAGTGTAGGTAAGGTCAGTACATGATAACGATTGGATTGATGGGAGCCATTTTGACATCAAAATTTCTAAACATACAAGGACATGCGTTTAGAAGATTCGAGAAGAGCCAAGAAAGCCAATAATGTATATGACTATGACTGATAGTCAAAAGTACAATATGAATGTTGTGGTAAAAAGTAAATAGTTTATCGTAAGTGGTCAACTATAATGTGGATAAAATGGTCCAAGTCGCAACTGAGCCCATGTAGAGAAGTAGGGTCTACATGATTCGAATCAGAAATATTGGATATTGGTAATAAGGAGCAAGGAGTGAGGCATAAAATTTTGTATATTTTATTGACCAACCAAAGTCTGGATATGTGGAACCCATGTGAATTGATAAGGTTTATCTTATCTTAAAAGATAATGATGACTTTACAGATAAGTGTTGTGAGGTATGGAATATGATTCGTCAGAGAGATGGATTTCTTATCTATGGGTTAGAGATAATCGATTGGATAAGCCTAGAAGTCCATAAATCTGAAGAGGCCATCCCCTCATTTAGCATAGAAGGACAGTAGTGAGTGATGACATTAGTACATGAGTAAGTGTGTAAAGGAAGCCATCGGTTTAAAGGTGTGTTGAAGAAGCCATTAAGAGTGTGGGCGAGATTAATTGTGAAGTTTCTCCCATAGTATTGGTGGAGGATGCAAGTGAAGTCAATAACACTTGAGGAAGTACCTCATGGGTGAGATTGTAACAATTTCATGCTAATATTATAATTTACCGATATTTCAGATTTATCATCATTCCTTTTATCATAGTACTATTGATTTTCTTGTGTTATGTTTGAGAATTTGTATGTGTTTGTATCATTACATCCATATAAACTAAAGGTGCATTAGCTAAGACATAATGTGTATATGAGTTCCCCAGGTAGTGAAGATATTATCATGTGACCAATGAATGAAAACTGATTCAAGTGATCCATGTACTAGATTTTTGGTATGCCTCTGGGATGAAGGAGGTAGACTTATGTGGGGCTGAGGCCCGAGTGGCTCGAATAGGGATAGCTTTTACAGTGGAGGTAGGCATAGGACCCAACATATTGGACATTTTTGGTATGATAACCGCATGAGACATGGGTCGGTATGATTGATCATTTTATTATGGTTTTGACCATATGTTATGGATGAGGTATAGCGGTAGTACCAATGATTATGATTCGGTCCCCGCCAGAGATCCATCACACAAGATGACGATTTTGATGAATTATAGTAATATGTGGCCCGGATGATCCATTTTTGATGGGGAAACCACATGATGGGGAAATCAGATTTTGGATATGAGGCTTAGAGGACATGAGATCAAGTAGATATGTGATGGAGCGATAGGATTAAGGACATGATGGGTCTTAGCTATTAGATTACAAGATTAGGGACATGCCTCTAGGGATAGGATGATATTGATGGAAAGATGATGGTGGTGATAGCCAATGTGGGTACATCTAGCAAACATACAGGCAAAAGCTAACGTAGGTGTGTAGTTGACAGAGTGAGACAAGCCCGATCTCATATTCTAGTGATAGTAGAGCGTGACCGGGCGAGCCCAAGTCGGTTAGGGGGAGATGGGTCCACACATTTCATATACATAGATGGCATCTCAAATGGATTAGGTGATGAGCCTATTATAGTAGCTGTAGACCTAGCTACGGCTAGTGATAGTTGAGAGAGATCTTCACGCGTGTGCAGAAAGAGCAAAGGTGGGCTAGACCAGAGGTCTCGCATGGCTAGCGAGAGAGGTAGTGTCATTTCGATGCACAGATGGGACAATAGTGACAACTCGTACTCATCAAGACTTAGCTACAACAGAGGGTAGAGCCTCATATTACCAATCACTTTACTACTTGAGGCGTAGTTCTAGCTAGCCAACGTGCATCAACCTATAGTATTGAGTGGATTTGTGAGATCGAGAGGTCCAAGTATTAGTGGAGCAGCCATGAGAGCAGCCTATAGGATTGTGTGGGACATAGGTTATGGGTCCTCCATTGTGCAGACCAACCACTCCCTCTGAGGGTTCTAGTCAGCCTTGATTGTCATTGTGTTCTTTGATTGTATTTGTATCATGATATACATGTCTCTTATGATGGTGTTATACTGGAAAAATGTATATGATGTACCCATTTTTTTTGATGCATGCCTTGCGATGAAGGCTTTATTATTTTGATTGATGTATATAATTTTTGATGTATGCCTGATGAAGGCATTATTATTGAGTTGTGCCCTTTGATAGCCCATTTTATATCGATGATGTATATCTCTTATGAGACAGACCTTTTATACTTGTATATATGGACATCTTGATGTGGCACCATTGTTTATGAGATGATGGACCTTTATTGTTTTGGTGATTGATGCATGGATGATGGATATGCCATGATGTTATATGATTTGATTTCACATTGTGTATGTATCATGATGATAGTTGAGATGTTGTACCACATGTTTTTAATTTTGATATGATATATCCTTAGATGATATCAATGATTATACTTGTGATGCTTTAGAGTAGTGGACGAGATGACATGATGATATTGTGCGGGAGGGGATAGATTTTGATATTTTTGTGACCCCATTTGATGATATGATATGTGATGATTAGCTTAGCATTCATGTATGATGTATACTTAGATTTTTATTTATATATGATGTATAGATGATGTTAGATGTGATGATATTGATTGAAATATGATGATGTGATAACAAAACTATGTACATGCAACAAGCAAACACAATCAAATGTTAACAAAATACACAGTGCCAACCAACATGAATTAACACAATTATGTACAATTATTTACAAGCATGCAAAAACACATTGCATATGTACAAGTAAGAATGAATCTAATCTAAGAAAGAAAAGACAAAACTTACCAAAGTATGTCTAAGAAATAAACTATACAAATGTACAAGCAACAACTATACAAGAAAACAATGTACACAAACAAAGCAAAAAACAAAACAAAAATAAGTTATGTTTTTGAAAGAATGTAGGCCTCAAAAACTTTGTTATTGTGCTTTGCTGTGAAACAATTTTCTTTATTTTTGTGAAACAATTTTCCATTTTTTTAATGATTTTCTAAGGTTTTCTATTGTTTTTTTGATTTTCTAACAATTTTGAATATTGATTTTGTGATTTTAAAGTTTTATGCAATATGTAACCAAGAAACGTGGATGGCCATAAACAATTTGAATGTTTTGTGAGAGAATATACATAGAGAATATAAAAGGGCGAATGTGCCACATGCTTATAAATAGGAAGGTGAAGTTGTAGAAGTGCCCCAATGTTAGATGGGGAATAGACAAAGACCATCCCTTCATAGATTAACAAGAGGAGAAAAATCCGGATCAAGGCTTGACAAGATAGGTTCATAGGGAATCTCAGATGCAGATATAGAACTAGCCCTAGGCTAAGTAAAAGTACCCTCCAGATGCAAGATGCTTGTGAACAATAAATCCTCCCAAGGCGCTGAAACGGTTTTCACCCAAGGACTTATCCAAAGTGCCAAAATTGCATGGTTTTCACTTATGGATGACCTGTTTTCTTTTTTTTTTTCTCTTATTTTTTTTTTATATTTTGATCATTTTTACTATTTTTTTGGTTTGCTTTTCTGATTTTTGTGCCATGTTTAAGCATAGAACCACTTAAGGTGCATGGAATTCATAGGTTTGTGGAGCTCATCACCATTGGGATGGGCAAGTTTGTATGCTCATGTGCCATACTTGGCCACGATGACGTAAGGTCCTAGCCAATACGGTTGAACTTCCTTTCTTCTCTCTTTTTACCCTTGTGTTGAACTGATTTTCTTTCATGACCAAATCTCCGACCTCAAACTGATGAGGTATGATCCTTTTGTTGTAATTACGAGAGACTCTATTCGATACACTTTAAGATGATTTAGGGCACGGATGCACTTCTCATCTAGGAGTTCCAACTCTTCCAGTCTAGCCACTCTGTAATCCTCATCCTTGTCTAGATAATCCCTAAGAGAAATTCGTAGGGAAGGAAGCTCGATTTCTAATGGGATGATAGACTCTATTCCAAAAACTAGGGAATATGGTGTCGCACTAGTAGGAGTGTGAATAGAGGTCATGTAAGCCCAAAGAGCTAGGTGGATTTGCAAATTCAGTTGTGACCTGTCTTACTTACCATCTTTTCCATGATTTGAACCAAAGTCTTGTTAGTGGCTTTGCCTATCCATTACCTTGGGGTAATACAATGTAGACCATTTTAATCTTATTTGAAACCGATGACAAAGATATTTCATGGTATTGTTCTTGAATGATTTTCATTGTCAGTAATTATGGTTACAGGAATGCCATACCGTGCAAATAAGATGATTCATGATGAACTTTGAAATCTGAGCATCCATTACATAAGAAAAGGGGGAAAGCTTCCACCCACTTGGTAAAATATTCAGTAGTTGTAATGATGTGGGTGTGGCCATCAGATGAAGTAGGGGTAAGCTTCCCTATTAAATCAAGTCCCCATTTGGAAAATGGCCATGGGGTTGTGATGGGTTACAACAGATGTGATGGGGCATGGATGAAATTTCCATACTTTTGATGTGTACACATTCGCACATAGTTGTAGTAGTAGTTTCCATGGTAGGCAATAGTAGCCCACTCTCTTAACAATTTCTTGGCTAGAACTATCCATTTGTGTGGGCCCACACACCCCTTATGCACCTCTTTAATCACTTGGGTGACTCTATTGTATCGAGACAACGTAATAGATTCCCATCGTAGCCATGATGATAGAGTGTACCTCCTAAGAGGGTATAACGGGCTATCTAGTGGATAAGGCTTTTTTTTTAGAATGGGAGATGTCAAGAGGGAACATGTTGTCTTTAAGGTAAGTGAAGATGGGCTCATACCATGGGGAATTAGGACCAACAACATCACAAGCTAGATAGGATTTTGGCATGTCATATACGAGGTTGGCATATATTTTCAAAAAATAAAGGCATATCATTACTTTCGGTGGAATGTGTAGCATAGAACCTATAGTTGCCATAGTATCTGCAGATTTGTTTTGTGCTCTTGGAATCTGTTCAAATGTGATATGCACAAAATAATCTTTCAAAGTTCAACAAATTTCTTGTAAGGGATGAGCTTCTCATCCTTGACTTTGTACTCATCATTGACTTTTTTGATGATTAATTGTGAGTCACCAATGATCTTAACATGATGAATGTCCCATTTGATTATGAGCTTCATCCTAGTGATGAGTGCCTCATACTCTGCAATATTATTTGTGTAAGGAAAACCAAGGTGAAAAGCTTGAGGTATGGGGTCGCCAGAAGGAGTAATTAGTACAACACCTACCCCTGAACCATGAAAAGTAAAAGATCCATCAAAGTGCACCTGCCACATGATGGATTCCTTAATGTACATTAATGAAGCATAGACAGATCCAAATTCATAGGTTTTGTTCCTTGTAAAGGTGCTTCTGCTAACTGATCAACAAGTACCTGTCCCTTGACCAAACTTTTGGTGCACAAACTTGATGTCAAATTCTCTCAGCAGAATGATCCAGTTAGCCATTCTACTGGTAAGGGCGGGTTTAGACAACAGGTATTTGAGCGGGTCAAATTTTGATATAAGCTTGGTTTTAGTATTTAATAGGTAATGGAGAAGTTTTTGGAAGGTAAAAACTACAGCCAAACAAGATTTTTCAATCTAAGGGTAGTTGAGCTTGTAAGAAATGAGAGTATGAATGAGATAGTACATAACTTTTTCTTTATGGCCGAGGTCATATTGGGCTAGCAATGAACACACCAATAACAAATTGTGTGGCAGAAATATACAACAAAAGTGGCTCACCAGGAGTTGGAGGCATGAGGACAGGTGGATTGGCTAAGTACTACTTAAGCAAGGTAAAAGCTTGTTTTGCTCTGGTCCCCAGATAAAGGCAACATCCTTTTTTAGTAGATGAGTGAATGAATGACATTTGTCAGCAAGTTGGGAAATGAAATGATGAATAGCCTATATCTTTCCCTCTAAGTTGTGTAGTTGTTTAATGTTTTTGGGAGGAGGAATTTTAGTAATAGTAGTAACTTTAGCTAGGTCTACCTCAATCCCTCTTCGTGATACAATGAAACCAAGAAAATTTCTGACGAGCACACGCCAAACACACATTTCTTTGGGTTCAAATGGACCTTGTACTCCCGCAGGCATTTGAAGATACGCCAAAAAATATCAGGGTGATATGCCCTCATCTTGGATTTCCCGAGGATATCGTCCACATAGTCTTCCATGATGTCATGGATCATATCATGGAAAATCACCATCATTACCCTTTGATAAGGTTACTCCTGCATTTTAAGGCCAAATGGCATTACCTGATAACAAAAAGTACCCTAAGGAGTTGTGAAGGCCATCTTGTGTTGATCTTCATCGATGGCTATCTTGATCTAATTGTAGCCTGAAAAGCCATCCATAAGAGATAGCATTTCATATCCTGTAGTTGAATCAACAATCATATCAATATTAGGCAATGGAAAATCATCCTTTAGGCATGCCTTATTTATGTCTCTGAAATCTATATAGATTTTGATCCCAACAAGCTTCTTTTGTACAGGGACGATATTTGATATCCATTCGAGAGTAATCAATGGGTCAAATGAATCCGCTGAGCAATCTTTCTAACTCTTCCTTAACTAGGAGAGCCACCCTGGTGCATCTTTCTAAGATTTTTCTTGATGGGCTTGGCATCTGTGTGTATAACTAAGTTATGCACTACCAAAGTCGGATCCAAGCTCGACATATCCTTATAGGACCATGCAAACACATCTATAAATTCCCGTAGAAGCATGGTGAATGTTTTTTGTTCTCGTGCTGAGAGTGAAGCTCCCAACTTGACCACTTTTGGGTCATCTTCCATGCCAATGTTTACATCAATGGTCTCTTCTACTAGCATTTTTGAAAAATCCTCCATACGTGTAGGATTGGGAGGAAGGTTGAGATCTTCTTCCAAGGGTGTCTCTATGATATTTTCACCCTTGGCGTGGTCACTTTTCTTGTCCATTGATTTTTGTACTTGTTTGTTAATCCAACACCTCAAAGAGGTTTTCACTATGTGACTTGGATTTTGAATTTTTCGAGGATTTTCATTGGAAATTTTCCCTCACTTTTTCTTAAATTTTGTTGACCATGAAGCTCAGCTTCCTCTCCAAAGTAGGCAGGTATCTAAGTCAATGTAGAAACCCTTTTTGTGATCTCCAATGGGGATTGTATCCGAATGCCCATGAATTCTATAATGGCTTCATCATTTTCAAAGAGATCTAGTGGCACATGACATTTGGTCCCATTTGACAAGGCAAGGGTAAAAAGGTCAATTTTAGGTTTAGTAGGGGTTATGGTGAGGAAAACGGTATTCATGAATAGGTTCATGGAGGCAAGATCCTCTTGTCTATATTGGCTACAATTATCTGAATGGGAATCTATATCGCTATCTAAATAATAGGAGAGATATCTTCATGCTCAGAAAGGTGGAATCTTGATCATTGGGGTGTGACCCATAGGGTTGAATGCCAATGTCATACCTTTCTGTCTTAAAATGTGGGAGAGGAACTGGTTCTCTTGGTCCTTGTTCATTCTTTCCACATCCTAGACCTTTGTAGCCCATGGAATACATCATTCGGCTAGACTTCTCATACTCAGGGATTTGGTAGCAAGTTGGTTGAGTATCTTCCAAGACCCAAGTCGTAGGTGGATCTAACAATTTCTCTTCAAAGTGAGCAACCCTCTAGGTAAAAATGACCCAATAGTTCGCTCATCTCTAGGCCATCTAAAATGATAGTTGGGTCGGCCTCTAGTTTTAGGTGACAATGAGAGGTATGAAACTAAAAGAGCTTGTTGCACATTATACTCCCCACAACCATATTCTAGAACCTTCATCTCCCATGAATCAAAAGGGAAGTTGATGTAGAGGCATCACAAGTGCAAGAACTGAGGGAATATGAATCTACTCGGGACTCCATGGCTTCAGATTGAAGAGGAACAACTATATCAGTAGAGGGACACATATAGGCACCCTTACGTAAAACTATTGAGATCTCTGTAGTGAGTGAAGGGATTTGGATCTCCTTGTATCATGACAGTGTGTCCCTCATGTTTTAGTTTGATGCATTGATGGAATGTTGATGGCATGGAACTTGCATGGCATGAATCCATGGTCGGCCTAGAAGCATATTGTATGGGAGTTCCAAGTCCAAGACATGAAACTTTGTGTGATGACAAGTGGGTCCGACTTCCATGGGTAATGTGATTGTGCTAGCTGACTCTCTTTCCACATTGTCATAAGTGGTTATGGTAATGATGTGGGACTCGAGGTCTTCTTCTGTATGTCCCAATTGCTTAACTAATTTCAATGTGCATATATTCAATCCTGATCCATTGTCCACAAGCACCCATTTTATCTTTTGGCGGGTAACAAATACCTCAATATATAAGGGGAGATTATGCATTGGATCTTCAATAGGGATATCTTTATGATTAAAGGAAATGTTCTAGTTGGTACAATATTGGCTACCACAGCCTAAAGATGTAGGATCTACTTCTAGTGGCACTCCTAACCCCTGAAGAGTTTTGTAAAAATTCCTTATGTACATTCGATATTTTGAGGAGATCAAGATTGAAATCTTGGTAGACATCTTCTCAAGCTGTTCTACAAGGTTGTACCTACCATTTTGCGGGGTCAATGGAGAGGGTTCAGGAATCGTGAGGCGGGTGCGCCTTGTTACCGCAACACAATATTTTCCCTTGATCTGAATGGTGTTCACATGGTCACTAGGGGATCGGATACACCCAATGAGTGAATGTAATGATTATTGTCTTTCTTGGTATATAGATAATTCACCGCTTTATAACTCTGGGATGAATCTCCTCGATCCGGATTTGGCTCATCTAACTTACCATGTTTAGGGAATGGTTCTTTGTATATCCCCATCTTTTGTTTAGGCACTGATTTTTTTCGGTTTTCCACTTTTATCTCCCCATTGTCCATGAGGTCTTGGATGTAGTGATGAAGTCGTAGACATTTGTCTATTTTTTCCCTTGACATGATGTAATTCACAATAGTCATGCTCTTTGTACCATGAAGGTTTTGGAGCATTTTCATCAAATGGTGTGTGTGGGATAAGTCACCATGTGAGCTGCATCAAATTTTTCAATATGACCGAAAAGGCTCATTGAGAGGAGTGAACATTCTACGTTTAGGTGGTGGTTGAATAGGTCCTTTGGTTAGTTTAAAAGGTTGACCAATTTGAACCATTTGTACGCATTTGGAATCTGTGATTTCGTCTCCCACCATGTTCTTGTTTTTGTTGAATATTTTTGGCTTTTCCATAGGTTTAATGCTTTGGTTATCCTTAGAGTGTGATTTAAGAGTTCCTTTGGCAATAAGGGATTTCTCTATTTGAATTCCCTTTTCAATAACCTCCTCAAAAGTGCAAACACAATGCATTTGAAGGTGGAAAGTGATGTCTGGATTTAGATTGGGCACAAAGATACTCACAAGCTACTTTTCAGGGAATGTACAGGGGAAGCGACTAGCTATCCCTCTCCATCTTTTTAGGAAGCTAGAAAATGTTTTGTTGGGACGTTGTTTAGTGCCACACAAGTCTGCCATGGTTATGTCACTTTCTATATTGTACAAGAAGTGTCGTATAAATCTTTATGAGTTCGAGCCATGTAAAAATAGACCCATGAGGTAAGCAAGTAAACCATTCTAAGGCTTGGCCCCCTAGACTCTTTGGAAAGAGTCGTATGAGGTAGTTGTCATTGTAGGCCACTTCTTGGCATGCCATATAAAAATATTTTACATGGTCTTGTGGATCACCCTTCCCTTATGTATTTGTCAAATTTGGCATGTCAAAATTTTTAGGGAAGGGTTGAAGCATCATAGTTTTGTCAAATGGATAGGGACATAGCTCTTCATATTGATATTTTCTGCTATTCCCCACAGTGCTCTCTTGGAGGCTTATAAGTGTCACTTTCATAGATTGCATTTCTTGAGTGAGTAATTGTTCTTTGGTAGGAGAAGTAGGGATATATACATGATGATGTTCCATATTGTCTTCTCCTTGATTATCCTAGTTGAAGTTCACTAATTTTGACCTTAGGTTTTGTCTTTTGTACATTCTTGTTTGTTTCTTTTTCATACATGAGATGTTAACAAGGCTAATTGTCAACTAAGGTTGCTAATTTGTTGTTGAATAGTAACTTCTTCTTCAAAAGGTTCCTCTTCTTCTTCATGTTGCAGAGGTTGTTCAACATTTTTGTGTTCTATCCTGACTTTACGTGGTACTTTAAGGAAAGGTATTCTATATCCCACCACATTATCATTTCCTATGTTAGAAGTAGAAGCATGCCCATGTGTTAAGATATCATCCATATTAATAAGGGGTTTCTCCTCTTCATTAGCATCATTTGTAGGTGGGATTGTTTCTTGTTCAATAGGCATTTTGGCTCCCAATTCTACAACTCATGCTAGTACCCTATCCTTGTTTCTAAAAAGGAATTCATCTAACAAGGTGGGGTCAAAGTCAAATTCCACATGTGGGGATTCTAACTCATCACCACTATGATCTATCATTTATTCTACCTCTTTTTCCATGGAGAATAAAGGCCCAAGATCATGGCCAATAAAAGGGTTTGACCCTTGTTTGTTTGAGGCTTCCCAAGTTTGTGTTTGTTTGGTTTCCAAAGCCTACCTTTTGAGTCCTAATCTTGTTTTAGGAGCCATGATGTGAAATAGTTTCACTAAGGTATCTGTGAATGTGTTCAAATATTTTCTATCAAACCTAAGTGAAATGTAAAAATAATGTCAAGAATTGAATGAGTATAATGAATGTTAAAGTACCAATGTGATAAAGTGATGACCTAAAAATGCACAAGTCAATAGTGATGCAATGTTTGGTATCAAGCCTATCAATCGAATGAAGTACTTCCTAGGTTTGTTTCAAAAAGGTAGTCGGTGTTGTAAGATAATTAACAAGATGTCCCTACTTATGTCGAGTTCAAAGAAATGAACAAGGCGTAAGTAATAACAAGAAGTTAACGTGACCTCCAAACAAGGTATATGAGAAGCAAGCCCAAATTCAATTAATACCTATATCTCAAAAAGTGTGAGTTATGATTGTGAGTGACACAACAATGTCACCAAGATATGTTAACCAAACTTTGTGAGAAAGTAAGGTATTGATATCAAGATGATATTGATATAACACACACAACTAATCAAGTAGGTTGTGTGGAGCACTTCCCATTTCATCCACAAGGTTCCCTCTTTGCATGGACTACTTTGGGATTCCTAGGACCACCCCATTATTGTAGCTTAAGACTTATTCTAAATGGGTTATGTCCTAGTTTTAAACGGATAGGACGTACTTATATCCGAACCTACAAAACATAGTGTTTTGAATGTGGTGTGCTTTTTATCTTGTTTAATTTGGTGTGGTTTTCTTGAACACCTTTTGGCAACCTACATGGAAACTGTATTAGTAGTTTGGTTTTGTTTCACCTCCACCTTTCTTTGACAAGCGTTTTTGATTCTACACAATGGATTAGTAGTTTCCATAAGATGAATAAATGTGTTTTGATTCTCAAGATCACCCTAAGATGCAAGAGAGAAGAGCATACGTGATGCAAATCCAAGATTTTATCAAATGGAAACACTTAATTCAAACGAAAAAATGCATATTTTCTCAATTTTGGACATTCAACATACTCTTAAAAAGCAAAAAGACATAAGAATAGTTTCTGATTCCTAAGATCACCCCAAAAGGCACGAGGGAAGAGCATACACGATCTTACTCTTATAATTAATAGGTAAGGTTTATTCCTATGTTTAGTTTAGCATATCCATTCAAACAAAATAAAACCTACAATGATATTAATCTTAGGAAACCAATGATATGTGCATGGTTTAGGACATGTGCGCATGGTTTAGGGCATTTATGCCCTATGTGTAAACCAAAATCCATAGTGCACATGTGCCACCACCTAAGAGATGCCTATGCTAGGGTGATGGTATGTGTGCTGGGGTTTATGCGTTTGCACCAAGGTAGCCAAAAAGGAGGTACATAAAATTAGATAGTGTGTTTTGCACCGAGAGATTTAGGATTATGGTATGTGTGCTAGGGTTTAGGCGTGTCAGGGTAGAAAAAGGAGGTACAAGAACTGGGCACAACGGTGTGCACATGCCACCCAAGAGATTCTGCACGGGATTATGGTATGTGTGCAAAGACATGTTTCTAGCGAAGTGAAGGTACAATATGAATAGAGTGTGTACGTATTGGAACGTGTGTTTGCACCAAGTTTAGTGTGCTTATGCTGGGGTTAGTGTGAATGCACTAGGTTTTATTCACTGCGCCCATCCTACAGTCAAAATATGGCCAAAGACACCAAAAAGCTCAAAACACTCCAAATTTTAGTAAGTTAGCTCGAAATTGACAACCCATTAGAATGAAAGCTCTAAATGAAAACCTACACATATAATACTAGCAAAATTCTAAGAAATTGAACATTATTTGCCATATGTGTATATCAAAGGTTAGCCAAAAATAATAAAATTTGAGCTAGAATGTTAAGGGACTAAGGACCCATCCCACCGGGCGTGCCATATGTATGCATGTATTTGTTTAGCTAAGTTAAGAAGATTAGAACTAACACCTAGTAGTCCTAAAACAAAGCTAAATCAAATATCAATACATCATCATGCTAAGAGCTAAACAAGTAATAAACATCAATACTATGCATTAAAATCTTGAAAAGAAACCTCAAGCTAACATACTAACATTTATTGCTCTACTCTTTAGAAAGCTAAATCAATAAACTAGACCTATGTAGATCTTTTAGCTATCAAAAAGAGATAGTGGTTTCTTGATCCAAGATGATCAAAGATGGAGGTTCATCAAGCCATGACTTATTAGGCCTTTCTTGATTAACTCCATTTTTCTTCACAACACTAACTTGATTGTTTGAATGCAAAAGGATGATGATTAGCTCCACTCTAATGGAGAAATGCTCAAAGATGATAAAAATGGCTATAGTGTATTTACTATATGCTCACTTTTGCTTATCAAGAAGTAGGTGTAGGTGTAAAGGTAGGAGGAGGGCTCTTTATATAGCCCAATGGATAGAGGAATCTCTACATCCCTTTACATGTGGGATAATAGAGATGTTGGGTTAGTTGTGGATAAGGGGGTTTAGAAAGGGTTGAGTCAACCTTAGGAGAGTTTAGTTTGTCCTTTAGTGACCCATGGGGTTTGAAGGATTTATTAATTAATCCAAGTGATTAATTAATAGGTGTGCAAGCTTATATAAGCTTTTTAGAGGAATAATTAGCATGATTTAGACTATGAGAGGGATTTAATCAAATAAATGATGATTTATTGATTTAATGGAAGAGAAAGCTAATTAATTAATAATAATTAATTAGTCTAGATAGAAAGGGGGATTAATTAATTAGAAATAATTAATTAATATAGATAGAAAGGGGAGCTTAATTAATTAGAAATAATTAATTAATGTAGATAGAAAGGGGAGCTGATTAATGGAAGGTGTTAATGGTGTATTTGTTGGATAGGAGAGTTAATTAACTAGCGTAATGTAGCTAATTAATGGTGATAGAAGAGGGAGTGTGCTATGTTGACGATATGTTGTCAATTTGCAGAAAAGAGGATAATTAGCACAATTTAAGTATTTAAATTGCTTGGTTTAAATTATAGGTGTCTACAGGAAGTTTCTTTCCACACTCTAAAATTCTCATCCCAGGCAATCATTAAAATCAAATAAGTAAAAGAAATCAAATCAAATCAACCAAAGAGTGTAAAAGAGGAGAAAATTCCCTCATAAGTGAGAAAAAGTACCTTTTTCCTTTAAAAATCCCACCTACCCCATGGGTATGGGATTGGGGACATTTTTAGGAGTGTGGAGCAAGGTAACCCTTCTCCACACTCTTTCAAAAGTGGGCCTAAAGGACAAATTCGAGTTTGCACTTTGAGTGCAAATTACTCAACACAAAAGAAAAGACAAAACATAATTAATTTGTCTCAAACATAATTTAACTAAACCAAATAAAACCTACCTAGCTAAAATAAAAAATTCTCTTTTCGAAAGTTGCACATAAGGAAAATGTGACAAAATTTATTCAAAAATTAAACACAAAATAAATCACAATTCACAAGGTCACTTGACATAATTTTACACACACACACACACACACACACACACACACACACACACACACACACACACACACACACACACACACACACACACACATACACAAGTGCTCATTAGGTGACCCTTGGCTAACATGTGGCATTCCTAGGTTGTTTGCCTTCTCCCTTCCTCAATTTGGTATTTTATATTTTTCTCATGAACAATAATTAAAATGAAATTTCAATTTCATTATGAACATCTACATATATGATTCAATTGGAATATTTCAAAATTTAGTTGTGTCTCATAAATAAATTTAACTCATACATCTATAGATATCATGATAAGTCCATCCATAATCAAACATGTAACATACACATAGAATTTGATCATACACATATAATCCTTGCAAGGTTAGTTCAATAAATCAAATAATCATATAAATGTAAAAAAATATCCCTACATGGTTAGTGAAATAAAACAAGTAGGCCATACTGGTATAAAATGTCTATGGAACTTTGTGCCTCAAATCATATAACTCATAATGTCTATCATCCAAGTCATCTAGTGTACTGAAAGTCAAAATAATATACATATGTATTGAAACAAAAATGAAGGGATCTCAACCAAGTAGTAAATAATGTGTAAAGGGTGGGCACTACACATAACTTGTGTTTCATCATGTGAAGCTTGTTTGATGAAGGTACCTTCATATTTAGATGTTGACAAGGAGCTAGACATGCTTGCATTTTTACACTTATTTTTACCCGGTCTCATTCTCTTGGATTAGTTGGTTATGATTTTTATTTCTGGTTATAAAACCACTCTATTTTACCCTAGGATGGTTATTTACCCCAAAATTCATTGTCTTTATGCTTACTTGACCTCCATGTTAATGGCCTTTGAATTTTAATTTATCCCCTATTACTATGACTCTATGTGGCTTTCCTTCCTTCCCAAGATCTTGAATATTCATTAATGATGGTTGTTATTTATAGAAATTTAAGGCATTGGAGCTCCTTTTCTTACTATATGGTAAAAATGAATTACTTGACCTCCTTTTTATACCCTCCTCCTTTGGTAATAAATTCTCCTTCCATTTAGTCCTATCATGAATGAAAATTTAGTTTCCATTTACTCCTCATATGCATGAAACTTTAGTTTCCCCATAACTGTCATTAATGCCTAATGAATGACAATTGTCCCTAGCCTTCCTTTCCTTTCTTGGCCATTAATGCCCATTTAAGTGTGCTTATTGGGTTTCCTTTCCCCTTCTTTTTCTTACTTGCTTCCACCGCATTTGGTAGCTTACATTATTGGGTTGTGTCATTTCCCTTATACCCTATGTTTCTTTTATGTACTTCCTTACCTTGTATTCCCCTTAAAGCTTACCCCTTAAGGAATATTCCCTTCCTCTAGTTGATCTAATTTTTCTTCTCTTGGGAAATTTTTGTCAATTCGTGACTTTATATGCATGTACATTTTAAAGTAATCCTTTTTACGAAATGTTCCGGTATTAGTATTTATTTCCTTGTACTAGTTATTATTTTTCCAGAAGTTATTCTTTATCCCTCCAACATAAAAGGTTGTGTGGTCATGTGCACATTTTTATAGAATAGTGTGAGTATGAAATGTTTTGGCTTAAAAATAACACAACATGATAAGGAAAAATGTGCTTATCATGTGTTTATTACAATACATATGTTGTCATGCAAATGTGTAATAGGGAAATTGGAAGTTTCCAAGCATGACAACTATACCCTATGCCAAAATTTTCATGTTTTATCATTCCTAGGCACCCTAGGTCAAATCCATTAGTCTGGTCACCCCTTATTTGATGTCAAATTAGTACCCTATGTGATTTAGGAAATTTTATTCATTCCCCTAGGTTATTTTAGGGAGTTTTGAAAAGATGTTATCTTTTGGTAGTATTGGGAAGGGCTATCATTGACCTTCCCAGGACTGGACCAACCACCCTAGAGTAGAAAAGAAAGGGAAAATTCAACATGGAGGTGAATGGAAGACCTTATAACATCATTAAAATAATTTTGGAAGCCTTGGGGAAGTTCTGAAAGACTTGGAGCAGTTTGAGTAAAAAATAGGGTTCACAGCCTAGTGGAGTTCACATGCCTAAAAATACTACGGGATTTAGAAGAAGATTATGGGAGCTCTAGATGGAGTTAGAAGTAAAAAAACATAGACAAAAAGATAACTCCAATACCTGCATGATGGTCAAATAATACTTTTCATAACACCTTGTGCATAGGATTGAGTAGTTTTTCTTAAGTATAAGTAGAGTCTCAAATAAAAATCCATTTTTAGGGATCATATGGATGATTAAAGACATAAAAACCCAAAAATTGGATCCAAATTCATTTCCAGTCAGGATCATATAAAAATTTACCAAGAAATTCCACCGGGAGCTCAAGTTATCTTCGTTCCAAGTTACCCTCTTCAAAGGTAGTTTAGGACTTAGTCATTTTTCGGGAGGACACGTGTTAGCCCTAGGACCACCATGGAAATGATGTCCCTTATGTCCCTAAGGTGAGGGAAATAAGACATGGAAACATGCACCTAGCCCCATATGGGGATCCTTTTGGACATCCATGTGACCTTGGACTTTAAAGTTAAGCCCCCAGGTGTATTTTTGGAGCATCCATTCCCCGCCATCGGATCAAGTGCAATGTGTCAGCTCCAGGTTCACCATGGAAATTGATGTCCCTTATTTCCCTGAGGTGAGGGACATCAGACATGGAAAAATGTGCCCAGACCCCTATGGGGATCCTTTTGGACATCCATGTGACCTACTTTCAGCTCCCAATGCTTTAAAGAAAGCTTTTCTCACCTTCATTCCCCTACCGTCGGATCGTGCAACAACGTGTCGTCCTCTTGACCACCATGGAATTTGATGTCCCTCATGTCCTTGAGGTTAGGGACATCAAGCATGGAAAAATTCACCCAAGATTCTCCTCTCATAATTTCAAAAATTCAAAAAATCTAACTATCGCTTCAGTGCTTCCAGTTGCTTCCACTCCCATGCACAATTTTCCTCCATTCTTCCTCTATAACTTCTCACCTCCATTACTCCATTGTTGAAGCTCATACCAGACCTTCCATAGAGGTACTCCTCTTCCACCCAAAAAATCATGCAGGTCCTAAAGGAAAATTGGAGCAAACACAGAAGGAGAAGCACATAACAAAGAAGGAGAAGCACAGAGAAAACTCCATGGCCATGAAACGAAAAGTTGAAGAAATCTCCCAAATGGATGCGTGAAACAACAAGATATATTTTTATATTCATTCCTCTACCCAAGGCCATCAAGAAGACACCTTCAAACTCTCCCCTCATGCTACAGAGCATCCATAGTGAAGAAATCCCACTTCTGGCTCAACGAAGAAAAAATCCAATTTCCGTCAAACCGTTGGGCAAAATGAAGTAGAATTACACGTGAAGCATCAAAAGAAGAAACCTATCACAATGAAATTTATTTCATCACAAACAGAGGAGAAAACCAGACCTGTAATTTTGAGGTCCATTAATGGTCTGCCGCATCCAGAAGCACTGCTAGGTCAAAAATTAAAACTTTAAAATCTCTTGGACTATTAAGCGGGCGGGCTCTGAAATTTCAGAGGGGTGATATTGGGAAAAAACCCATATCAATTTTTTTTTCCACATCAATCTGACTCCCAAAAGCCAAATTTATAAAAATAGCAGGTCTACTACATAGGAACTGCTATTTTGGGAAATTCATCGACAAAAGAACTGCGAAGGAGACAAAGTCATTGGAGGTGCACTACAACTGAGAATTCACCAGAATGGAAATTTTTGGAACTTACTAAAAATAGTAAGTGGGCCCTCAAGTACTTGCTAAAAATATAAATTTGATCCAGAAGGAATAAGGAACGTAGGAGAAAGAGGAAAATTGAGCCACAACATCTAGTTGAAGAGCGGGGACTTGATTTTTCACACTTACTAAAAATAGTAAGTTGATTTTTCTAAGGGAGACATGAAGCTGAAATGGATGGGTCAAAAGCCAACACAACCCTTCACCTATGAGTATGATGTGGAAGAAAACGATGTCTCATACATGGACTTGAATGACCTTAAGAATTACATGGCCTCCAAGGACCGAAGGAGGATCGAAGACCAAATACTCACAAGTGGCTTGTTCGCCGCTGTAGGACACCCAATGTGTCTGTGCAAAGTCTCAAGCTAGTCCTATCATGCTCTTTCCACTACAAGCCCGAGACACAAACCATCCAATTTGACAATGGTACCACAATTGTGATCATTAACGGAACAATTCACTCAACTTGGAGAGTGATTCATGAGCCAATTTGAAAGAGTTTCATAGTGTGCAAGGAATTTGAAGATTCAGAGTTTCACTGCATTTGGAGCTTTCCATCGAGGATCAACAAACTTCATCGGGAATGACATCTCCTCTTCTTCTTCTCTCTCTCCTCTTCTCCCCCAAATTTCTCTCACTTTCCAATATTCTAATTTTGCGTTGGGGTTGCACTTTTTCACATGTCCTAATGTTCCTAATGTAATAAGTCACCTTTATGTTATAAAAAGGGACTTAATATTCTCCTAGGAATTTGAAAAGTTTTAAGTTGCACAAGGACATATGAAAAGCCATTGGGGGTAGATGATAAGTCACCTCTCACTCTATAAATTGTAACACCATTCCCATTTCAAAGGGTTGGTGATTGATCTTGTAAACTTAAGAGTGCATTGTACCTAGAGAAAGAAAAGGAGATAGCCATTTTTCTTCTACTTTCCTCCACTCTCAAATTTCTTCCATTCTCACACTATGTACAACTTCTATTTAAGCATCAATACAAGAAGAAGGAGTTTTCTAGCTTTCTTTGACTAAGGGATTTCATGATACTTTGTGTTTATCAAATTCTATTTGGTCTTGTTGCCATTGTAGGGTTGTTTCCTCTTAATTTAATACATGTGGGTGAATTTTTTTTAGCTAGTGTATGTGCTGATTTTCTACCTATAGCATTAGTTCTCCTACCTCTTTTCTCACTCCCCTTTCCCACTCTTCAGAGAAATTCTTCCCTAGCAAGAGATTTCTAGCTTTTCCGTAGGGTCAGTGGAGTGCCCCTGTTGGATCCCTGGTCAAAATCCACCATAGAAATCCATGTTTTCTCGTGCATGCATATACATACAGCACTACACTGTTAAGTAAAGGTACTTAGACTCCTAGAGCATTGGAAAGATAACAAGTTTTTCCACCTGAAAAATTTTTCCACATATAAAGAAATCTAATTTATCTCACGAAATATCATTTAATCTAATGGAATATGCCTTATTCATTAAATTCCATTATTCTACTATAAATATGGTTTCATCATGCATCCATCAAGCAACCTGGAAGAAATTTTCCACTAAGGTCTATTAGTTTACATGCCTAGTTGGCAATATATCTACTATCTCATACGGTCCTAGCCAATGAGTCTTAAAATTTCCTAGATGTCACAAAATTTTGGATTCATACGGTAAAACCTTAGAATATTTCTTAAGATTTTTGCTTTGGAGGTTCTAATTTACTATGCCTTTTGTCACGCTTTTCAATATTTTGTTGACCACCATGCTTGTAATCTTGTTTTATCCAATTGTAACAACCTCGTTAACCTTTCCTATATTGAATCCTCATCTTCCAAATTTTCAATGTGTGCGATTCTCAACAATATTTCTAATAAATTTAATTATTAGTATTGCTTCTATCCCATAGACAAGTTGAAAGCTATTATATTTATTTAAGCACATGTATGATGTTTGATATGCCCAAAGTACTATTGATACCTTGTCATCCCAATCTTTCCTTATGACATCACAAATATTTGTCAATGTATGACTTAAGATCTTGTTAAATGCCTCCATGATACCATTAACATATAGGTGATATGGGTTGTCTTATGATGCATAACCATAAATTCTTGCAACAAAATGTGAATTGTGTTATTCAAGAAATGTTTTCTTGTATTGCTCATTACGCTCAATGGGAAACCAAGTCTACTTATAATTTTTCCCAAATTAATCTTGTTGTTATGTCTTCCGTAAAATATTTAGTTGGTGTGGATTTTTTACCCATGTCGTGTGAGATAATTAGTTTTCATAATAATGTATGTTGTGCCCATTCTATGTGTTACGGGACTTATTAGTCCAACAAAATTAATTTCCCATTTTTCAAATGGTTATTGGGTAGTTATTGGAATTAAAGGCATATTTTCACATCTTTTAGGTATTTCGTCTCTTTGGCATTGGTTTCATGCCCTAGCATATTGTTTTATGTCCTCAAACAAAATTTTCCACTAGAGTCCCGTGTTTCGTATTTTTTGAGTAGTTGTGTCTCCGACATAGTGCCCCTATGCGAGTTCCTTCATGTGCCTCACTTAAGATATCTTTCCTTTCATGCTATAGGACACATCACTATAAAATTTCATCTTGCCCCATTTTATATAGTTGATTGCCAATTATTTAGTATGGTGTGGCTTTAACAACTAATTTCTTTCTTCGACTAAGTGTATATTTTTTGGTGTGACTTCATGGTGTATAAAATAGGTTATGTATTCCAATTCATTAGAGGTACTTTGTATTTGGAATAGTTTGACATCTTGCATTACATCTTATGGGTTACACTTTTTTTCGCCAATGTCGATACATGAAAAATGATCATCCCTGCATTATTTTTTTCTGGTTTCACCACCACCAAAAACTAGAATTCTTGAAACAATATCATCCATTTACATATCCTTTCATGCAATACTGATTTGGTGACCAAGTGTTTGAGATCCATGTGATCCATAAAGAACACAAATGGAGTGGCCAAATTATAGTTTAATTTTTTTTTGAAGCATGTAAAACATTGGTAGTCCTTCACACTCTATAGTAGTATAATTTATTTCTACACACATCAACTTTAGAATTGTAAAATAGATTGGATGGTCGAGAGTTCCTTCATTTGGTTATGTTAATATTACTCCAATAGTAATTCTGAGGAATATATGTGTTGATGAAATGGTGTGCTTCAATCTAGGAATTGTAAAATAGGTGTTTCGGTTAATTTATCTTTTAGTTGGTCAAATTATGTTGTTGATCGAACCCCACTCAAATTATCTTTTTTTTATTAGCTTTTCTAATGGCACCACAAATTTTCAAGGTATTTAATGAACTTTCAATAATACCCACAACTTCCCAAAAAGGAAAAAAACTCTCTCTGTGTTCGTGGTGGCACAAGATTAACTATTATTTTAATCTTGGATGGGTCCACCAATAATCCATATTTATAGATAATGTGTCCTAACAAGGTACCGAATGGTGTGGTGAACACACACTTCTTCAAATTTAAGGAAATTTGTAACTATCAGAAGTGCTCAAACATCAATATCAAGTTATGATAATGATCCCTTACCAAGCCATAGACCATCTAATCATCTAGGTATACCTAAATAAAGTTTATTATAAAATCCTCAAAAGTAGTTACAACAATGCATGAAAATATAGTGGGTGTATTTTTAAGCCCAAATGACATCATTGTATAGGCATATGATCCTCATTCGGTGGAAAAAGTTGGTTTTGGTTTATCCTCTTATGTAATTTATACTTGGAGATAACCATATAACCCATTTGTGAAATTATATATCTCTTTTCCCACTACTCCTACAATATCTCACGTAAAGGGAGTAGGGAAGGGGTTAAAGATGCACAAAAGTTCAAAGTGTAGTAATCCACATAAATTATTATGTGCCCATTCTTCTTAATGTTGATCACCATAGAGATTACCCATTCAAATTCTTCCATTAGTATGATGACTTCAACAACTAGCATGTTGTTAAACTCCTATTTGAATTTTGTTCATAGGTTTGGATTCATCCTATATAGATGTTTTGTTACCGGTTTATCCCCTTCAATTAATTTAATTTTCATCATCCCAGGGATGGGTGTAAACCCTTCATCTCATGGTAGATGTTGGGAAATATATATTCGTAATCACACCATAAATCAATGATCTTTGTGATTTTTTCTTCACTCCATTAGTCACCAAATGTTACCATTTTTGTTCATTTTCACTACCAATGTTGATCTATATGGATTTTAATGGTTCATACTACGTTAGATTCTCTTGTTCCTTTTTTTATGAGTCCTCTTGACCCATAAGAGACATCCACATGTAAATGGTAATTATCTTCCTTGTCTTCTATTTGTTGTACCACTTTATCTTTCCTTTATATGCATAATTCCCTTATTCCAGGTGGTACATCCTCCTTGTTGTTGTAGATTTTACCCTCTATATCCTTGGAAAATTTTTGTGATTAGTGTAAAACCATTATCTTTGTGTAGTGCCAAAATTTTGTCTTCTATAAGAGAATCATCCCAAAATACCATGTCTTTTATACATTGAAGGGGATAAAGTAGACGAGGGACCAATGATATAAAAGAAAAGGTATGGAGAAATCCTTGTGTCGGTAATTTTCAAGAAATCTATTCTCTCCACAACTCACACATGATATACCATGTGCGTTACCATATCCAAAGTGTATGATAGAATAAATGTGTCCATAATGTAGTGTTGACTTTCTCTACAATCGTTGATAGCTCCACGCACTTGTTTATATGTTCTTATAGACTAGTGACTCAACTAAAACTAGAGTATCTTCATGTTCCATTATTTTATTGAACCTATCCTTCATGGCCTCTTTTACATCTATCCATGATAACAATGTTAGATGATGTAGTACCCACCATCTTCTTGTGGCACCCTTAAACAAATATATCAAACAATTAAATCATGCCTATAAGTTTGCATGTAGGCCTTCATGTCTTTGAAAAATCTTGAATAATTTCACTCCTACTAAAACCTAGTGGAGTATATGGGTTTTTAGTAATGATTCTTTGAATACTTCTATGCTTATATGTAGGTGCTTAGATAATATGGTAGTTAGATGCACTCTTAACTATACAAAAATCTCTCCCTATTAGTTCGTATGAACCATGCACCCAAAATTTTCATATCACATAGTTATATTAGATATTGATTGGTGTAGACACAAAATCACACACTTGGGTACATTTCTAGGTCCTAAATACATGCTAGAATTCATATGATTCCTAAGTGATAAAACTAGTAATTGACAACTATCTTTGGCCTCTTTTCTTTGCTTTTTGTCTTCTTTATGGTCTTTTACACCCTACATCCTAGTTGGTACTTTACTTTCTTATCTTTTATGACTTCCGACATTAGTTACCAGCCAATATGCCAATGCACAGTGCACCCCGACCCTTTTTTATCTTATTCACTTATTTTGGGTCTCTTTTATCTTTTGGGTATCTTATTTTCTTATGGATCGGCCTTCTAGTTGTAAATTATGAAATTCAACCAAGGGAATCATATAAATAAAAAGTTATGTGAAAAAATAAAGGACCAAGATCTAATCATCTATTATCATCACCTAAGCTTACATATAAAGGCATCTAAGAGCATCAAATGCATCCATTCAAAGGACAAGGGACTACATTTTATACATACACTACATAGGAAGGGGAAGTTCATTATTCCATCTACACATCTATTTACATTGGTACATCTAGCTATCACCCACTATCAAGTGCACTTGTAATAGGACTTCCTAGGGTATGATTCTTTCACACACTCAAAAGAAGTACATGGAGTCTGAGATGTAGTACAACACTTTGTTGTAAGTTCACTTAGTTAGGTGACTATCGGGGTCAATCAACTCCTCATATTCTATATTTATTTTTTGGATTTGATGTGGTATTATGGGTTTACAGCTGAATATTTATTTTACTGAGTTCTGTGTACACTCGTTGATCATATTTTGACATATAGGTGACCAATAATGACTATCCGTGACACTTATGTGACACCAGAAAAAAATTAGATTCTAACCACTTTTTTGTCACAAGCGATTAGAAGTAGAATCGATGCTAAGGTTTCCTTGACCAAATCCAGTACCCTAGTATAGCCTCATCCGATAGCTCCATAATTAATAGTTCACAATAACAATACATTTTACCTCATGTTTAGAATTTTTCCCATACTACATCGGTCTGAATTAAGCACAAATCAACTAAGTCCTTTAATCTCTCTCTTTGCACTTAGGGTTTCATATTTTATTAGCTTATTTCTTGTGTCAAATATGTATTCTAGCATTTATTTATCATGTGTGACTCTAGAATTAGGGTTTTACAAAAGTCTATTTTTTGTTAAATCATTTGGTGAACCCACATTCAAATACACTTGGATCCTTCTTTTTATTCTCTCATGGATCCTAAAAATCCTCTAATCTCCTTGCATGACTTTCTTCAAATACACCCACCTTGCAAATATGTTATTCAAAAATCCCTAGACACTATGTATTTCCCTCGCAATACATCACCTATTCAAGTAAGTTCCATTTTTTATTATTTATCTCGATGACTCTATTGGTACCCAAATATATTTGTCCTAGTTTTACCCCTTTTTTTCCCTTTGAAAGCATTTCCCAAAGGAGATAGGCCAATCTGGGTCTCAATTCGAGGAGTATTTATTTTTCTTATCATAAGTGTTATGGATGGATGGATGATTGAGCAGTTGGTCTTACTTTTTCCATGAAAATTTCTTGAAAGTTCTGCATATTTAAGGTATATTATAGATTGAATGGTTAATGCAAAGTCATAATTTTGGGTGTGCTTGGTTGAAGTACAAATGTGATGGGTGTATTTTATCCCCAAATCCTGGAGGCTAAATATTTTTAGATTTATGTGACCTAAACTGCTAAGTAACTTGAAAAGTTCCCGGAACTCCGAGTTGGTTATACCCCTCTTTGTAAAAGAGGGTGGATGTTATCCAATTCCGGGTCCCACCCGGGAATGATCTAAGGACAATTTCTCCCTGACATCCGAGAAAAGGCCTTTATTATTTTTTTAGACATGTTAAAAACTTTTGGTTTTGAGGGGACCAAAAACACCCCTTACAAAGGGAGAAAAGATATAGCATTAAGCTCACATGAAGAGGCCTCTACTAGCGGCCAAACCAAAACACCAACAATAAAACACCTTACCCATTAGACCCCCCATCGTGAGATCTTAAATTCATTTTGAGTGGGCCTATAACAATTTTTATTTTCTTTTTCCTTTTACAACCATCCAATCCCCTTCCCTATTAGGATCCTCATTTTCATCATTGTGGATTGGTAAAACTATTTCAATAGTCTCTTTGTTGCTAGATGTCATCCCCAAAGAATGTGGTAGATCACCAAAAATACAAGGCATTTATTTATATTCAAGCAACCAAATACTAAGATAAAATAAGTATAATTTATATTCACTTATATATGTCTTAATGATATCTAACGGGTAGTGATGTATCAATTCTTGAGTCTCCTTGTAATTGATAGGTCCAAGGTTCAAATCTCGACTCGTGTTAAGGCGGCCTACTACCGTTGGTTTGGATTACACGGTGATAGGGTGCCACGATAATGTGGTTTAATTCATGGGCTTGTTGAGAGCTTAAACTACCATCCTTGGATGGTTCCATGGTTGATGTGGGCTGGTGATGCCACAAGGGATAAGGCCCTCTCCCTAGGTAACTCAAGAAAAAAGCATCTTAATGATAAGATTGTATACTTTATTGATGCCATATGAATGAGTAATCTATGTGTTATATAATTAAAATTGTTTAAGTAATTTCCTTAATTCAAATATATTTATAAAAATAATAATTATAATAAATCAATTGTTTTAGTTTTTGAATTTAAAATCTATATAAGGAATATATATATATATATATATAAAATACATATTAATATATATTAAATATATATATTAATATGTATTATTTCTATATATATATATATATAAATACTATTTAAAATAATAATAATAATAATAATAATAATAATTTGAGAAGCATATAATTCATTAAATTAAAAATTGGCATGAGAATGGATAAACAAAGGGTTTCACGCAAAGGAAGAGTGAAAGATACAAATCTTGCAGAGATGTAAATGGGATAGGAGGAAAGAACACTTTCAATGTCTCAATCAATATAACTACTTGAAACAAAATATAAAAGAGTAGGAAAAATGAAGTGGTAGCCCTCGTTTCACCCATTGTAAGAATGGTGGTACAAAGGTTACAATGCGTGTAGCATAGTGCTTAGAAATAAAAGAAGCAAAATCAATTCAGCTAGACATTATGCTTGAATGAAGTGCCTCCTAATCCTCAACCTTCTTCTCCTTCTACATACTAAAAATAAAACAACAACAGTAGTAGTTTTCTCTCAGAGACATTGGAACTGCTTCATTTGCAGATACATATTTAGATCTATCAATTTGTATATAGTAAAATGGGGAGACATTTGAGTTGTAGATTTATCTCCATATATTGGGCTGATTTAAACCATAATGGTACTGATTTTAGGATGGACATTATCCGAGTTATGTCTAACACGGTTCTGCAGAGCTCTACAATCGTTGCAACCATGCAATTACTATTAAATTTACATGTTAACTTGGGTTTCATCATGGTTAACGCCTTGGGATATCGATTAAAGTTCTTGTATTATTGTGCAAGGAAATGAAAGTTTTGAAAGGCCGTAGAGGATGGGCCACTATCCATGTTTTGTGTTGGGTTTTGAATAGCGCTTAACCCGGTTGGTGGGTTTTTTGACAGGGTCTATTTTTCCCACTCAATTTTTATTTGTTGTTAAATACATGGAGAAGGAAACAACAAAACAAACACACAAAAAAGTAGGCCCTAAGCTAAAAACCATACACGTAGAATTTTAGTGTAGGGATAGGAATAAGGACTTAGGTTTAAGTTTGGATTTTGTATTATTTAGGTTAGTTTTAAATTTTATACTATATATTAAGGAAGCCTCATGTGTAGGAAATATAGGATTGGGGTTATAGTTTTTATATTATATAAATAGATTTTATAATAAAATTTAATACATGGAAATACATAATAAAATTTAATATAGTAAATGATATATATATATATATATAATGAAACACACTTTTATATTGATATGCTCAAGAAAGGTACATATGGTTCCCAATAAAAAAATTGGGTGGAGAAGTCACACCCCAAATACACCAAACCGAGGCACACATGTACCACGGGATACAAAATACAAAAAAATAAAGAACAAGTCACATAAGTGACAACTCATATGGAATATAATTAAGTAAAATGATGAACATGGTGGATGGAGGAGGAGGAGGAGAAGGTGGCTTGCGTAAAGCACCCTAACCTCTTATAAGGGGACCAGGAGAAGATGACGCAAGATTCCATCCATCAGCATCATCGCGGGCCGGATCATCCTATTTGGTTAGAGAAATCACAAGAGCTAAGTGGGGAACCTTGCCTTGAACAAGTCGGTGAAGAAGAAGGCCACCTAGAGCCACTGCCACTATTGTGACCGAGAGGGAGGAGCCCCCGGTAGCAGAGCCATCACCATCCTAGGATTGGGGAGGATCTCCCCACCATCTCCACCGAGCCACTAGAAATCACCACCATCTTGTTTTCGAGGAGGGGAGGAACTACATTGAGCCAGTGCACAATACCTCTAACATGCACCTTGACCATGAGATCGAGGCCTAGGGGAGGTAGGGAATGTATCCATGATGGATAAGGATGACACGGAGGAGATGAACGTGGCTAATAGAGCACGAGGCACTACCCTAGTGGGTGATAAGATCCTATAGATGTTCCATATCCAAGCATAATTTCTTTGTATGGACCTAGATCCGAAGAACCACATGATCAATAATTCCATTTTTAGCATACAAATAAAAATCCAGGATAAGTGAAGTTTGATTAAAAATAGAGTCATCTCTAATCTTCCAAATTTCAAAAAGAATTTCTACACGAAATATTTTCCAAAATTTGTTTAATTTTGCAAGAAACAAGGTCATGTCCTCTAGTAAAACAATTTTCTAGGTGAAGGGTTCAGGGTGAAAAGGTTTGAAGAGGGAGTGAATCCATTTCTAGGTGGACTGAGAAAATAGGAAAAACAGAACAAATGCATAAAAAATCAATACGCTAATAAAGGGACAAAAGGGATTAACAACCCCAATATTTTAAAGACATTCCAAAGACAATCCCTAATAAAGAATGCACAAGAGAAAATGATCCTTTTTTGGTTCTATGAGATATTTCCAAATGTTATTGAATCTATGTTTCCAGACCCTATGTGGGGAATTAAACTTCTAGGTCTTGTTCAATTTTGATAAAGGGATGTGGGTAGGAGAAAGAAGCTAGTAACCAAGTTGGGGTTTGTATTGATTGAAGGGATTTGTTGTGGGCCAATGCCAATCATGCCACCACTGAACAGGAGGAGAAACCCCAATCTTGTGAAGCATATCCTCAGGTATGGCATTCTGTATTTCCTGTATAGATTCTTTATCACCATTTTTAAGGATAAATTACACTTTGATAAGGACCCAGGGTTTCCAAGAATGGGTATCCTTACAAAAAAATATCCCCAAGAAATTTGATTCCATGTTTAAAAATCCAAAGGCTTTTAATCCATGGGACCATAGAAAAGGGAACATTGTGAAAATTAATAACATGAGACCACCATAAAGAGTGTGAGTTGATGGATAGCCTAGTTTTGAAACCATCCCCACCCAAATTAGGAAAGGTTTGACCAGTTCCCATGCCTTCTAGATACTCTTCATAAAAAAATGTTCCTTAATTTTGACTGGAACAAGGGAGAGAAATAGGCTTTACAAACCCAAGTTTTTCCAAGATTGCTTTCCAAAAGGAGCACCTTGACAGATGCAATGATGAAGCAAGATTCTCTAGGCCTTAGAGCCTTCTAAAACCCTAACAACACACTTTAAATTAAGAGAAATCCTTGTAGTTGAATGTTAATAAGCCCTAAGCCACATGCCTCTTTAGGAGAGCAACAAATGTCCCAAGCCACTCTGTGGAAGCCTTTGTGACCATGAGTATTAGCCCATAAGAAATCTCTAATAATATTTTCCAACTTAGCATATGAAGCCTTAGAGGGTGCCCAGCATGAAGAATAATACACATGAGTAGTAGTGAGCACCTTAGAGAAAATATGAAACTTACCAGCAAGAGAAAGGGGCTTGGTAATCCAATAAGAATTTTTTTCTCAACTCGTTGGATAACATAAGACCAAAAAGTAGCAGGAGTAGCCTGGAAAGCAAAAGGAATGCCCAGAAACTTGAATTGAACCCCTAGTTGAATCCAATGCCAAGAAAAACCTTCCAGCTATAGAGGCATGGGATCCATATATTGTCTATAACATTGAGTCTTTTTCCATTGAATGGAAGAACTGAAGCGAAACAAAAAGTATCTAGATACTATAAGGTGTTGGTAATAGACTCTTCATTCTCAATTAGAGTTAAGAAAGAGTCATCAGCAAAGTGACCATTAATAAGATGTAGATTAAAATTAGGAAGAGAAATTCCCTTAACTAACCCTTGCAAAGAAGACTTGGCAAGAAGATAACTAAAACCCCTAGCAACAAGCACATAAAGTGTTGGAGCTAAGGGGAAACCTTTCCAAATGGACTTGTGAAGCTCAAACATGTCGGAGTGAAATCCATTAATGGTAAACCTGGCATTAACATCTTGGAATAACATATTGACAGACCAGATGAACCTAGGGCCAAAGCCAAGAGCTTGTAACATGGAAATAATGAAAGGCCATTCAATCCTATCATAAGATTTTTCAAAATCAATTTTGATGAAGAGATCCTTTTGATCAGATAATTAGGCCCACTCCATGCCTTCCTAAACAACAACGATGTTTTCAGAATGAATATGCTCTTAATGAATCTAGTTTTCTCACTACGCACAATAAGAGGCAAAAGATTATGGATTTGGAGGGATAAGGCCTTGGAAATGATCTTGTATGACACGTTCAACAGAGTGATCGGTCTCAAATTGGTGATGTGTTTAGGATCCCCATCCTTGTGGATACACTTCATATTACCTTGATTTATCAAAGCCCCAAGAGAATTGTTGTCCATAGCTTCAAAATAAACATGATGAAGGTCAAGACCAACAATATCCCATAACATGTGATAAAAATCACATGGAAATCCATCAATACCAAGAGCTTTGTCTATTTTAAGTTGCATAACATATTTCTTAAGGTCATCGTTAGAAAGTAGATGATCACATGTCTCCCGCATGACATTAGGGAGGTAGTGATACAAATAAACAACATCCCCTTGATCACCCAGTAATGAACTGGAGGTGTGGTGGTGTCGAAGGAAAGAAAATAATTCTTGGCGTGGTAACTTGGTCACCAATCTTGAGCCAATTTAATCGAGATCTAATTTGTGCCATGTGGTCCTGATAAAATTCTTCCATATTGAGTTTGTGTTGCCATTGTGCCACCTCAATTTGAAGGTGGGTATTGAAGGATGAGCAATCAAGAGATCTAGAAATTTTGACATATTCCTAGGAAGAGGCCTTATGCACCCTTCATTTGAATAACGTAGCATATTTCCCATACAAATGGAGAAAAAGAGTAACTTGATAATGGCATCCCCGCCACCAATCAATCCACCCAACTGGACCATAAGGGTGCTCAATTACGTTGAAAATGTGCTCCACGGTTATCTTATGTTGTAGGTGATAAGTATTAAGGTAGAATTAGGAGTTCTAGGGTTTAAAAGGAGCTGGATGCAACGTAATTTAAAAAAATAAGTAGATGATCTGAGAGAAAAGTCCCTTCCTAGATAGAAATAGGTTAGCCAAAATTGGTGGAGAAGGAAAATGCCCTTTGATCTGGAAGGAAAGCACGATCAAGACATTTGATAACTCTATCATCACCTTGTTAGAGGTTGGACTAGGTGAACTAGGGTGCATCAGAGGCATGCTGAAAACAATGGTTAGGATCAAAATTCCAAGCTTGTTATGCATGTAAAACCATGCTTATTGCTCACCCACACACCACCACATAGGAAGACACCCCACTTTATCATCAAAAGACTCCACCATGTTAAAATCCCCACACAAGATCCAATATGTATCAAAAACTCATCGAAAGCAACCGCCAGAGTAAAGATCACTCAACAACATCATTAGAAGCATAAATATTAGCAATACCAAAAATCTGATTATGCAGATCAAAAAAGGGACCACACAACCCAATGCGAGGGGTCAGAACCCCAAGAAATAATTGAATGTTGTAGAGAAGGAGAGAGAAGAGTAAGAACACCCCTTTCCTAGGATCATGATTGGAATGATGAAAATGACACCCAACCAAATAATATGAGCAATAAATAGGAGAAGAAATCCAACAATCTTAACCTCTTACAGACAGAGCACATGCATGTGACCAAAATTTTGACAACCGTATTAACTCTATGTATTGAAGGTCATTTTAGTAAGACCATGAACATTAAGAGAGAAAAATTCATTAAGAATCATCAAGGTTCATGCCAAATTTCTCCTCGAGGCCCCCAAAATGGTGAACTTATTTCGCAAAAATAGATGAAAAAATAATTTTTGAAAAAAGAACATAATCTCTTATCGAAAAGGATTCCTCTGCGGCGAGGACATACTCATCATCTTCAGGGGGAGAGGGCTATGAGAATGCTTGCATATAATTTTTACCGAAGGTGTCAAGATTTTCCTTAGAACGAGGTTGTGAAATTATAGGCATTGGTGCAATAATTGTGGATGCGCAAGCGGGAATGAAAAATTGAGGAGGAGAAACCAATTGTTTAGTATTCATGGTGGCCAAAGCTAAGGTTGAAACCTCCAATGGGTCAATATATAGATGGTCGAGGTTTAGGGTTTTTCTTATTGGTAACCATAGTCCAACCCTCACCAGAGGAGGAGGATGATTTAGGGTTAGCATTTTTCTTTTCATTGATAGATGGGGCCGAGGAAGCCATTAGTGAGAATTCATGAATCATATGGTTGGAAGATTGGAAACAAAAACAAGTGTTAGGAAAATTAATGTAGAGGAATTGCTGAGAGAACCAAGTGTCACCTACTTAGATATCAATGGTTTCCTTGAGGTCTTTGGATAGGTCAACTTCCACACAGACCCAACGCTGTAGGTGGGCCACATAAAACTTGTTTGGTTCATGGAAAATGAAACACCCAATGGGTTTGACCAGGTCTTCCACAAAACTCCATAGGGGAAAAGGTAGACCAGGAAACTCCACCCAGACATGAACTTTAAGCTTAGCATGTTCAAGACCTGAAATTCACGCATCAGGGGGAAAAGATGACCAAAGTGTTCCTAATAAACCGGGGCCATGGTTCACAATGGCCTTGCAATGTTCAAGATTAGAGAAATGAAACAGGAAGAAACCCTTGGTAAGATTTTGGACTCCCTCAAGTTTGACACCATAGTCTTGCCATTGGTTATGAACCCACTATTTGAGAATACTCTTGGGGGACATAACCAACGAAGTACACAACCAAAGTGAAATATTCAAGCCAAGAGAAAGTCTTTTCAAATTGAGGTAAATCTAAAACAACATCAGGATCAAGCAGAGGAGGGTCATTACCTTGTTGTAAACCTTCGGGAAAAAATTGCGAGCTCGTTTCTTTACCAGAGGCATGGTCGTTTGAGATCCCTCCTCCTACACCTACATCAATAGATGCAGAAATAATAGTTGTTTCCATTAAAATAGGCAAGCACCACCGACCAAAGGGAAGAAAAATTAATTAAGAGTAATAAAATGCTAGATAAATGTCCCACCTTAATTGAGAAAGGTGGTGTGATAGGTAGACAATGCCATGAGACTCAAGCATAACATTCAAACCCTAACAAAGCACCCAACATCCCTTTATATATTTTTAACATACCATATGGAAAATAGTTTATATAATTTATAACTTATACACACACACACACACACACACACACACACACACACACACAATAGTATGATAGTGTGGTAATATCATCACTACGTTCTAACATTGATAATGCTCTAGTCTAGTAAATGCAAGGAAGCATAACATTTAAAGTAGTTGTAATACCATAAGGGATAAATGGGGTTAGAATTTATAGGTATATAGTATTAGTAATATAATAGATAAATGATGGGCTCATATATATTCTATGATGTTATATAATGGGTGGGTGACAACACACACACACACACACACACACACACACACACACACACACACACACACACACACACACACACACACACACACACACACACACACACACACACACACACACACACACACAATGTATTAAATAAAAGGCATGATACAATATATATGTAATAATATAATGATACTAATTAGATGGTTACATTACTATAATATTATACTAAATAAAATAATATTGTTATTGATATAATATGATGATATTATGCAAGTGATTAAAACCTATTATATGAGATGCATTGTGGCAATGTTAAATACTTGAGAAATGTTATAGGGTTATATTATTGATATTACACCATAATGTTTAACATATAGTATTATGTAACATTATATTAGTATGATAATGATAACATTATAACTTACTAAATTAATATGATGGTTATATTATATTATACTACATAATATCATGTGGTAGTATATAATATAGTTAATGTAACATAATGGTTCTAGCATAACATCAATCATGTGATGAACACAATAATACAATATAATGGAAACACACATGCTTAAGCATTGTAACATGACATATAATGTATTAGTCACTTTGGAGACATCTAATAAAATTGGAATGATACAAAGGAGATTAGCAAGGCCCTTGTGAAAGTCGAGACACAATCCTTTCTATATCACAACGATGCATAAAGTAATAAATGATTTATTCTAGTATCATATTGCAAACATAATAAAAAAATTATCTAGTTTTTGGGTGTGAACTTTTAGTGCGTGACATTATGGAAGAAGTAAGGACAAAAATCGTAGGCCCAATTTCCTCGGACCTAAGAAGGAAAAAAAAGGAAGGAGCCAAAAAGGAGAAAGATTAAAGCTCCAATGCATTAACCCTCAGTTTTGAAATGCAATACCCTAAGGAGGTGGAAAGGATTAGACAGTGACATAACAATGTGACTTTTAAAAAAATATCATACTACAACCATCTCGTGTATGGGCTTGATGTAATTATTAAAAATAAATGGTACATCCTATAAGACATAATAGGACAACCAAGGAATTAAATCTATGATAATAATGTCATAAAAATGTTGGAAAAGACATGAGTATTACATTTAATCAAATTTACCTTATTTAACAAACCAATTGAATTATATTAATACCTTATCTCACATGTTAGGGAAGGTTATTTCTATTTTGTGAGAAGGAACATGAAACTATCATGCCACCTAATCAAGAGAGAAACATGGCTAAATAATCAAGGGAATATTTAGCTCAAGCCCTAGAATATAATGGAACAATTGATAACATTGGAGACCACTTGAAATAAAATTAAGATGGAAGTTTATGTCCATTGATGAACTTAAAGACCACGGGACAAGAGTTTCTATGAAACTAATTATTACCAAACTAACAGGGGCTAAAAGGTGGATGGAGATCAATAAAAGGTTCTTAATTATTGTGCATAGGTAACACATGGGATAGTTTTTAACTTCTATAATTTATCACGTAGAGTATATCAAAAGATTCCAAAATTTCCATGAAAAATAAGGAATCAAGTTTCGTTTAGGTGTGATATTACTTCTAATATTTTTTGATGAAATTAGAGTAATATAAGGGTATCGATACCTAAAATGAATATTCCCACAAGAGGATCCATTACTATCAATAATGTATAAGAAATTTATGGCACTCACAACACTAAATAATGTGTAAAAGGAAAGATTCATGAATAGGTTGAAGAAATTGTGTGAAGTATTTAAACAAGATTGGTGGATACCGTACAATTATCAAAAGAGATAGACAAAGAAGTAGTGTTTATGGTGTCTATGTATTATTTAGTGGCATGGTTAAATAATATTAATGAAACTTTGTCCCCATGGGCTAAGTTACCATATGATTTTTAGCGATCCATCAAACAGATTAAAGAAGCCAATAAATTTAACATTTATGCAAAAATAATAGATGAAGATATACATACAATCCACACCACTTATAAATACCCGACATGGAAGACATGGAAGTCATGGAAGTATACTAGGAGAAGCAAGTGATAGATATCTGCAATCTTACTCACCGAGAGACCATTGTTGTGAAAAACACGTGTAGAAACTATTCTTCTATTACATCCCAAGAAAAGGGATACCAATGAAGATGCACACGATGAAGAACCAGATGAGGATATTTTTATGCCTAAGTGCACAAGGAAAATTGCATGGGATAAATAGAGTGAGTGTAATGAGTACAATAAGAGAAAGAAAGTACATGCATGCAAATGGGCCAACCTAAGAAGAAAAGAATATTGAATCGAAGGTAAGGGCCAACCCTTGAACAAAAAGTAGATGGGCAATAAGATCTAGGAAACCTAGTAGTGCAAATCCACAATAGGCCTTAGCTAAGAAGGGAAAAATGTCGAGGTCCCAATGTAGCACTCTCTATTTTAGGATATCTTTGGGGTTGGGCCAAGTGAACACATGGAGAAACCAAGCCTTGGTAGATAAACAACATCATATCATAAGTCACCCATGAAGGTGATAAAGATTGAAGATAGTCCATAGGAGGATGAATGAAGTGAAAGATATAGGAGAAGTCATGAGAAAAGAGGTGGCCACGGAAGTGAAGTCAAGTTGGGAAAAACCCACTCAAGTATGGGAAAGAGACCGATTACATGAACAAGAGGTTGGCATAGAGGAAAAAGAGGTGGATAAAAACTTTACCAAAATATGGAAAGAGGTTGATGTGTGTGGAGTATCAACTTGGGAAAAATGTGAAAGAATTGTTCTAATGGGATTATATTAAGAACACCATGGCCATAAAGTGTTTGAAAAAGGTTTTTTCATTTTCATTGGATGCATGTACTAAATATCCACTCATCGAGCTGCCAAACGATAACATCAAACTTTTTCGACCAAGGAGGGGGATCTTGTTCTCCTCGCCATAACTTATAACATGTATGAGATTCAAGTGAGGGAGGTATTTCAAAAATTAGTGGGGAATTATTACAACAAAATTATAAAATAATAATGAAGAAACAATATATAGGGCTTAGGAAAGGAAGTTGGAGGAGGAGCTAAGGGAGACAAAGCGACAGTTGTGAAAAGTTCAACATGAAAATAAAAGTCTCCTAGAAAAATATGTGGGTGTAGAGTTGAAGGAAGATACCATGAAGGATAAAATAGTGCATAATGAGCCTAAAATTATAAAAAATAATACCATACCGGGTGAAACAATGAATGATCTCGAGTAATTTGTGATTTTTTTGTTCAAAGAAATGGATAAGGAGAGAGAAAGAGCCAAAATACAAGGGGGAGAAAGTGAAAATATCCATATCATTTATGCAAGAAGATGGAGAAATGCAAGGAGGCACTAGACTACTAGAGGACAATGTAGAAAAGGATATAAATTACTAAAATGACTCTATATGCAGCCAAGGATCATAAGCACATGAATCAAGGAGATGGTTAACAAGCTAGCTGAGATGGAATTTAGATGGAAGACAAATATCTTGATAAGGCTAAAAGAATGCACTCATGGAGGAGTATGAGAAACTTAATGAAGAGGTCACCATGAAAATGGAAAAGGTGAAGCAAAATTAACATATCAACAAAATATCACCAATCAAGATAAAACGGAGATCCAGTAACAAGAAAAGAGATTAACTAGAATATTTATCACATGCACATTGTTACGAATTAGTCCTAACATGGGTATATTGTGTGTGTGGAAAATAATAATATAAGATAATATTAAGTTGTTATAAATAACTTAATATTATATGTGAATAACACTCACATAGGAATTCAAGTGAGTGAAAATTGGGTGTGAGAGATTTTAGGGTGTGGTTAGTTGTTTGGAGAGAATCTTGGTTGTTAGAACAACCATCCTAGATTAGCGAGATTGGTTTGTAAAGTAAGTTTAGTGAGTTCTATATGTATGTGTAAACTTTTTTAATAGACATATGATGTTGATTGATTGATTAATTGAGCATTTGGCTCTTCCTAGAAATGCATTTTCTTGTTTATGAGACCTCTCTTTTTCCTTCCATGCACTTGTTTGTTGCATCAAAACAAATCATGCAAGAGTTGTAGTGCAGACCACGTGCAACTGTTGATTTATTTGTTCACCCATGCTTGCATATTATCCACAAAGTGCAGTGAAGACCACGTGCATACTTTAGTGGACCACCATTCACCTACATTTACTCTCTCCTTTCCATCTTGTTCACCTTCTATTCACAAAATTTTCACTCCATCTTATTCTTAGTATGCATACCAAAAAATTAGAAAATTATAATATATATATATATATATATATATATATATATATATATATATATTCTGATTTTATGTTGTCTCTATGTATTTAATTTTTGTAGATTTCTAAATGGTTTGAAGAATTTGCATTTGTGGAGGCTCATATTTTTTAATCTTTGCTTGCGTTTTTGGATTCGCTCCCTACAGTACTGATTGACATATTAACAACTCTCTGATCATTCTCCTTTGAAACAACACGATCAATAAGCTCCTCAAATGGATTATCCATCTTCATCGCCATTGAGCTAACATGAATTTAGTAGTCCCTAGTGTATCACTGAAGTAGTCAAAGTTTTCGATCCCTCATCTCTCAAACATCGACCATGTTTTAGGGGTAATTTGGAGGATTTTGGATCTTCTTATGAGAAACCCAGGGATGCATGGCAATAATCCTTGGCAAGAGGAGATAGGGTGGTGCTAGAAGACCAACAAGGGAATGATAATCGAGTGTCAATGCAACCTAACCGAACCATGGGAAAAGATTCTTGAAAAAATGAATTGTCTTTGTGACTTGTTATATTCTCCATTTTTCATTGGCCTTTAGAAAGAATGTGTAATGCATATGGATGGATTTGGGGCCCTGATAAAGCTTACAACTTAATTGCCAAAAGATGAAACAAATGAAGGTCAAAATAACAAACATAATGCAGCTGTAGGCTTATCCTTAATCTGAAATTAGATCCATGACAACTGTCAGAAATAAATATGCATTTGCCGTGTACGATGGATTGGAGTCATGCTATTTAAGGCTTCACAAAATTTCCCTGATTCAAGAGATGAAGGTTTATTACAGTGCAGAATGAAATGATTCATATTTCTCAACATTTTTCCCCCTAGGAATGAATTGAATGTGATGGTCAACTCTGTAAATACCTAGTTGGCCGTTTTATATACTACATCCTTGTTACTTGTAAATGGTCTCCTCAGTAATAAAATTACACTCTCGGGATTACATGATTTGGATATATCCTCGAATATAAGGACCCCTCTCTTTTAGCAAATTCAATGATAACCCTAATCGGTTAAATATTTTATTGGTAAAACTTTTATATTGGTTTAATATTTAAAGCCAACAATTTTAAACGATAAAAATAAAAATTTCCAATGATATGCGGGCTGATCTATCAAGGTGATTAGAAAAGGATCAAATTGTTTCGAAAAAGGGGGGAATGTATATATTTTAGAAAATATTTATAAAAGGAGATTATGTTTTCCTTTTTTAAGGAAAACATTATAAAAGGGGTGAATATCTTATTTTTTTAAAGGGGGTAAGTGGGGGTAGGTAGGATTTTTGCAAAAAATATATTATATGGGATATCTTTTACCTAGATGCATTATTAGTCTAAATGGACATACATGTGGTTTTTCAATTGGGTGGCTTAATATTATATGGGGCGGGGAATTTCAAAAATAGGGTAACCTTAAACCATTAAGCGACGAAAACCCAAAAAATATGGAGGAAACGAACAACCAAAGCCAACCTTTGCTATGTGGCTCCAATATGTTCTTCACCCCATGTTATAACTAAGGGGGAAATGTTTGGAATTAGTCCTAACATGGGTATATATATTATGTGTGTGTGTGTGGAAAATAATAATATAAGATAATATTAAGTTTATATAAATAACTTAATATTATATGTGGATAAATGATCTTACTATCAAGGAATATAAGGGGTTGAATAACCCCAAAAAGTAAAGAATTATGAAGGATTTTAGGAAAACATACAAACGATATTTTGATGATCCAAGAAACTAAAATGAGTACCGAAAGATTCAAAAGAAGATAGTACGGTGATATGGAAAGATGGACTTTGGGGTGGGGTAAGCTGATGGAGCTTCAGGAGGCATTTCCACCCTATGGAATCCTCTCATGGTTAAAGGTATGGTGCTTCTATCTTCAGCCAACCATCTGTCCATGTGCTTCATCAGTGATTTAGTTTCACACAAATCTTGGATTGTGTCTAATATCTATGCCTTCAACTCTATTGTTGGAAGAAGGAATCTTTGGGGAGAACTCACCGTGAAAGGGGAGGCTTTATTTAAATATTGTGATTGGATTGTTGGGGGATATTTCAACACCCCTCTTTCCCCTAGGGTATTTCAAAAAAGGAGGGTCCATTTCCTATATGGACAATATGGAAGATTTGGCTAATTTTAGGGTGAACAATAATCTTTTTATTTGGATGGAGCTTGGAGGTTCCAAATTCAATTGGGATAACATAAAAACTAGACAATATCTCATACAAATCAGATTGGATAGATTTTGGTGAGTCATAATTGCTTTTGATGTAGTATATAAGATGCAGAAATAATGAAGTAGATGTGTTTGTAACAAAAAGAAAGAAAGAAAAAGATAATCATGATGGAAATGATCCTGTTCTTAATCAACTCTACTTCTGTCCACCCTTCCTAGAATTGGATATGACCATAACCCGATCATCCTCAAGTTTGATATGGCTATCCCTAAAAAATCTAAACCATTTTGATTTGAAACAATGTGGATCCAACACCCTAATATCCTCAATAGAATTCTAGGTAGAGTGGTAGGGAGTTACGGTCCATGGTGTTCCAATGTTTAAATTAAGTTTCAAGATGAAACATGTTAAACAAAATCTGAAAATCTAGAATAAGGAGATCTTTGGGAACATCTTTCGATCACTAAGAGCAGAATAGAGAAATATTTAAGGACTATTGAGGAGTGATGGAAGAAGATGGGCTCAACCAAACACTTAAAAGTCAAGAGCAAGCTATCCTCATTAAATATGATGATATATCAATGCTAAGGAGGAAAAATATACTAGAAGTAAAAATCTAGAGTTAAATGGCTAAAGGAGGGTGATAGGTACACCAATTTTTGTCATTTCTATGCTACCTCTAGGAATAATCATCTCAAGATCAAGGAAATTAGGAAAAATGATGGTACACTTACGATGAAGAATAAGAGATAAATGAATATATTATTAATTATTTCAAGGACCTCTTCCTCCTTGGGTTAGACCAAGGAAGAATAGAACCTATTGGGAGAATGCTTTAGGACTCTTCATGGTAATAATTTTATCTCATATAGGGCAAATCAGATAATAGAGAAATTCTACTCATTCAGAGTGAGGAAGAGATCAGATATGTTGTTTTTGATATGGAACTAGATAAATCCCTTGGACTAGATGGGTTCTGGCCTTTTTCCAACGGATGGTTCTAGGAAGTGGTTAAGAACGATGTCATCGAGATGATCCAAACCTTCTTCAATAATGGCCATCTCCTTAAAAAAAATGAACAACACCTTCTGTTCTATATTCCCAAGATGATAGGGGCCAAGGACATGAAAGATTTTAGACCCATTAGTCATGGAACCCAAGTGAGAAGGAAAAAAGGAGGAGTCCATCTTAAGAAGATTAGGAAGACTTAGATGGCTAATTTTATGGTGAAAAATGATATTTTGACAGAAACATGCAACACTGCTACAAAGCTACAAATTGATTACCTAAATTATTGATTTCAGGATTAGGAAAGTTCTTGACCAATTTCATCTCTCCGACTCAAGGGGCCTTCGTTCTTGGTAGAAAAATTCTGGATAACATTGTGGTCATCCAAGAGGCCATTCATTCTGTCAAAAGAATTGGAAGATCTCGATATGTTTTTCAAGTTGGATGCATGCATAAAGCATATGAGTTTCGTGGGCCCTTCTCTATGCCATTTTGATAAGGGTGGGTTTTGATGTTTTTTTATTAACATGGTTATGGTCTGCATTTCTTCTACCATTTTCTCTGTTATTGTCAATGGTAAACTAGAAGGTTCCTTTCAAGTTGGTAGAGGACTCAGATAGAGACCCCCTCTCCCCTTTCCTTTACATGATTGTGGTGGAGACTTTAAGTAGACTTTGTAACCAGGCGGTTTCCCTAAACCTCTTACAAGGTCTCAAAATTTCAAATGGTCTTTCCTAGATGCTTAACCCAACTTGCCTCAATCTCTAAACCATTTTATTTGAAACAACTTGGCTCAACACAATTTTTCGATGAAAATTTATTGATGGGGAAAGCTTCATTAAGAGGCCTCTATCTTTAAAGATGTTACGAATGAGTATGAGGAGGTCTCTTAGTCATCTTGTCAACTTTCATAAAAGCACTATTTTCTTCATTAATGTGGAAGAGAAATTCACAAGTGAGACTAGCTCGTATTTTTGGATGAAAGATAAAGAATTTTCCATATTTCTATTTGGGAATGCCCCTCATTCATAAAAAATCGAGACCCTTCCATCTAGAACATCCTGTTGGAAAGAGTTACCAATAAGTTGTCTACTTGGAAGGGAATTCTCCTTTCTCAAGCTAGAAAATCTCAACTGCTCCAAATCTCTCTTCAAGGCATTCATGTTTATGTCATGTCCCTTTTTAGGCTTCGGTCAAGATTTTGGAGGCTCTGGGAAAAAAATTAGAAAAGGTTCTTGTGGGTTAGCATGGAGGAGAAGTTCAAATTCCCTCTTGTGGCCTAGGAAAAAGTGACCGAGCATTTCTTCAGGAATTCATGGTCTTGTGACTTTCAACCTAGATGAAATTTACAGTCTTTTTTTAGGATGGGGTTAAAGAATATGAGACTCATGAATGAAGCCCTTGTGGCTAAAGTTGGATGGAGAGTGATAAAGGAATAAGGTCTTTGGATTGATATCATCAAAAGGAAATATTTAAGGAATATTGGTAGAATAGAGACTTTCTTTTACAGGACAACCTCCTTAGGGGATCCTTCTTTTGGAATTATTTTATGTCTTCTAGGGAGATTCTGTGTAGGGGCTTTAAATGGAATATTGGGAAAGGTAATAGAATTCATTTTTGGAGGGATTTTGGATTTTTGATAAACTGTTAGGGGAGGAAGAACTTGGGAGAATTGTGGTCTAGTTCTATGAAGAAAATGGAAAATTTTGGGTTAGAGATTATTGGATCCCCTCCAACAATCATGTCTCTTGGGAGAATGTGAACCCCCCTCCTAATTTCATTGGTTTTTTTTTTTTGATAATATCAATTCTAATTTAAAGAGTTTATATATTCCCTTTTTCTAATAGAATGAGGACTCTATTATATGGAAGGAAGAGGATTCTAGAAATTTCTCTGTCAAATCAACATATCTCCTAAATTTCAAGAATTCTAGTCAAAAAGACTACTGGGGTAAACTTTGGGTGAAGGACCTATTACCTAAAGTTAACATCTTCTTTTGGCTAGCTACTTAGAACAAAATCCTCACCATGGATAACTTGAGGAAACGTGGGATGGTCCTCCCCAACAGGTGTGTGCTTTGCAATAAAGAGGAGGAAAGTGTTAACCACCTTCTCATCTCTTGCCCCTTCTCTCAAGCGGTGTTTTCCAAGGTGATGGAGATTTTCAAAGTGTAATGGATCTTCCCTAATTCCATTGAGGATTGTTGGTTATAATGGGATTGTCCTTTCAGGTTCCCCTTTCTTATATTGGCCTAGAAGATGGTCCTTCCCCATTTCATCTGGAGCTTATGGAAGGAAATGAATGCTCTCATCTTTAGAAATTAGAAAGCTAACATCAGAAAGGTCAATGCTTGTTTGATCTCCTCTATTAAAGAAAATTCCAAACTTATTAAGGTGAAGACTAAAAAGGCTTGTTCTAGCAAAGAAGAGGAAGTCCTCAAATAGTTTGCCTTCAATCCTCCTCAGTCAGCTTCCCATCCATTATCATTAAGTGGTCTAAACCGGAAAAGGGGAAAGTCAAACTTAATTTTTATGGGGCTTCAAAAGGTAACCCTAGTCTAGCAGGAGGAGGAGGCATTATTAGGGACCATAATGGGGACTGGATCTTGCCTATGCAGGGCCTTTGGGGATTCAAAGCAATAATGTGGCTGAATCTTGTGCTCTTCTCTGGGGTGTCAGTCTTGCTAAGGAAAAAGGAATTAAACACATTCTTATTGAGGGGGATCTCTTCTCATTATAAATGCAATCAACAAGACTAATTCCCAAAATTGGGCTCTTGGTAATATTATTCTTGATATTAAAGAGCATCTTAAAAGTTTTGATACCTATATCATCACTCATACCCCTCGTATTGGCAACACATGTGCAGATAGATTTGTGAATGAGGGAGTTCAAATTAATGATTTCAAAGTCTGACATAAAGGTGATGTCATCCCGTGTCTATTAATGATATTATAAATCATGAAAAATCATAATGACTCCACCTTAAGCCGCACGAGGGAGAATAATGGGCTCATTTTCCAAAGTTGCAAGAGCGAGTTAAGTTTTATCTATTTTTGGAAAGGTAAGTCTAACATCAAAATTTGTAAGCTTCAACATGTTGAGTATTGGGGTAAAATTTCTGCCACCATGGGAGGAGATAGAACCAAAGTTGAGCTATCCAATCATGGGAGTATTGTGGATGACAAGTCTATGTGGCACCTATTCAAGATTGGGGGTTTCAGGAACTTTATTACTAGGCTCCAAGGGCATGATCCCTCGCTAACAATGGAGTTTGGGAGGGCATGGAAAGATGGGAAGGAGGTGATC
The DNA here is from genome assembly GCA_018340775.1 of Taxus wallichiana var. yunnanensis. Lineage (NCBI taxonomy): Eukaryota > Viridiplantae > Streptophyta > Pinopsida > Cupressales > Taxaceae > Taxus > Taxus wallichiana. The sequence goes on from CM031234.1 coordinate 750,574,990, forward strand.
CGTGGAATGGAAATTGAGACGTCGGAGGAGGACATTTCTCGTATAACCGGTATGGATATGGAAGGTCTAAAAATTTTGAGGATAGGAATCAAAAGGAGTATGAAATCAAAAAAAATTTTTTTGTGGGAAAGGAAACTGTCCATTTCTTCACTGACGACATTGCTCGGTCCTACATTCTGGGGTGTGGAGGGAGGTCTTCATGCATATTATGAAGTATCTTACCCTAGAAGGTAAATACCACAAGATATATACTCACCACTTGTCTTTCCTAAACATGTTCAGATACAAGAAAATGCTTAGTATTCCCTTATTTTTATTTATGTCTCTGACCACCTCGATGAAGGATTTCCAACGGGACAAGGTGGATTCCCCATTCATGAGGGGCTCATTCTTCTCCTATTTAGAAATGGAAAACTGACCCTAGACAAACCTATGCCCCAAATTGAGGATGAGGAGCATGGTAGAATGTCTTTCCAAGATGTGCAAGGGAAATCTAGGTAGTAAGCAGATGGGTGAGGGGAAGGACATGGAAGGGATGGACAAGTATGAAGCTGGTCCTTCGAAGGGTAAGGATAAAGTGCCTCCGGAAGGTGAGCATGGCCTTGAGATGTTGAAGAACAAGATGCAATATTTGGAGATGGTGGTTTAGGTCATGGAAGAGACTAACTTGGTGGTGAGGAATGACATTATTGAAGCCACCAAATAAATTTGCATGGCCTAGAAGAATATTATAGGGGAATTCAAGGAGCTGGAAAAAATGGTTTGGGATTTGGGTGCTCGGCTAGAAGTAGTGGAAAAAGAGAAGCAGAAAAGGAGGTATTCTAGTTCTGATGAAGAGGAGTAGGATGAGGATGAGGCGAGGAGAATTATGAGGAATATGACATCAAAGATCCCATCTAGAAGAAGTGAAAAACTAAGCCCAACAGGATGGTTGAGACCAGGGAGGTTAAACCCCCAACAATTGTAAGGATATCTAAGGGATTATTTATTTGCCTAAACTATTTGGAATTTTAGGGAATTGTCTCTATTCCATTTTGTTAATGGTTTAGGTCTTATTGTTAGTTTTTCTGGACCTTTTTTTCTCTAGAGTTAAGCATGTTTAACTCCATAGGTCCTATTCATTTTTTTGTCTCTTTTTGTCTTTGTCACGATGTGATCTCTTTATAATGGCCTCTCAGGAGACCATCCTTGTTTTTCACCCTATCTAATAAAAAATATTATATGTGTTTAACACTCATGTAGTAATTTAAGTGAGTGAAAATTGGGTGTGAGAGATATTAGGGTGTGGTTAGTTGTTTGGAGAGAATCTTAGTTGTTAGAATAACCATCCTAGATTAGTGAGATTGGTTTATAAAGTAAGTTTAATGCGTTCTATATATGTGTAAAATTTTGTAATATACATATGATGTTGATTGATTGATTAATTGAGCCTTCAAATCTTCCTAGAAATGGGGTTGCACATGACTATTACAATAGGGGTAAAAGGTGCCATAATTTTTAACTAGATAGTGCCATAGTTGTATAGTATAAATCAAATGATTTTGAAGCAGCCAATAACTAGCAAACACATGAATATATACTAAAGGAAGAATTTTGATAAATTTTTAAAGAAATCCAATAACATGTTTCCCGAGGAAGGAAAACCAATTTATTCTATGGTAATGTTGGAACCAAGTTTTACATTATTTACTCAAGTCCTTAAGGACTTGATATTATTTATTCATGACCCATTAATATTAGAGGCATGCATGGGAATTTCACAAGGAATGTGTAGAATATGAGAAGAGGAGTGCTCAAAGGTAACTACACATGAGAAGGTAGAAAGTGTAAACACAAGAAGGGACAATATCCAAAAATAAGATCATGAAAAATGTATAAGATTAGGGAAATGACATGTAGAGAATCAAAGGATTAAAAATAGACACAAATGCAAAAATAGACTAAATATTTGGTTATTGAAAATTGCATGGAGCTTGTAGGATGTTGGGTAAGGATAAGGCTAAGAATCATGTTGTAAAGAGGATCAACATGTAGAATAGGGTTAAGGGGGTGAGTGGCTAATAATTTCCATTATCTGAATGTATTAGTTAACTATAATTGTAAACTCGAGGACTATTATTAATTCTTGTAATACTAGTGAAGGGAAAGTCCCACTAGTATAAATACACATGGAGGGTCTAGAATGTAAGTAGTTTTATGGGAAAGAACATGCAGAGATATATGAGTGATGTATGAGTCACTTGCACTTAGATATTTCTACTTGATGGATAAAACTTGTAATTGTGCATCACTTAATATATGAGCATTGTGTTTGGTCTATATAGGGTTGTGTTATATGTTAATAAACTAGGAATATAATCCTATTAACTAAAATGACAATTCACTTCACCCTTTATAACCTTGATGAGACCTAGAGACATCTCACACTTTGGTTGAGTGCGCATTTGTTCTCTAAGGCATGATGTGCCACCGCGTTGGTGGAGGAACTTATGTGTAAGCTGATATAGGATCAACACATGCATAGGGAAAGAAGACTACTAGACTCCAACATTCATCCATATACAAACATGTAAAGATCATAGAGCCATGTTCTAACAAGATAAAATTCACTCCAAGAATTGCATAAGGGTTTCAATCAACACAAGTATTAGGTCACATAGCTAAGGCACACCATATCTCACTACTACTATGATATATACATTATATATTATGTAGTTGTTCCACTATCTTGGTGTCAAGGGACATGGGGGCATCCCTAGGGAGTTGGTTAACTATACATGCTTGTACAAGTACTTGAGGAGAACTACATGAATCTTTATTTCCATAATAAGGATATATAATGTAACACATGGATTGGCTTAACAACTGGGATTTTGAATGATAATCGTCGTCTAAATTCAAATCTACACATATGATTATTTCTTTTATTTGTCAATGCTTTAATGAAGGTTTATGTAGGATACTAGGGATTCTAATTTTTTGTAGGTCATCATAGTTCATTTCAAGGTTTTTGCATGAAATAACAACACACAATAATCACTATTTCCTAACAAAAAGAACACATGAAGTTATAAACCAATATTTTCTTAGGGTACAAAACTTTATAGTTCATATACTAGACCATACAACTCCTTCCTAGGCTATAAAAATACATACGGTCTGAACCTACTCATTTTACAATTCTATAATCTTAATTTAATAATCCATAGCTCAAATATTCATGGTCCATTTCCTTGCACACCTAGATAACCCCTGAATCATCTTGAATAGATAAGTCCATCTCTCCCCTCATATTTTGAACTAGTTTCGTATCCTTTATCAATAAAATAATTAATTTCAAAATGAATGTGTTATTCTGGTCATGTATAATTGATGTTGGAAGTTAATTTGATTAGGATAATCCACTTCTTGCTAACCCTTACATCCTTTTAAGTTTATTGTAGAATAGAAGTCTAGAAATATAACAAGAAGGTGTAAACATCCATAGGTAAGCATAAGATAAGAAAGTGGAATTAGAATTATAGAATTTTTAGGAGCTATTAAATCATCAAGGGAGTTCTCCTTTCACCATGATATTTTTATTAATAGATCTACTACAACTAGGCTCTCTGCCTCCTAATACCATGTGTAGGTGAAGCCACTCCTACAACTAGTTCTCTTTACCTATTTGTGGCCATTTTTTAACTCCACTATCTCAAGGTAGGAAGATTAAATACCACTTACCTATCACAAATCTATTTTTTTGATCTTCATGGTGGCTACCACCAAAACATAAAGGTGTTGAGTTATTTGGAACTCTACCACTTGGATGAGATATCATGGTGCCTTTAACTATGTAAGATAATTCTCAAGCTAAAGATGCTTGCTCAACCATAGATCTTCATTTGTCAAAGATATTTTTATTTTGGCACCCTTCCTCTAAAGGACTATCTATCACATCCCCTTATTGTTTATTATTCATGTGTATGATTTAAAAAAAAATCCTTTTAATGTGTTTGGACACCATTGATATGTAACTACCACTTTTGGTATTATTTGTATTGTTTGAGTTGTGTTATTGGTGTGAAGACCAAGTCATGCATTCCTACGAGATGCCCCTTTTATCATAACTATATTGTATTTTTAAAATTTAATGATAATATATTGACATGTTCTAATAAATAATGTTATTGAAGATCATGTTATGTGCTTAATGTTAATACAATATAATTGCACATCCCTTAAAATAATTTTTTGAAATTTGATGCATTTATGTAAATGTGAAGAAAACAATAAATATGGTATATGAACAAATTAAATATATAGGTTTGAATGTGGTAAGAAGGGGAGTAAACTTGAACAATGGTTGTAAGCAATTTCATTTATTTTAGTATGAAGTGCTTATCTAGGTGGTATGTTCTAATTTTGACATAAAACACTTTAAATATGCAATGTTCATATTTAGAAACATTCTAAGTCTTAATTATTTTTGAAGGATTGAAAATAATTTAATATATATAAGTTTTTAATAACTTATATCTTAATACTTATGGTTTTTATCTTTTTTAGTGTGAATTTTAATTCTAGGTTTTGTTGATATTTTTATTAGAATCGATTGATATAAATATTATTTTCATAAAATAATAAGTTACGAAAAAAGGAATTTAGTTGGTATATGTGGTGGGAAATCAAATAAACACTAGAAGACACAAACTACACAAATTTCCAAAAATATGGGTAAAAAATCACTAGAACTCATAACATTGAGTGTGAAACATCAATCACATGTAGTTGTAACACCATGGTGAAGTGAAGGATGATCATTTTTAGAGAAACCAAGAAGGATGCTCATATGAATGAGAATCGGGGTCCACATGCCCATTCCCATCAAGAGTGTCACTAGGAGGAGCGAATGAAAAATAATTCTCCACACAAGTGGTAAGGGAGAAAAATATTAACACTTTCATCCACTAAAGAATATACCACTACGATGGGAAAATCAAACAATTTATAGGCAATGGTAGGCTACAACCCATTCATTAACAAGGAGGAGTGGAGAATCCATTGTTGGAATGTATATGTGCCTAAGAGAGTGTTTAAAAATGAAATATCATAGTTCAATCATCAATCCTTCCACCAAGACAAATGTTTTCAAAGCTTAAGCTTATGAAGCATGACATATGGTAAAATATATCTAATATAAATGATATAAGGTATGTCGAAGATATGAGATAACACTTCCTCTATCAATTAGTCCATGGGATCCTATCTTAGGAGGTGATAAGTTCTCATATAGAAGTAATTCCCATTCTTTTATACCAAGCATTTCAACAATAAAAATGTTATATGATGTCATAATATAGAACAACCATAAAAATCAACCATTGAAATAAAGTCTAGTTTTGAAACCATCCCAACCCACTTAATATGGGGTTTCACTAATTCAAAGGATTTCTAAATGCTTTTGGGAAAAAATCCCCCTCAATTTAGATTGGAAAGATTGTGATCAAAAGTATACAAAATCCTATATTTTTCCAACAAAGTTTACAATATGGTGAAATCATTGATATATAATGTCTTACCAAGATTCAAGGAAAATTTTAAAGGTGAATTTCCTTAATTCAAAAATATTTTAGTTTTTCAACTTGACATTTAGAAATTTAGAGGAGTAGTATACATCACCATTTTGCTTAAATTATCAAGATGTAAGTTACCATTCCCGGTCAACTCACCTATAATTTAAAATAAATTACATTGATATGAATGTATATCACCACTACTTAGAAAATCAAACTAGACACAATCACCAAAATCTATATGATATAAGACTATGAGCCCCAAGGTGTTCTAGAACAAAGGTAAATCTCGTACATGATGTCTGTTTCATTCCCATCCATTTACATAATATCCATCCATCTACATAATAATAGTGTGTATACAATTGATCCATAGTTATTTGAAACATATGTTAATTCCACACAATAGCTCACCACATGAAAATTCAATGTGGTTGTATCTTGCATGTTTTCTGACTATATATACACCAATTATATGTAATTTTCACAATTTTACAACCATACAAACATTTCTATCAATTCCTATGAATTCTATGGCTACTCACTTTAATTTGATGTGATGAATTCTACTAATAATGGTAAGGGGTTAGAAAAATAATAAAAGAATGACCCTATTATATTATTTTATCTTACTAAAAAAATCCAATGCAATCAACATCCACACCAAATACAAGTACTAAATGATTAACTATATTTTTTTAGTTTTAATTTCATATTTAAGTTTAATAATAATATAAAAAACCATTTTCATTAAAAAAACACAAAAATAATTATTCATAGTAGCATGTGCCTCCCTTTGGACAATAGTCTTGATTATTGATGATATTTTATTGATGATATGATGCCTCTATGAGTCTATTGGAGGACAATCCTTATTATGTGCCTCCACTGGATAATAGTCTTGATTATGAGATGTAAGTAGAGGAAGACATTTCTACTTTTCATAAAACTCCAACTTAGTTGTAAATACTAGTCATAATCTTGTGCCAAGGAAGAGGATCTCGGAGGACATTCCCGATGATGAGATGCAACTAACAAAAGAGTTTCCTACTAATCAAATATATATTTCAGTTGAAAATAATAAGAAATATAAGTGAAGGAAGAGAAGTAGATGGAAAATTAGAAGATATTTTAAGTTTGAATGGATAGCTAAATATCCATTCATTGAACCAGTAGAGCCAAAAAATGGTAATGATAATCTAACATAATGTAGATTTGAAATATATAGTTATAAAATTGGAAAGAAACACAAAATTAAACTCGACTTGGACACAATTGAGAAACATTTTGGAAAAATATATATGTTGGTTAAGAAAAATGATGGATAAAAAATAGAACACACAAATGGAAAAATGTAAAAGAATACATGCATGTAAGATACCAATAAATTATGAAATGATCAGAAATAAATTGCTCAAGGATTAATTTAGAAGCCTATATTTAAGTTCAATATGTATTACAAATAGTAATTCTCATATCAAATTTCATATGTAATGCTTATATATTTGTGTTCATTATTGCAAAATAATTTTAGTATCTTTATTTTTATTTGTAGTCTTGTTATTGATTTTGAACATTGTATTCCATATATCAAAAAATCTAAAAGCACCATCAAAGTTAAAAATTTAGTATTAATATTAATTTGTATAGGTTAAAAAAGGGTTGTAAGATACCTTTCCCTTCAATTAATAATTCAAAAATAGTTCATTACATGCTTTGTAATACTAAGTATCAGAATTTTATATATGAAACACATTACATGATACCTATAATAGTATAATATATAGTGTTATCACCAAATTAATGCACCACCCGAATGTCTTGAAGGTGAACATAAAATTCAGTGTGATTGGGTAACATGGGATCACCTCTCAAGATTTAGGACTTGGGCTCGAGGTGAACCTCTGCAGAATGCCGAATTCCTCTTCCTAAACTAAGCACTACACTACTCCTAATGGAAGAAAAATGGCTAACTAAACCTATGCTAACATTTAAAAGGGATTAGGAGAGAGATTTGTAAGAAATAAAACCATAAATTATAAGTGGTGATGAACCAAGAAAGGGTTTTTCTAGAAAAAATTTGGCTTTCCGATGAAGAGAGATGATCATGAGGAAGAATGAACATACATTACAAACCCAATTTTCATATAGTACTTCACTCCTTGATAAGCACAATGACCTCCAAAACTTGCAAAAGAAACCTGGTTGCACAGTTCACCTGTAAACATGTGAGAGGAAAATAGAAGAAACAAAATTATGTAAGGACATAAAATTAATAACAACACATAATTCTCATTACTTCAAGCACTTCACAGTGTATCATTATAGTGGGGAAAAGGCATAGGATGTCATTACAATTTTTAGAAGAAAGGCTTAAGAGCATGTAAATTCACAATAGCTTAGCTTGTGAAGAGAGGAGAAACTTGGAAAAATGTATAACTCCTTTTTGGAATAAGCACCCCTTTACATTTTATACCACTTTCTAAGTGGTGAGAAGAAGAAGAGAGAAACCCTAGAATCTAGGCTAGAATGTAGGAAATAATTAATCACTATTGTTGGCCATGTTTACTCATTTATTGCACCTCCACCTTTTGAGGCACCACTCAAGGAATGAGGAAAACCTACAAATTTTGAATGAAAAAATTCAAAAATTCATCTTCTAGTGATTTTGATGTAGCTCTCATTCTCTCCATTGTAATGACAATAATTTTGTAAAAAATGGGAAATCGGGAGGAAGTTGTCTTTTGAAAAAATCATGTTTTGGGCCTCCTGGGAACTATGCTCCATTAGCTCTTGATAACAACTCATGATGCTTCATAAATTAAAATTTTGAATTTCTCTCCATTTAATAAAAATATTATTTTAATATATTTTCTCGAAGCACCTTGTGCCCTTGGTGAAACCCCTTGGATTGGTTCTCGCATGTAGGAGATCTCTTAAGAGGTTTAGGAAAATGGCTGTGCCAACCAACTCTTGAGATGAATGGTGAGCTTCTCCTTTGCATTTCTTAGTGGATCTTTATATTGATTAGCGAGATTTACCCTTGACCATCTCACCAGTCTTACTTGGTTGACCACTATAGGATTTTTTTAGCAGGTTGAATCACTTTTAATTGATGGAGCCACATTAGATCTTTTGTATTGATCAGGCCTCCTGATTCCTATGCTCTTTTTATGTCTTTTCCGATATTACATTTTGCATGCCTAAACTAGAAAACAACCTGGTGCCCATGTATTCACTCACAAACAACTGAACTAACCACCGAGTTTTTCATTTTCCATGAGTTGCATTAATCAAGTCTCCCTTGAATTTTGCGGCCAATAACCTCCTAACCACCTTCGTGACCACATTGGGTTCCGAAAATGGCTCATTCGGGATTTTATTGGTTAGGATCCTTCATATAAATCTTGCCAACTTCCTAATGAATCAGCTGAATCACCTTTTAATGCCTCCAACCACCATTTTAAACACCCGCCACATATCCGTATTGGATGGCACTTTGACCCCACCAACACAAATGATATAACTTTATTCAAAATTATATAATCAAACCCCAATGGCTCGATGTTCCAATCACCATATTTAAATTACATGAATTCAAAACATCAAACCGCACCGAGCTCCAAATTACCTCTGAAATGCCTTCAGGTCTGAAACCCAAAATGAATAATCTTTTTAGACATAGGCGCTCTTTGTTTTTAGAGTTAACTTTGTCATATAATCTTGAAAGGAAACCCCAAAAATTCCTACTCTAAAAACCGACCTAGCTCAGCTCCATTCTCCAAACAACTTGAACTCAAGCTTCCTCATCAAACTAAGCTCATTAATGAGTTAACATACACTGCTAAAAATACCCAAATCTTGATTCCAAGCCATCTCAGGATCTCTCTCACCTATTTATTTGTTTTCCATCCTATTCATTTGGTGAAATTAAATACTAACTACCAGGTCAGCCAAGTTGATATCCCAAATCTTCACAACAAACATGCCTTCCATGTGGCCTTCAATGCGTTAACTGGCGATCATTTTAATATTGTGATGGGAGTGTATGTTTTGAGGTTTCAAACTAATCTACTTCAGAGTCCCCAAGCTCTCAATTTCAGAGATGAACCACCACTGAAACTAGAAGGAATTCCTCAAAATCACTCACCCCCTACAACCAAAACCACCCACTTCGAGTCTTGAAAATCGACGAGCCCGAATTTCATCAAGACATCTCCGATTAGGGCCCTAACTTAGCTGACTCTTTTCGTGTTGGCTAAATCATGAGTAATTCCTTCACCTATTTGGTAGATCCTAATCTTATACGTACCTGGCCTTGATCAAGCTTCATGATACCCATGGTCAAGTTAATTTTCCGTATGAGCTCTGACTTTCAATTACTTGGTCAGGCACCATGAAAGGCCTAAGTTATCATTCAATCGACAACTGAGATATTACCTGTGTCGTGGGTTCCCTTCTATGTGGTTTTGATTCATCTCACAAATCATGAATCTTGGACCATAAAACATCCACTAAGTCACCTGAGTTCACTTCTCATCTTACTCTTCCTAGACCAATTTTTTTCATTTCACATTGAATTCAACCTGTCCTTGGTTTCTTCTTTGATTAGGTTCATGTGATACACTTTTCTCGGCTCCAACATAGCATTAAGATATAAGTGCACCCATTCAGTCTAAGAGCTACCTACAACTTAGCTCATGATCTCGTATCACTGGTGCATTCATCCGTTCATGATCCACAAGGCCGAGTGGTTCAAGTGTCCACCATGAGCTTCCACCTTAAGATCGATGTGTCACTGAGTTAACATTCAAACTCACTCGATATTTACCAATTATGGCTTGCTTTATTTTTAATATTATAGTCGATTCTATGAGCTATGAACTTACACCAATGTATGTTAACTAGCTCATTGAGCAGCTCTCTGAGCTGTTTGGTGAGTAAATTTTAGGTCATTTTCCTGAGTGACTTATGTTGACAAATTTTCAAGTCTTGCATTGACCCTTCTCCAACTTTTGAAACTTTCTATGAATGAGTGGGTCATGGAAGCACTATAAGACACCTAGAAATTTTTATTCCAATGTTAACCGTAATTTGTCCTTGTTAGACATATATGGGCCCACCAAGGAAATTTCCTTGTTATAAGAAAACCTAAAGCATTCAGATCACCTGAAACCAAAAAGTAGTCCAAGATAATACCAAATCCTCCCAGAACACCATAAATGTTATTAAAGCTTGAAATTGTGCTGATAACCCTGAAGTACTCCTAAAAATACTTTTTTGGTCTCGGGGTCCAATTTTTCCCCCTGAGGCCAAAATTGGATAGCATATAGTATAATGTATCTTAATATATCTAGAAATTTATTTATAAATGGTGAAAGACCAATAACATATTTATATCGAGATACATTAAATGCTCTAGTTCCAACTTGTTTGAGTAGGGTTTTCTAAGCTTTTTGTTTATTGGATTATTTGATGTGGGATTTGTCAAGATGCTCTCCATCTAGTGAAATTGGAGCCTTCAAGGCATCTAATTTGGGCATTAACACTCTAATGGTGTCCTTAGAATTGTGACCAATAAGTTTATTGATAAAATTAATACAAGTAGAAAAGTGATCCTCTAATGTGTTGAATGAAGTGACGATTATGAATCCATGTGAGACATCCCTGAAAGAGGAAATAAGTGATGAGTTAAGTCCACTTAATTCCAAAATTTCAAGCATGATGTCTAAATTATCCTATGCTCATACCCGATGAAGATAACACCTATCGCCACCATGAACCTTTTGTCAAGATTTATTTAAGTAGGTTATCAATGAAGGTCGCCACTATTTCATAATTTATCGGAAACAACTTGAAGATTGAGATAATTATAACCTAGAATGAACTTAATGACATCTAAGACCTTCCAAGATTTGATTTGAAAAAAATATTCATCTTAGTGTCCATGGTGGATTTGTGAAAATACATCTCTCTATATTGGTTTCATAGATAAAACTACGAATATAAATGGGAATCCATATAAATTTTAGAAAAACTTGGGGTATATGACACTCAAGGTTTATATAGATAGGGAAGGAGGGGAGAGGTACTAGTTCACAAAAAGAATGTTGAGAAAAATGAAAAATAACGGGTTTTTTAACAATTATAAAATTGTGGGAACACATGGAAAATTTTGGTTGGTTGACCACACATGAGTGACATGGTATTGACTAGTTACATATGCATCTGGATGACATCAATTACAAGTGAATAAATACATCTACATTTATCTAGATGTAATAGAACAATAGTTACTAATCATTATGTTTAAGTGCCATTTTTCTTTCCCCAAATGCATGTACGTATTTATGAGATGATGGGTGGTGGCCGTATAAATACATATCTGCATATGTATTCATTCGACACTACCCACCCATACCATTCACTATATTTTAGTTCCATTCCATGGTTCACAATTTTGATTTACTTGCATGACTATATAAATATTGATATTATTCACAATGAATTGAAACATGATTTCACATATTCGTAAAAAATACAAGGCGAATTTTGGTAAGAGCTTGTAAAATCTTCCTGACAAGATTTTACAATCTTCATTTCTATCCATAGCTTACATACCCCACTTAACATAAAGAGCATGGATTTTGTGGTGGATGTCAATGATACCAATGTTTTTTTTTGTGTGGAGCGTAGTGAATATCCTAAGTAACTCTACAAAAAAATGGGTTCTATATAACATTGGGCCATAATAAGTCTCATAATAATTTATATAGTTAACCATAAGAATCCTTAGAGGATCCCAACAAGATAATTAATAAACATGTGTGGTGACAATAAGTTTGGTACAAATCTGGAGCTTATTGGAAAGAGATAGAGGCTTGGTAATCTAATAGATATCATTTTCTAAATGATCAATGAAATGCCAAAAATAGAGGGGACTAATCAAATGTAAAAAAATACAAATGAATTTTGATTTATCCTACTTTTGATCCATTTCAATGAAATCCTTTAATATAATTAGAATAGGTATCATAATGTTTCTAATTAGGAATAGATATCTTCACTTTTATACATCATCGTGTGAAAATATCCCCTAAAGATTCATGTTGGGTAGCAGAAATGACTAAGTATTAGCCATACACGAAATTTAAAGACCGCGGGTAGGTAGTAAAAAGATATACAAATATCATAAGGAATGCACAAGGATACACACATAAGTAGTGAACAAAGACATGCCAATGCAGTGAAGGTGCATGCAACACGAGAGAAGGAATTTGGTGTGCAAGGACGTTTGTGCATGCATAGGGGTTTCAATACAGCCAATTTGAGAGTAGAGGCTAAAAACGGGAAAAATCATAGATGGCGTAACATACAAATAAGGTCCAGAAATAGCAAAAGAAAAAGGTAAAGCACATGCAAAGAAGGTGTTTATTTATAATATCAAAACATGGATGAGGCTGAGCTATTTATACCTCAATCTAGAGATTAAAAAAAAGTTTAAAAAAGCATAAACTTATATTTAGGGTGTCTATTAATAGGATTAACACATGTAAGTGGTGAAGGAAATTTATCACCGTATATAAATAGGTGTTGTGTTCTTGTAAGTAGATGTGTGTGTGGATGTATGATATTATGATGCTAATTTTTATTAGAAGTAATATGTGCATGAATGTAATCAACGCATGGATGTAATCAACATGTTTATGTAATGAAATATGTTTATGATGGACAATTGTGTATGGATTGAAAGGGTTAGTAGATCTGAATATGGTGTAATGGGAATTCAAATATTATTGATAATTATATATGTCGAGTAGTTTCTTTAGTATATGTGTTGCCATTACTACATTGTGATGTATATCTTCATTCATGTTATAATTAATTGTATGCAAACTAAATCTTGATAATTAACTAAGGAGGTAAGTGGTGGTTGTGTGCACTTAGTGAGCATTTAGACCTTTATTTGGATGAAAGAAAACGTGGCCAAATAATCATTGGTAAATTAAAAGACTACATTTTGTTACATTGATGAGACCTATTTTTACTTTGCTCATTAGGATGTGACATGTATATGACGTTCCAACTATCATTAGAGAATATTGAGAAAATGGGTTTTAGGAATTTTATCGAGATATATAATATCGAGATAGGAATTTAATGCGTGCAAGTGGGTGGAAGGAAACCTATATGATTTTTTATATGAGACATTCTTTAGTTTCTTTTCATTAGAGTTTATGCAGTGGTTATCATCTTACGTGAAGAAAAACAATGTTCGAATAGGAAAGAAGTAAGTGTGGAGCGAGGATAACTACCAAAAACTTTCTAATTTGGATGCATTGTTCACAAGAGCTATAGATCATTGGTGGGAAGGCATAATGTGTAATTATACATTAGAACACATGATTTTGATATACTCATTCTGGAAGAAGAATAGTTCTAGTTTTATGTGTGAAACTAGGGGATCATACTTACTCAGCTACCTTTAGCAACAAATATCTTGATGATTGAGTTGGGGATGGAGAATCTACCTATGGAAGGAAAAAAATACATCGCACACTGAGGAAGGAAGTAGGTTTAGGAAATATGGCATTGGTTGAAGTGGAAGAAAGGTATAGAGAAGAAATAATTCACAAGTATAATGATGCACGAGAGAGGGAAGTTGAAGAGGTGCTAAGATTGAGAGGAATGATGTCGGTGGAAGTGATGAGAACCCTTAAAAGGTGAGGGACCATAGGATCATGTATTTCCAATAAGTGGGAAGTGCGGTAGAAGGATTCCTTTGGCATTAGATGAGAGTGAGCCTAAGGAGAGAATGAGAATTGTATCTGCACATCGATCTAACCTGGACACCAAACCCTTGTGCATGGTGCGTTTAGTTTTGAAATTATTATAGAAGATCATCATATGATGATGATTAAGAATGAAATCAAGGATTTCCACGTTGGATTGGAGATGTAGGTAGATACATATTAGTATCAACACAAGAGGTGTAGTAGATTAATGACACACATATGGTAGCACAACAAGCTCCCGTGTTTGGACAAACCTTGTTTTTAAGTAATTAGGTAGGAAAATTATCCAGACAAAGTAGTGATGAAATACTTGTTGAAAGTAATCCTATAGGTGGAGTGGTAGGAAAAATAGTTGGTGTATAGTTTAGCACTAGTATGGGGTATGCAGGAAGTACTTCTATAGGTCCTTAGGTCAGGAAGGAGGATCAAGAGGCTCAAGTCCTCCACCACGTGGAGTAAATCCTAGTGGAGGTTTAGGTTGAGGATCTGTCCCCACTCTAGGAAAAGGACCACAATAGTTAGCAAAAAAAAACCCTAAAAAACCACAGTAGTAGACCCCTTAGATTTTCTTTAAGATTTCCCTTCATTTTCTAGAGTATCGAGGTGTGGAAGATACAACAGAGCATGTGCACAAGTGTGAAATTATATGAAGGGCCAAGGGAATAAAAGCTCTAGATTGGAAGGTTGGTATTAGATCTATATTTGCACAACTACGAGAGGTTCGAGATCCTAATCCTACTCTAAATTGCGAGGAGACGAGGGATAGAAATGCAAAAATTGAAACTAACTAAAGATGGTGATGCACCAAAAGGAGTGGTGAATATTTTTGTCATGCAAATAGACACAAACCAAAGATTGCAACATAAAACATACACAGGCTGATAAGATATAATTTAGGATCTGAAATGAAGCAAATAATACAAATAAAGGTGAAACCCATTCACAAAGCTTGCATTATCATTTTCGATGTCAAAAACCTTTGCATTACAACCTCGAGAGAGGTAAAAAACTATTCTGATCTTTGAAGAGGTCTGATTCTTGCACAATCACTTGCTGGAGGTGAAAGAAGAAGATTGCTATGCCAAAAAGTGTTCCCCCCTTTAGAAATGAGCCAAATCTGGCTTTTACATTGCATGGGTCGAGCCCAGGAGAGAGAAAATGTACAAAAACATGGGAGCCCATTCCTCATTGACTAAATGCATTAAATCAGCATGGAGGACCTTACAAACCCATACCCTATCATTTTTGACCAAATTGGAGGAGAATCGACCCATTACGCATTAAATTTGGTCATTGAAATGTCACTTCTGGCCATGAACACGCGTCAGAGCCTGTTTCTTAACTTTCTCTCTCTAGACTAAACCAAAATTCAAGATTGACCCTGGAATCATGTAGAGAATTTTATAAGCTTTCCAATGATATAAAGAACGTGCAAATCGAGCTCTGGATCGAAAGATATGGCGATATGAAGATTTAGGGCACAAAACAGGCAAAAATGGGTTTTGAAATTTTTTCCCGCTCTCGCCACTGGACGACACGTGTCGGGTGCTGATTGGATGAAATTCTCTCTCCTTCCCTTACCCGTGGGTTTTCCTTGAAAGTTTTGACTTTTTGTAATTTTGGAAAATTTCCCATTTTTTCCCCGCGTCCCCGCCACTTGGGACACGTGGCATGATCTGGTTGGAGGACAGGGGCGCGGGGTCATCCTTTACCTTTTAGTTTTTGGCCAAAACTTTTGCCAAATTCTCTAATTCCTCCCGAGCTCCGCACTCCCCTTCTCCTTAGGACACGTGTCCTCTTTTTATTGGCTCGGGCCAGACACTTCAAACCTTGCCCTTTGAAATTTTGGACGTTTTCCCTTGTGACACGTGGCGTTTCTGATTCATCGTCGGGCTGCCCTTTTTTCGCGTCCCTCGCGTCCCTTTTGCCCCGGTTGTCCCAAAGCCTATGCAGGACAAATTCCTCGATCCCCGATTGGGCTTCCTGTCCCTCTTTGAGGCGAAGACACGTGGCGTGATTTGATTGGCTCTCGGCTCCTTCGGCTTTCCGCGTCCCCGCGCGTCCCTTTGTCCCATTGTCCCGGTGTCATGCAGGAAAATTCTCTGTTTTGGCGAAATGGGCTTCCGGGTGGTTCGCGCTTCCTTTTCGCGTCCTTCGCGTCTTTTGGCCCAGATGTCCCGCCTTATTGCACTCTAGTGATTAGTCAATTTTTTTTTACCTTGGCGGTTCCCCCTTTCGCGTCCCCGCGTCCCCATGGCCCAGATGTCCCTTTGTCTTTTGCGTGGACCGCTGGAGGCTTTTCGGCCGATTCGCGCCCCGACGTCCCAACTGTCCCCCAAGGGCGCTGGACTAGGACTTAGCCAATTTTCATGATTTTTCTAGCCCAAGCTTGTTTTTGCAACTTTTTCACCCTTTTTTAGAACTTGCTCTTTTCTTCTTGGACAGGAGAGTTAGAAAAAATCCGAGGGGACCCTAGAAACATGATTTTTTGCCTTGAATCAATCTATTTTTGCCTGGGACTTGAGTATTCTGATGCATGTTATCAAAATTTACCCTAGGGGGTGAATTTTGGATAACAATTTGGTGACTCAGTGGGGTTACCTGCCTAGGTAGAAGATACCAGTTGCCTGAAGCAGTCCATTGGGCATGGAGTCATCAAATATTCATTTAGAACCCCAACTGACTTAGAATGTGTAAGGAGGAAGATGGAATATCACCTGATGGAAGCAAGGACTGCAAAACATCTCCATGGACAGCAAGTTGTGCCAAAGCACTTAGGGAAAACAAAACTAACCTACAACAAAACAATGTGCACAAGCACTTGGAGGAATGAAAATCTAATCTAATATTTACAAGGTAGTGAATTTCCCTCTAGAAGCAACGCTTGAGATAGATTCCATTTACTGGAATCTGCAGTTCTTCACCATCGATGAGGCCAATTGGAAAGCATTGTTGTTCTTGCTTCGTGACCATGTATGGGCCACTCCTCGAATGGCATCAAATTTTGAATGCCTTCCGGTTTTGCTCTATCCACATCCCATTTCAACACTAGATCTCGACTTGAAAAGATCTATCCTTGGCCTTCCTATCAAAGGTCTTCTTGATCAAAGCTTGATCCTTTTCCATTGCTTGGGATGCCTGATTTCTGATCTCTTGCAGCTCCATCAACTCTGCATACCTCACCTCCATGGGCTCAAACTCTAGCAACTCCAGCTGCTTCATGAGTTCCAATGTTGGCAACTCAAGTGACATGGGCAAGATTGCCTCTCTTCCATAGACAAGTTTGAATGGAGAGTTACCTGTGGATCTTTTGGGAGTTATCCTATCAGCCCATAAGGCTGATTTCAGTTTGGTATGCCAAGACCTCTGATTCTCGTCAAGAGTCCTCCTAATGATCCTCAACAAGTTCTTGTTTGTAGACTCGGCCTAGCCATTACCTTGAGGGTAATAGTTTGATGAAGTGCTTAGGTAGATACCGTTCTTGACAGCCCACTCAGTCACCTTAGATCAATGAATGCCAATGCATTATCTGAGATTATTGTAGTAGGTACACCAAATCTGGTTGTTATCCCCTCATAAAAGTCTAAGATCTAGACTCATTTGCCTCTTTGAGTCTCACTTTTGTCCATTTGGTGAAGTAGTCGTGTTTGTCAAAATCCATTTGTGCCCTTGGCTTGAATTGGGATTAATGACTCGATGAAGTCAAACCCCATTGCATGAATGGCTGGTCAGCTGAGATTGGATGTAATGGAAGGGCAGCAAGTCTCTCTTTTCTGTGAAGAATGCACAATTCTTACACCTCTTGATCCATGCATAGCAATCCATTGAAGATTTTAGGCCAATAATAACCAGCCTTCATGATTTTTAGAGCTGTCACTCTTGGTGCAAAATGACCACCGGCTGGTCCACCATGGAACTCTTCAACACCCTTTGAATCTGATTTGTGCTAATGCATCTCGGTCGGGGCACTCCATTCACATCTTTCTTGAACAAAACTCCATCAACAATGGCATACGGGACAGCCCTGCAATCTGAAGTGTCTCCTTTGGGTCTTGTTCATCTCGGAGGGCATAGGCCTATGCCTAGGAAGTGTATAATGCCTTGGGTCCAGCAAGGAGTGGGGGCAGCATTGTCTTCTTCTTGATTGCCACTTGGCTCATGGCTGTCCTGGACTGTCAAAACAGCCTCTTCTTCATTGCATACTTCTTTTTGCTTCCCCAAAACCAGCTGCTCACACAATCCTTTCCCTCTTACCAGCTTGGTGATCTTGATCTCAATGTCATACTCCATGACACGGGTGATCCAACCTGCCCTTTTCTCATTCAAATCCTTGTTGAGGAGGAAGTCCTTAACTCCACATGTGAGACCAGCAACTGGACCTTGTTGTTTGAGACTAAATGCTTGAATTTCTTCAAGCTTCTGATTACTGCAAGTACATGCTTCTCAATAAAAGAGTACCTCACCTCATAGTCATCTAGGCTCCAGCTGAAGAAGGCAATTGGCTGCTCATCATTATCCTTGTTCTGCTGTACCAAAATGGCAGAAATAGTGTCATTACCTCCAAATGCATAGAGGATGAAATCCTTGGAGAAGTCGGGTTGATGAGAGTTGGTGCTTGAGAGATGGCTTCTTTGATTGCTTCAAAACTCTCCTTGCCTTCTGTTGTCCACTTGAAAGCCATGCTCTTCTTTAACATTTTGGTGATGGGCTTGACAAGGGCTGCAAAATCTAGGACAAACCTCGAACAAAGTTTATCCTTCCCAAGAAACTACGAAGGGCTTTCTTGTGGCTTGGCAATGGTAGTGCTCTTATGGCTTCAACCCTCTCTGGATCAATTGCTAATCCTTCTTTGGAGACAATATGGCCAAGGAGCTTTCCTTCATGTGCAAGAAAGATGCACTTCTTAGGATTCAAAGACACTCCAAATCTCCTGCACCTCGTGAAGACTTGTCTCAAATGAGAGAGGTGGTCTGCTGCATTTTTGGAAAAAATAGTGATATCATCAAGGTAAATCAGCACCACATTGTTAATCAAACCTTTGAATGCCATGTCCATTGCCCTTTGGAAGGTAGCACCAGCGTTGGACAGCCCAAATGGCATTTTCCTGTATGCAAAAGTTCCCCATTTGGTTGTGAAGGCTGTCTTGAACTGGTCCTCTTCCTTCACCATAATCTGATTGTAGCTTTGAGTAGCCATCAAGTAGTGAAAACCTCTCGGAGCCAGCCCCTGACTTGCAAGATTTGCTCCATGGAAGGGAGTGGGTAATGGTCCTTGAGAGAGGCTCTATTCAAGTCTCTGAAGTCAACACACAATCTGATCTCTCCACTCTTCTTTCTGACTGGAACTAAGTTGGCAACCCAACTAGAATGCTTGATTGGGAATATGATCCTTGACTCAATCAGCTTGTCAATTCTTTCCTCATGAGAGGCTCCATGTGTGGATTGGTGGTCTTTGTTTTACTTTGACGCTTAGTATTTGGATCAATTCGATGGTATCTTTGAGCTAAGTTGGGATTGAAACCTTTCAAGTCTTCATAGCTCAAGCAAACACGTCGGGGAACTCTTGACACAGTTGTATGAACTCATACCTTTCTTGTTCGGTTGTCATCCTTCAATTTGCGATGGTTTGTTCTCTTCTACCAAGATGGATCTTGAATCCTCTCTCTTGACTGAATGTTTGCTTTCTCCTTTCTAAACTGATCATTGGGGTTAAAAATGGACTCCAAAGTGATAAGTCCCTTGGGCAGCTTGTTAGTTCTCGGTTTGTACCACTTGGTCACCATCTTTGTTGTTCGATCAATTTTTCTTGATTCTTGGTGAGAACTCAGCTTCTTCTTACAAAGAAATGGATGATTTTTGGTCATTCTCAAACACTTGCCAACTAACATTGTTATATCGCCTTTGAAGGCCTCACAATCACGTGGATGTTTGGTTGTACCTTGTCTTGTTGAATGCTTTCCACAATGTCAAAAGGCTGCCCCTCTGCTGCAAGCTTTGTCGGTGACTTGATTCTCTTTCCTAGGAATGGATTTGATGCCAAAACCCTCAAAATCTTCCATGAGGTCCCACACCTGTTCTTGTAGCTTTGAGTAGATCATTCTTGGTAGCATGTTGTCCCTTGACCTGATTTACAATCAATTCATTGTCCCCAAAGACTTGCAAGTTCTTTATTTTCTTCTTTATTGCCCAATGCATCCCTTGCACCAAGGCTTCATATTCAGCAGTGTTATTGGAGCATGCAAACTGAAATCTAAAAGCTGAATAGTACTTTACTCCTTGAGGTGAAACAAGCATAGCTCCACCTCCTGCACCTTGTCTACTCCTTGATCCATCAAAAAAAACAGCTGCCATACCTCATTGTCATCTTTGTGGTTTGGCTTGGTGATGCTAGGAATAGGCTGATTTTCTTCGTGTATGCAATAGACCCCTAGCTCAGATTCTTCCACTTCTTGATAAGGATCAAATGCATGTATCTTGTTTGCCCATTCATCAAGAGTTAGATCCGGGATGCTTCGACCTTAGTGTCAGCTTCATCAGTGCTTGGGTGATCTTCTTGATCAAATCTTTGAGCAATTGGCATTAATCTGACTTGGAGTGTAAGGCTCAATGTGGAAGTTTGCAATAGGTTTAGACCTGATTGTAGCCTTAGTTCCATACCTCGTTCTGAACAGCATGTGTGACCAATCAGTAGACAAATATCCCCCAATCTTGGCTGTGAAGTCCCTTGACAAGCATAGGGAAAAGAGTGGTGGAAGGTCTATGGTGATACATCTTGTAAAACAACAACATTTGGACATGCATGCGAGGTAAGACTCAAGTTTCTAATCACTCCAAGCTATTGTTTCTTTTGTCCCATCAGCTGCACTACCCCTTTGGATATTGTTTCATCTTTGGAGCCCTAGGTGATCAGCTATTTGTTTAGGCATTCTTGAGCTACTTGCCCGGAGTCTATCATGCAATTGTGCACTAGCTGATTTCAATGATTAATGAAACATAGAAAGGAGGGGCTTCAACATTTTACCTTCTTTGTCCTCCATGATTTCCCTCGGTGGGCAGCATTTGTAAGCACTTTGTCTTGCATCTGAACTTGTTGATTTGAAGTTGGCCAGTCCTTCATGGCAGCTTGTAGCAGATCTCTTTGGCCTAGGATAGATAGGGATTCCCACATTGATATATTGACATTTGTCTTCTTCATCTGATCAATGATACTGAATGGTGATGAAGGATCTCTTTGTTGTCCCTTGGTTTGCACATTCACTCCTTGCGTGGGCAGCAACAAGCTAGTATTTGAGTTGGCCTAGGGGCTGTTCTTGGCTGCCCTTGTGCATTTGAAATTGGATTTTGCTTGCCAACCATTTGTGGAGCCATGGAAGGTTGTGGATTGGTTGGGGCTAATGGTTGTTCTTCACCCAAATTCCTCCTTTTTGACCTTGTGTTGGCTGCTGACACCTTGAGAAACTCTACTTGGTTCATGCCACAAAATCCTCTGCTTGCCGATTTACCAATGTGGTGTCATTTGGGGCTGATTTTGTTGGAATGTTTCTTGTTGTTGGTTGTTTCCTTGTTGCCCTCACCCTCCACACGGTAGTTGTCACCATTAATGCTTGATTCAAAGCACCATTGAAGCACATGGATTGGTTATGAGGCTCATTGCATGGAAAACACCAATCATACTCCTGAGCAATGTTGTTTTGTGTTGGCACCAATGCCTTAGAGGTAGATATGGCATTTGGATTATAGGGCTGAAATGGTCTATTGGCAGGAGGCCTTGTTTGATTCATATTTGCAACTGGATTAGGTGGCCTTTGTGGTTGGTATGGCTGCCTGTTAGGCTGAGCTTGGGGTTGATAAGAAGGTCTAAAACCTTGGGCTTGTTGCCTCTTGAGAGTAACCAGCTCATTGCCTAGGTTTTGCAATTGCTTCATGACTTCTTGAAGCTCATTTGGGGCACTTGGAGATGAAGTGGAAGCTTCATTTGAACTCTGATTTCTAGGAGTGGGAGAAGGAGCCAAATTAGGTGCTTGATTGGTGTTTGGACTCTCTAAACTTGGAAAGCTTGATGGCATGGGAGGTCTAGGGGCAAGTTTGCCAGCTTGGATCAAACAATTTTCAGCCCTAATGGCAATGTTATAAGCCATAGGGATAGTTATGCCTCCCATGGACTGAATCAACATAGAAATATCAGAATTTAGAGCTTTGAGATAGTAGAGAAAAGCACCTTCTTCTTTGTTGCTTTATTTGCCACTTTGGAATTCTCTCCCAAGTCTTTTGAAATCTGAAGTTGAAATCGGTCAATTTGCTCATTGGGAGCTCTCTTGATGGTTGTCAGCTGCTCCAAAGAGACAAGTTGTCTCCCTTTTCTCCAAATTGCTCATGAAGTGCTATACAGCTGATTCCAATTTGTGATAGAACCAGCTCAAGGCTCTAAACCATTGCAATGCTTTACCCTTGAATGAAGATGCGGTAACTTGTGACCACTTGTCTCATTGATTTCATGGATTGCACAAAGGTTAGCAATATCTTTAACATGATCACTGGAGGTAGTCGATTTTCTCCGGTGAAGTAGGGAATGTTCTTGAGGCTGCTGATAGGAATTGGATGTTGTGCATTGAGGGCAAGTGGGCTGCTTTGCTGTGAAGTTGACATAGGGGTTGTTTTGTGCCATTCTAATTGGTCTTAAAACCCTTGTTGATGAATGAAAGGCCTACCAGGTGGAGGAGTTGAGAGAGTTACTGTTTGGTGGAGATGGAGACCTTTGAATCCTTCTTCCTCTTTGCCTTCTTCTTGGAGATAATTGCAGGTATTCAAACAGCACTTCTTCTTCTCCAACTCTTGACCT
Source organism: Taxus wallichiana var. yunnanensis (assembly GCA_018340775.1). Lineage (NCBI taxonomy): Eukaryota > Viridiplantae > Streptophyta > Pinopsida > Cupressales > Taxaceae > Taxus > Taxus wallichiana. Next base: position 750,598,178 of record CM031234.1, read on the forward strand.
TGTGGTGATTCTTCTCATGAGTTTTCAGGCCTGCACTGCTGAAACCAGTTGATTCTTCCCCTTGGAGTCGCCAGATATGCAAATAATAGCTCTTTTCAAGCAAGAAAATTGCAGCAGATGCACATCAACTTTGCTGCAATAAAATGAGACCTCTAGTGTCCCACCAGGTGTGCCAAAACTGTTGTTGCAAAATCACAGCACCCCTGGATGTTGATCAGGCTTCTAGGTTGATCACTCTAGCATCCAGTGTGATTGCACAACATGGAAACCTCTCTCCAAGTGTGGGACTTGTGGCGAGAGAGGAATCTCAGATTAGAGGTTGGTTCCTCAAACTCCTCGATTTAGATCTATATTTGCACAACTACGAGAGGTTGAGATCCTAATCCTACTCTAAATTGCAAGGAGACGAGGGGATAGAAATGCAAAAATTGAAACTAACTAAAGATGGTGATGCACAAAAGGAGTGGTGAATATTTTTGTCATGCAAATAGACACAAACCAAAGATTGCAACATAAAACATACAGGTGATAAGATATAATTTAGGATCGAAATGAAGCAAATAATACAAACAAAAAGGTGAAACCCATTCACAAAGCTTGCATTATCATTTCGATGTCAAAACCACTTTGCATTACAAACTCGAGAGAGAGGTAAAAAAAAACTATTCTGATCTTTGAAGAGGTCGATTCTTGCAACAATCACTTCTTTGGAGGTGAAAGAAGAAGATTGCTATGCAAAAGTGTTCCCCCTTTAGAAATGAGCCAAATCTGGCTTTTACATTGCATGGGTCGAGCCCAGGAGAGAGAAAATGTACAAAAACGTGGGAGCCCATTCCTCATTGACTAAAAATGCATTAAATCAGCATGGGGGACCTTACAAACCCATACCCTATCATTTTTGACCAAATTGGAGGAGAATGCGACCCATTCTGCATTAAATTTGGTCATTTGAAATGTCACTTTTACGGCCATGAACACGCGTCAGAGCTGTTTCTTAACTTTCTCTCTCTAGACTAAACCAAAATTCAAGATTGACCCTAGAATCATGTAGAGAATTTTATAAGCTTTCGATGATATAAAGAACGTGCAAATCGAGCTCTGGATCGAAAGATATGGCGATACGAAGATTTAGGGCACAAAGCGAGGCAAAAAATGGGTTTTGAAATTTTTTCCCGCTCGCCACACAGACGACACGTGTCGGGCGCTGATTGGATGAGAAATTCTCTCTCCTTCCCTTACCCGTGGGTTTTCCTTGAAAGTTTTGACTTTTTGTAATTTTGGAAAATTTCCCATTTTTCCCCGCGTCCCCCGCCACTTGGGACACGTGGCGTGATGATGAGTTGGTTTGGAGGACAGGGGCGCGGGGTCATCCTTTACCTTTTAGTTTTTGGCCAAAACTTTTGCCAAATTCTCTAATTCCTCCCGAGCTCACACTCCCCTTCTCCTTAGGACACGTGTCCTCTTTTTATTGGCTCGGGCCAATGCTTCAAACCTTGCCCTTTGAAATTTTGGACGTTTTCCCTTGTGACACGTGGCGTTTCTGATTCGTTCGTGCGGCCTGCCGGCTTTTCGCGTCCCTCGCGTCCCTTTGGCCCGGTTGTCCCAAACTATCTAGGACAAATTCCTCCGATCCACCCGATTCGGGCTTCCCTGTCCCTCTTTGAGGTGAAGACACGTGGCGTGATTTGATTGGCTCTCGGCTCCTTCGGCTCTCCGCGTCCCTACTTTGTTGTCCTTGCCTATGTCCCTATGTCCCAAATTGTCCCGGTGTGAAATTTCTCCTTTCCCTCTTTCCGATCGGGTGGTTCGCGTCCTTCGCGTCCTTGGCCCGAGATGTCCCGACCTTATTTGCACTGCTTGAGTTAGTCAATTTTCTTTTTTACCTTGGCCGGTTCGGCTTTCGCGTCCCCGCGCGTCGTCCCGATGTCCCCGGATGTCCCAGTGCTGCTGCGGACCACGCTGGCGGAGGCTTTTCGGCGATTCGCGCCCAAGACGTCCCAATTTGTCCCAAGGACCGCTGGACTAGGACTTAGCCAATTTTCATGATTTTTTTTGGCTGAGCTTGTTTTTTGCAACTTTTTCACCCTTTTTTAGAACTTGCTCTTTTCTTCTTGGACAGGAGAGTTAGAAAAAAGCCGAGGGGACCCTAGAAACATGATTTTTTGCCTTGAATCAATCTATTTGCCTAGGACTTGAGTATTCGATGCATGTTATCAAAATTTACCCTTTTGAAATTTGTCATAAGAATCATGATGTCTATAACTATCTAATTTTCTAATAAACTAAACATAAGAATGTTTTTGTTTATTGTAAGATCTATGATGTGCATACTCATGACACAACCAATTGTCATCTGATTGATCGATTAAGAGGATTTTGAAATGAGGGTTATACTGAGGCCAACTTGGAAAGTAGCTTGCAATTGTAGGGGGGAAAAATAACTAGGGGTGCAATAATGGAAATGGAGGATTTAGAGGTGGATACTAAAGTAGAGGACGTGATGACCATGTATGGTTCACATGAGGGACATGTTATATTTTTGGTAACCTAATCACTATCAATGCGAGTACTTAAAGAATCAAGTTTGTGTGTATTGTGGAAAGAAACATAAGGTTGAAGATTGTTTGAACTTGTATGCCCACATGTGTAAGAATAACAAAAAGGATAAGGGAGAAGCCATGATTAAGGTTGAATGCACTAAGAAGGGGAAATGGATGCCTAAGAATTCAGTTGTAATAGAACCTTAGCCATTATTGGTCAAGATGCGCACTGAACAACATGCACACAAGAAAGGAAAGGTGAGACCACTTATCATAAGGGAAGAATTTTTTCATATGAATTATCTAGACGTGGGAAAAAATAAGGAAGTTTATAAAGAAACCATGGGTTTTATCAAGGGAGATGCAAGGGGAAATACAATGTTTAAAGGAGAAAGTGCGTAAGAAGGAACACACAAGCAATACTAAATTAGCATGAAGGATGTGGATGACCTCGGGAGGTAAGAAAAATTATTAGGAAAGAGAACATCATACCCCTGGTAGGATAATGATTACAAGATAAGATACCATCCGCAGGTGTAGAAAGGGAGAACCAAATTATTCATGTCAACTTACCTCCTTAAGATCATGAATATAAAAAAGAAATCACATTGGATGCATTGATTAATGGGTGGCTTATAACTAATATCAACTTTGATACATGCATGAAAGTAAATGTTATCACCCTTTATGATTAGAATCAAATGGGTATGTTGCCATTACAACCATCCTTAAATGTGTTGTATATGGCTAACAAGATAAGGTCTATGCCCATTAGGGTACTAAAGGATGATTTTATCACCATTAAAGGAGCCAATCTCATGGGTGACTTTGAGGTCTTGGAGCTAGTCAAAGCAAAAAAACTTTCCTATGCTACTAGGGTGTCCTTGGTGTTATGCCAACAACACAAACTCACGCTTTAATAAGAACTATATGAGATTTAAGAATACATATGAGTGTGTTGTGATACAAATGAATGATTCAAATATTGCACCGTATATATAGAACCCATTAATGAAGAATATCTCAAAAACTATACGCGCATACTATTTGTGATCCAGAGCACATGGAGCCATTGAAGGAGGGCATACTTTAGTGGGAAGATGCACAATCCATTAGTGATACTACTAGTGTGGTGTGTCTTGTGATAATTGGGCTCATGGTACTTATGAAATGTTTGGTTAAGGTTAGAGGAGGGTGACAATGGTCATTAGGCCACAACCCTGTTAGGCGGTTGGGTAAGGTCAGTTTACCAAAGTATACTAGGGAAGAGAAGATTGAATCATTCTTGCATGTGATGGAAGAAAATTGGCACAATGAGGGGGATAGGATAAATATTATGGTATACATGTTACATGAACCATAGTGCACTAGTTGTCTTTGTATAGAGACAACTACTTGGTTGGTGTAAGATAAGAGTATCCTTCTTAACAAGGTTTACTCGACCAATATCCCTTCATTAGTACAAGATTATGATGGAAAGACTTCTCCTTTGGTACATATTAACAATTGTGAGAGGAATTGGATAACGAGGCAAGCTGCCTTACCACCATCTCTATAAGTAAATAAGTTATACTCTACTTTGCATGGTTGTGTATGTGCTTGGTATGTACATTCCAAGTTGAAGTAGGAGAAATGAATTGGCACAAGATTACTTCAAGTATCACCCATAATTTTATTATTTATACTAACCCAAAAATTCATGAAGCTCTATAGATTATGAGGCATTTTACATTGGGGGTGTTGTCATGTAAATGTGCAATAGGAAAATTGACAATTTTCAAGCATGACAACGATACCCTTGTGCCAAAATTTTCAAGTTTCACCCTTCCAAGGCACCCCAGGTCTACTAGATCAAGATAATGACCTCCCAGACGATATTAACTCGGTCCCCCTAGGTGATTTTAGGAGTTCTTGAAAACTACTATTTTTGGGCAGTGTTGGGAAGGGCTACCACTGGCCTTCCCAAAGATGATGCATCCCCATGGGATGGAATGGAGGATAAAAATCCAATGAAAAGGCATATTGAAGGTCTAGAAACATCATGAAATTTATTTTGGAAGATTCAGGAAGGATTTGGAGAAGTTGGGGCAATTTGATCAAAAACATGGTTCACAAGCCTAGGTGGTATACATGGCCAAATGAATTGTTGAACTTCAAGATGTGATTCAAGGAGAGCTATGGGTGGAATTATGAGTGAAAAAAACATATTTAGAAATGAAATTCCAAGCCCTATAAGATGGAAAAATCATATTTTTCACAACACTTTGGTGCAATAGGTTTATAACTAGTTATTTCCATGCACATAGTGAGTGACTAGATCAAAAATACAATTTTTACGAGCCTAAATGGAGGAATAAACTTCTTCCACCCCCAAAATTGGATTCATAAGGAAATTTTCAGTCAAGTGCATATAAATTTCACCAAAAATGTCAATCGGGAGCTCAAGATATCATCGTTTCAAATTGCCCTCTAGGTGAGTTCTCACAGTTAGATAAATTTGATGAGGACATATGTCATCTCCAGGAGCTTGGCACAATTTCATGTCCATTTTTTCCCTTAAGATAAGGTAAATGAGGGAAATAAAAAATTTCCCAGCCCCAATAAGCCCTCTAGATCACACATATGACCTCTTGGATTGCCAGTTCAGCCCTAGGTGCTTGATGGAGCTCATTCCCTCAATCATCCAGATCAAGACAAGTGGCACCGTTTGGTGCACCATGAAAATTGATGACCCTCATGTCCCTTTGTGAGGAAAAAGGGACATAAAAATTATCCCATCCCCAAAAAGTCTTCAAGTCATCCATGTGACCCCCTCTAGTGTAATTTCTCATCCCTCAGGAGCTAGTGGAGCCAAATGGACAACTGTTAGATCTTTGCCAAGTGTGTACCACGCGTGCCATGAAAATTGATGTACCTTTCATCCCTTAATTATTTAGGGACATATGAGACATAAAAATTATCCTATCCCAAGGAATTCCTCTGGTTCCTCATGCGACCATTTTCCAGCCCCTAGGTGCTTCCAACAAGATTTTTGGCCAAAACACTCCTTCCCGTGATATTTTTCGCCAAGTGTCATTCGGAGGAGGTGTGTCATGAAAATTGATGTCCCTTTCATCCCTTAATGATTAAGGGACATCAGGGACATAAAATTTCACCCCACCCATGACATGAAATTTTAAATCATTTTGAATTTTGTTTTAAAGCTAACTTTCCACTTCTTACTTTCACACCCCGTCCATTTCATCATTGCTTTGCACTTGCTCGCACTGCTGTTCACCATTTCTGCTCCAAAACAACTTCACCACAGAAAATAAACTCTAAATCCATGAGATCATATAGGTTTCAGAGGAAATATTGATCAAAATACTTGAAAGATTGAAGAACAAAAGGAAGAACGGAAAAATTCTTAGAAGACTCCATTGTGTGAGACAAAGATCTAAACATATCTTGCTAACCTGGTGCATGAAATGAAGAACCATTTTCTGATGTGTTCTTCAATAAAAATCCATTAAAAACCACCTTCAAATCCTCATTTCACAGCACAAACCACTCATAGTGAAGAAATCTTCCTTTCGGCCCAACGAAGGAAAAAATTAATTTCCGTCAAACCTAGCAATGGTTCAAAGATAAATTTCACCGGTGGAATAAGAAGCAAAAACCCACAAAAAAATATTATTTTTTCACAAATGGAGAAGAAAACAAGATCTTAAACTTCAAGTTTTGTTAATGGTTGTCGTGTTCATAGGTGTTGCCAGGTCAAAATTTTGAAAATTTAAAATCTCCCAAACCGTTGATTGGGTAAGTCCAAGATTTTCAGAGGGTGATATTGGGCAAAAACACATATCAGAAAAATTCATTCCATAGAAATCCGACCACCAAAATCTCACTTTCTAAAATAACAGGTCTTCTACATAGGGGACTACTATTTTGGGAAAGTCATCAATTAAAGAACCTATGAAGGAGATGGTGAACACAGAAGAGGTATTGCAGTTGAAAATTCATCGAAATGTCATCTTGGTCAAAATTGACACTTACTAAAAATAGTAAGTGGTCTCATGAGAACCTGCTAAAAATAGAAAATTGATCCAAAAGGTGAGAGAAACACATGGAGAAATGGGGATTCGAGTTACCGTATCTAATTGAGGTTTGAAGGAGCTGATTTTTCATACTTACTAAAAATAGTAAGTTACTTTTTCGAAGAAACCATGAAGTACAAATGGATAGGACAAAATCCAACACAACCTTTCACTTGAGTATGAGATAGAAGATAGTGATGTCTCATATATGGACCTAAATGACCTAAGGGCTTCACATGATAGCCAAGGAATGAGGGAAGATTGAGGATCAAGTATTCATAAGTGGATTGTTGTAGCTGTAGGACACCCCATGTCTATACAAAGCCTTGAGTTAGTCTTGGCTTTCTCACACCACTATGAGCCCAAAACACAAATGATTTAAGATAAAAATGAAAAAAATGGTGGTCATTAGTCCTAGAACCATCTCACTCACTCTAAAAATCCCGACATCACCTAGCATGGTTGTCATCTCAAAGGACAAGGCCTTGCATGACTGGGAAATAATGGATGCATATGTACAAGGGGTTGCACTTGGATCGTGGATGATAGAGGAGAAATCCCTCAAGGATTCCCAAGACCCTTCAAGGTGTGAGTTTTGCAAGGGATATTTAGATGTAATCACCCTCCTCAATAGGGTGATGGGAGAAGTGAACATGAGAGACTTCTAAGAGTGGATGGGCCTTTTCATTTTGATAGTGACTAAAGGAAAGAAAAGAATCGATCTGGGGCAGATAATCAGTGATAATTTACATCTATAATTACTTCAAGTTCCCATGAAAAAGAAGTTCCACATGAATTCTTACTTGGTTATATCTACTCACTAGCTCAAGATCATTCAAAGGATTGGCTCTCATGCAAAACATTGTTGCCAAGGTGCCCATGCACATGAGAAAATTCCATAGTTGGTGATGGAGGAAAGCCACAAGCACTTTTCTCATGTGAATGATGCATTCACAATGTATGTATGTGGTACAAACCTTGGAGGTGATTTGGAGGCTAGTATGTCACCACAAGTAACATCCTTAATAAAAAATATGGCTCTTACTTCATCTAATTCTCAACCTTCTCCTACTGTGAGTTTTCAGCTTCGACTTCGACCAAGCTCTTTAAGGTTTCCCAAGTACCTTAGTGACCAAATTATACTATTTGAGCTCTGTAGGAAAATCATACAGAGTAAACAACAAGGCTCAGGAGTAGGAAGAATAAGTTGATCTCATTTCCCATCTCTCTCGGGGTATTCACATGTAAGAAGCTCAAATGATGCATCTCATCTGGAGGCCACCTTCACTCATTTGACTTTGCATTCCTACACTGTTAGGCCTAATTTCAACATCCGAGATGATCCGACTCTTTCCACATTCTAGAATTACACCATGAGCCAAAATTAAGGACTATTGGGCTAATTGTGTTGATGAATTTGAAGTACGAGAAAAGGATCATATGAGGTTGACAGTCAATGAAATGAAGAAATTCAAGTTCTCTTGGTATGAAGATATTTTGTAGGATGATGGGACAGAGATGTATGATCCTAAGTATACGGTAGTCAAGGTTTCTCCATTACCTCAAGTCAATTGGTATGTTCATGAATCAAGGGATATAAAGGAGTAAATGAGAAGGTGGTTAGGAGAATGAGGGATTGGTTTCAGAGGAAGAGAACCATGATCATCCAATCATGAGGTATGCCCGTAGGATAAAAACAAGCCTCTCATCAGTCATCATCAAGAGTTGTGGAAGTTGCCTCAAGTTCAAGGAATTATGGAGAAATTTATAAATGAAGATCCATATAATTAGATACTTCTTCTCATAAAATGTCACCAAAGAAATCTAGGGTGGAAGAAGGCTCAGTTGCAACAATGCAAGAAGAAGATCTAGTGGCAGAAGCACAAGTGGAAGGAGAGCACGTAGTTCAAGACCCAATATTTGAACCACCATAGGAGGCCTCACCTCTTGTTAACACCAATGTCTCCCCATCCAAGATGTGCCTCCTCTTCCAGAGTAGGGAATGGTTGATGCACCTATCATAGAACCTAAGTCGATGAGATGTTCCCTTGGATGCAGGAAACAATTTCCCCTGACACCCACACTATTCAACAAGTGGTAGCATATGACTTATAAGAAATTGCCTCATTGGCCAAGGGAAAGAAAAGAAAGTTTACACACACGGCCTCATGGTTCTATAGTGGGGAAATAGGTAATCAATACATTGAGGTATCCTAGGCCAAAGGTGATCAAGCCAGTGGATGAGATGACACTAAACGACTATGAGATGAACACAATCCAACTAGGGTGGCTACTCATGAAGGGGATTTACATATGTATCAACAATATTCTTCTACTCACATGGTGGAAAGGAATAAGGAATATAAGAAGAATATTGATGAGTTAAAAGGAAAAAGTGTACAAACTCTTTCATCCTATGTGCAACATCTAGTAGATCAAATGCCATGAAAATTCCCATTGAAGAAGTTGCACCCATCAGTAGCTTCAATCCGGAATCTATCAAGAGGACACACGAGTTCACAATGTAGGGGTGAGCTAATAATGAATGGATCAATTCAATTTCTAAAAGGGGAAGTTAATTCTCTAAGAGGAAGTCAAGCTCTTTCACCTACATGTGTGTGAAAACAAATATGATGTAGGCACTCAAAGAAGACTTGGAGAAAGAAAGGGACTACTGGGATCCTCTAGGTCTAGTAGTGAATGAAATGAGAAACACTCGTCATCAGGAGTTGATCAACAGGAATATTTTTGAAACTCCTTCAGAAGACTTGTCACGTGTATGGGCGAGGTCTTTGGAAATCAGATTTGAAGAAGTAATCAATCGGGCCATCGCTAAACTAGAGGAAAAAGAGGGACAAGTGTACAAGTTGTAGGATAGTATAAATCATCAAATTCAAAACTTGGAGTACCTACAATGGGAGAAGACACAACTGTTGATGAGATAATTGGTCCATTCAAGGAATATGTCAAGAAAGAGGTAGGAAATCCATTTTCCTTCACCAAGAATACCCTAGAATTCCTCTCAAAGATTCAGGTTGCCATTACACTTATCGTAGAGAAACATCCATCATGGTTTGAAAAATGTAAAGACATCAACAATGTGTCTGATGGATGGACAGAGACCCTGAGAAGTGTTCGTATTCCTCATGTTGACAAAGTGGAATCTATAATATATTTTTAGTAAGGAATTTGGAGGGATGGAGATCTTCTCAGAGCGCGAGATGGAAACCAGTCAAGGAGTGAGATAAAATCCACCGTAGCAGTGGCTCATTCTTTTGCATAATTCTTCTTCCTCCTTCCTTCTTCTTCTTCCTCCTCTTTCTCTCTCTTCTCTTCTCACCCAACTCTCTCTCTCTTCAATGTTATAATTTTTTGTTGGGGTTTGCACTTTTTGATATATCTTTAAGTGACTTTAGAAACATAATGTAAACTTTAAGTCACCTTGTTTTTATAAAAGGGACTTAAATATTTAATTGGAATATGAATAGTCTAAAGTCAAAATATGGTATTTGAAAAGTCATCTGGGAAGATGAAGAGTTTCCTTCTCTTCTATAAATTATAGCAAGCTCCTCATTTGAGGGTCTTCTTAGATCTTCTTAGATTTGAGCTATTTTTGTGAATTCATGAGAGATATATCCTTGTGAAGAGAACAAAGAGATAGAAAAATTTCTTCCATTTTCCCTATTCTAAAATGTCTTCCATTCTTATGTTATGTACAATTTCTGCTTGAGCATCAATACAAGAAGAAGGAATTTTATCCTTTTTTACTAAGGAGTTTAGTGATACTTTTTCTCATTAAATTCTATTTGGTCTTGTTGCTATTATGCATATTTTTTTCTTCTTAATTTTAGTGCATGTGATGTAATTTCTAATTGGTGTATGCAAGTCTCTGATTTTCTACTTGCAACATTAGTTTCCCTTGTCTAACATTCTCACTCCCTTTCCCACTCTCCAAAAAACTATTCCCTTATAGATATCTGTAAGATTTTTCATAGGGTCAGTGGAGTGCCCTTGTTGGATCCCTGACCAAAAGGCCACTAGGAAAATCCACCTTTTTACTCATGCATGCATATACAAAAGTTGCACCGGTTAAGTAGAGGGACTTAGATTCCCAGAGCATTAGTAATAAGTCCATCAATTTTTCCATCAAAAATTTTCTCACCAATAGGGGGATTACATGAATGTTGAGGAGCTTATGATTCATTTGTTTGGTGAGGATGATGCTTAAAGCACATGAAGACCTTGTAGAGACAGAAGATATGAAATTAGAGTGCACTTGGAAAGAAAAATAGAAAGGAAATCGTGTCTACCTCATAGATGATGAATAAGTAGAGGATTTGTATATCAAGCACATAGAGGGTGCACATGAACTATTGGAATCCTTTGATCGAGAAAGCACACACATACCACATGCCATTAATGAACAAGGAAGTAAAGATTGGAAATGAAGATGTGATAAAGGAGGTGATTATTGGTATGAACTTGAGGTAGCGAAGATAATTGAGCTATTGTGTGACTTTTAGGATTTTTTCCTAGAGGGTACCATGAATTAAATGGCATACATCCATCACTAGGATAAATGAAAATAAAGCTCAAAGAGGAAGCATGATCACTGGAAGAAGCCTTCTTGGATGAATCCTAATTTGCGCATCAAAGTGAAAGATGAAATTGATAAGATGTTGAAGTCAGATATTATTGATCCTATGAAGAGTCGAATCGATAAGTCCAATGGTTATCAACATTAAAAAAGATGACATGATAAGGATTTATGTTTATTATTGAGTTCTAAATGCTTCAATTATCATTGAACCTTTTCTATGCTATTTACTAAGTAAATCCTAGAAGGTGTGCGGGGTGTGATATCTACTCATTTATAGATGGATTTTCGGATATAATTACATAAGGATCATGCGGAAGAAGAATAGGAAAAGAAAATTTTTACAAACTAAATGGGGATGATTTTCCTACAAAGCTATGCCCTTTATCCTCGAAGAATGCACCACAGTTGATGCAACATAGAATTTACTAGATAACACCCTAGTCACGTTGGCACATCACTCAGCCTAGACTAAGCGCTCACCTGAAGCACGCAAAGGTACCAGGTCCCTCTTTAGGGTTGTTGTAGTAGGATGTTAGCATGATGAAGGAAGAAACATATATGTCCATAACTAATCCACCATTCTACCATGCATGCTACATTCAAATCTATGAAAGAATAAGCTTAAACAATAATCATGATTGAATCAATAACATGCACTACTCAATTACACATAGGAATGACACTTAGATTCAGCCAATATCTTCCATCTATTAATAAACACATAAGCTCCTTACAATAATGTCAATTTATACCAATGCGCACATGGATCTGATACAATAATCCAATCATATGTGCATACCTCTATACCTTCATACATCCATCTCTCCCTATGTGTATGTATATTTTTGTCTATCCCTATCTATCTGATTCACATCATATATATAGGGTGGGGACTTTCCCTTCACCACTTATCTATTCCAGAAATAGGCTACATGTTATTAATAGCCACACACCATTTATAGGCATAGCCACACATGCAAGTGTGCTATCTATAGACCTCTTATAGTTAACTAAAGTGACAATCCTATTCCTAGCTCATCTCCATGCAAAATTCTTGATCCAACCTCTAAAGATAGACAATGTGTGGTGCGCATGTCTCTGCATCATTGGTGTGTTTCACATGCGATCTTCTAAAAATAGGTCTTCATGCTCAAAATCAGCTAAGTCTTGAATGTTGAACTTTCCATCCGTGGGTGGGTTCTTCTTCCCCTCCGTGCCCTTGATCTAGGCTTTCTCTCCACGCATGGACTCCTTGTGTGATCTCTAATAAGTATTCTCTGATCAACATCACCCCACACTAATCTCATTATCATCCGACAATGGTTATCTCCAAAATTGAAGTTAAGAATGGAAGAATGAAAGAATGAAAGAATGAAATCATGTAGATGAATAAAGAAGTTTTATGAGGCTATGAGGCGGCCTCTCTGTATTAGTTTTAAGTATCAAGTCGAGATATTCCTCCTTTATTTTGGCCTCCAAGGCTTGCCATTTAGCAAGTGCTTGTTCCGCTTTTCTCGGAATGTCCAAAATAATGGACTCCAATTAATCCTCTTGCAATCTCTCCTTTTCCATTCCTTAGAACCAACACAACGCTGGACATTGATGTCATTCTTCCTTCTAAAAGATCCATCTTCTCATGCAATGAGCTTCCCAATCTTTTCTAGCCGAGTCTTATGCAACTCTTATGCTACTTCCAGATCCTTGCACTCCTATTTATCTATGACAATCTTTCTACGTGGCCCAATGTCTTGTCCTTCATTTCTTTTTGGACCTCATTTCTTTCTTCTAGGTTCTTCATGTTGATAAGCACCTCCAAGTGCCTTTGTGCATATATTCCAATCCTAGTTTGCTTTCTTCAATACTTCTTATAGAACTTGCAACAACCCTTCATATGATGTACTCTTTTGCATTACGATGCTTTCTTTCATGGTGCCTTCTTCAGCCATCTCGAAATGCATGACTCTTTGCATACATCAAAGTTAGGCTCATCCATGTGGGTGTGCATTGACCATGATAGTTTCTTTCGAGTGCACACAGTCACCATATCCTCATCCATTATCTCCTAGCTAAATAAATCCTTCTATGTTATCATGCTCTAGAAGCGGGTGTAGACAATTTTACCTATGTCCTCTACATACCCCATGGCTGGTGGAATGTGCTCTCCACTCATCCTCTTCAATCTAGGACCCTTGGGAATTATAGCTTCAAGGTTAGGATCCCTGTCTGTTACATCTTGAGCAGTCACATGTGCGGATCCAAAGGTTTCCTTTTCTTTTTCTTCTCCGTCCTTCATCTCTTCATATTTTTGCTCTTCCTCATTCTGTGGCTCATCTTATTTCTCGAGTGGGGTAGGAGATGCATGATCAATCTATTTTGATTCATCCACTTCTTTATCCAACTTCAACTTTCTTCTCTTCTTTGGTTTAGTAGTCTCCTTGTGTGGAGAGAGACGAGGTGATTTCCGTACCATTTGTGGGGTTCCACTTTGAGTCCTTGTACGTCTCGAACACTTTCATAAATATATGCTCCCCTTATTCAACATCTGTATCTTCCTCTTCATCCTATCCTTGAGGTGGAGTGGTGGGTTTTTGTGACTCTTCTCTATCATATGGTTACTTTTTTCTACGCTCCAACCTCCACTATCTTCATGTTCCTCTTCACCCTCTACTTCAACAAATTATGTGGGCCTTTGTGCCTAGTATTTTTCTATTGTGTGCTTACCCTTCGGTGGCCCCGGAGTGCAAATTCATTCTATATATGCTTATTGTTCTCCATCTTGGGCTTCGGATGAAGATACACCAATGCTTCCCCTACATCTACAAGAGCTAGACTTATTGGCTTGATATTCAACACTCTCAAAATGATCCTCTCAATGTAGGAACATCTTCCAGATACACATACTTATTTCTCAATGTATGGTAGTCAGTCTACCTTATCCGCATTGAATACCGGTCAATACGTGTGTCTATAAATCTATGAACAGATGCTTGGAAATACCTTGCAATGAATGCATAAGGAGATTTACATCAAGGGCTCCAACCTCCATCTCTCATTGGGAAGCACACGATGCAAAAATGCTGATATACAAAAACTAAACGTGTTTCCCTACCACGATGGTAGGTCCTATGGGATGTGCCACTCTTCTCCAAATGTTGCACGGATCCTTTCATACCATTTCTCTAACCTTTCTTTACGTCATCTGTCATGCCCCTTTACATAGGTAGTTGGTTGAACCTTTCACTGGTGACTTATTCCGCATGGGGTATTCCCATACCTTTTCCTTCGGCCCATCTAGTATGCCAATTTTTATGAATACTAGTGATAGTAGAACAACCCCAAAGTTGATCTTCCCTCCTGTGCACGCTTCCTCGACTATTTATTCTATAATATAGCCTACAATATTGTATATTTCTCCTTCTGACATCTTATGTGCAATGTCTAACCACATAGTATTTACTCATGACCACTTGCTCTTGATCATTCAAATTTGTAACAAGGTGTGCTCCGTCTTGCATAATTGGAAAGTTCTTCAATTTGTGTATATCCATACCACAGGAACCTTTAGGTACCCCAACTCCTTTCTGGTGTTTAATATTACGGCTTTATCTATGAGATCATTCTTTATTTCCTCTCCTATGGCCTTCAAACATGTAATTGATGAGATAAGCATAGATTAGATTGTAACTCTATGTCCTGCAAAGTAGAAGAAGTCCTCGTGCACTCTCCTCATGAGCCACCGATACAAGGGCTCATATTTCCCAAAATATGGAAGCTCATATAATTGGTAAACTTTAGTTCTCTTCATGAAGCTTCTTGCACCGCATCATCATAAATCAACATGTCATCCACCATACACTTGTTCATCCTCATAGTGAGTAGGGAATCGATCTCCTTCTTGTTCTCCATGGTCCTGTGATTGTATTCTCTCACTTTTCTCTTTATGATAGGTGAATCCCATTCCTAGCCAAAAATGAATCCTTCGGACATTGCATTTTAAAAATCACTTTTAGGTGCCATCTCTTCTTCCTCAAATGACCAACTTCTTCTTTCCTTTTGCTCTTGCTATAGCTGCCTTCTTGGGTGCCATTTTTACCTTGCAACCGTCTCCTCTTTTTAATGTTACAATTTGTGAATCAAACCCTAGCTCAATTTAATTGTGCCCTAGGTGGAAACTTTGTGCCCTAACTCCTCTCTGTCTCCTGCTTCTCTCAAACCCTTCACCACCGGGGACACAAGCTTCTTTTCACATAGATCTATTTGTCACACTTGGTTTCACACCCTTCGCACCTTAACCTGATCACTTGGCTCTTCACACTTAGCTCTTTCCTCAAATTCTCTTAGTCACAATGGTAAAAATGAATTTACATCCCATCCTTATATAATTTTTCAAATTTTGATGCATTTATTACTCCTTCACCTACTAAATATCCCCTCATTCATTGACCAAATTCATTCGTTCCACGTGGTACATCTTCGTGCCCCAACTATAACCTTCTAGCGTGCCTCCCTACCCTCTGGTCATGAGACTTATCTTCATTGTGTGCATTTGTGACCAAGTACATCATCACCGTACCTTCTCTTAGTAGTTATCATTGCCTCCGCTTACCTCGCGTTATATTGTCCTTTCTTTCATTCATCTCCCTCATTGGTCACTTGTGAGAAGCAATCTTCTTTTGACTTAAAGCACACATGTAGCAGCTTATTCCTTTCACATTTCAATTCCCACATCCTTGTACTTGGATAAATACAACCACCCCACACTAAAAGTATGTGGAGTCCTCTATGCATAAACATACATCATATAGTAATTAGATCCATGCACACAAGGGCACTTATTACACGTAAACAAAAACTAAATTGACAAAGCATAGCGACAATGAAGGAAATACATTAAGGAAATACATAACTAAAAACCTAATCTAAATGGAAATACTATTGTATTACAAACACCAAGAAGACTTATTTATAGTAGGGCTTCAGCCTACTCCCGTTGAGTAATCGGGTAGCCATGTTCCATCAAGTGCTTCTAACTAGAAAGAACCTATTTCAAGTATGTGAGTGATGACATACAGCCCCAACCAATGTACTTTGAGCTTTCCTAGATGGCACAAGAACTTAGAGTCATAAAGAAGTACCATTTTTCCAATCTCAAACTTCTTATCCCTTATGTTTCTATCATGTCATGCTTTCTACCTATCCTTTTCCTACTTCTGAATCCATCATGTTATGGCTCATTGCTCATCTAGTTGAATCATCTTCTCAATACGCTCTTATAAAGCTTTCTCATCAGCTAGACCTCTAGCATGCGTAATGCACAAAGAAGGTAACATAAATTCTATAGGGAGAATGGATTATGTGCCAAACACCAACTGAAATAGTGTGGCTTTGTTCAATCTCCGGTAAGTTGTTCTATATGCTCAAAGAACAACTCGACACTTTATCATCCCAATCCTTTCTTCCAACATCAAATTTTTGTCAAATTCTCGCTCAAAATCTTATTGAAAGCCTCAGCAATTCCATTTTCCTAAGGATGGTAGAGTGTGGTTTTATGGTGTGTAACCATAAACTCATCTAATAGAATCTTGATTGTCGCATTCAAAAAGTGTGTACCCTTATCACTTGTTAAGCTTAAAGGACATCCATATCTTGTAAGAACATTCTTCCATAGAAACCTAGCTACTTTAGTTGCTTTGTACGGTCCTTCGTAGGTGTTGCTTATGCCCACTATGTGAGATAATTGTGTAAGTAAAGATATAGCATGGATGCGGACTTTATGTGCAACTAGCGAAATAGGTCCTACAAAGTCAATGGCCCATTTCTCAAATGGTTCAGCACTAGTAATTGGTCTCAAAGGCATCTCATCTCTTTGCCCTAGTTTTCCTAGGTGCTGAAAATGATCACACGCCTTACAATATTCTTTGCAAGTATTTATATAATGTCTCCCACCATAATCCAACAAGTAGGATCTTCCGGGAAGTTGCATCACCTACATAATGGCCTCCTGCAATACCACCATGGGCCTCTTCCATAATATCCTTGCACTCATGCTCTAATACACAATGTCGTAATACTTCATCTCTACCTAACTTGTAGAGGTCACCAGCGATTAACATAGCTGGGCCGTATGTTGGGGTTAGCACACCGGTTGTACAGACAATATATCAGATCTAAGCATACATGCAAATAAAAGCGGATATTCTACTAGAAGAATTATACAAAACAAGAGACATAAATCAACACCAGATTTAATGTGGTTCACCCAGTGTGGGCTACGTCCACCAAGAAACAAGCCAATCTATTATCCAAAGCTTTGACAAGATATACAATGAAGATTTACAATCTTCTACACTTCTCAGATGTTCAATACTTTCTTCCTTCAAGCTTTTTGATTCTTCACCAAGAATTCTCTCTCACATAATTATCTTGTAATTATGATCAATCCTCTCATTCTAAACCCTAGCTTTATGCTTTAAATAGTCGTTTAAGACTTTAGGGAACTTAGCCATGCAATTACATTCATTAAATCTATTCCAATGCTAAAAATAGAAATAAATCCTAAGAGTTAATTAAAAACTCGTCGCACAGGTAACCGATGTCGGTTCTACCCAACCGTCACTAGTTCCAACTTGCCCTGACCGATGCCGGTCACACTCTAACCGATGCCGGTTACTGTCAACTTCTAAAGCAAGTTCTATTTACATGCTAAAACATGAGTAATTTAGCTCCATACTCAACAATCTCCCACTTGGAGATTAATTACTGCACACTATACCTATACAATGCCATTCTTGGATCCTCCTAAGCTTTGTTTCTTCCTCTTCAAGTCTCAAACTCGAAGACCAACAGAAGTGGAGTGTAGCTCCAACTTCTCCTTTGCTAATGGCTTCATTAGCATATCCGTAGGGTTCTTGCTCATATGAATCTTTTCTAGATTCAAATTTCCATTCTCTAATAACTGTCAGTATAAAGTGATATCTCAACTCGAATGTGTTTCGTTCTCGAATGAAATGCTAAGTTATTTGCCAAATGAATTACACTCTAACTATCTTTGAGCAGTTTTACAATTACTTTGCTCCTTTCCAACCTCTTCCATGAACCTACTCATCCATATCATCTCCTTGCTACCCTCTATAGTTGCAACATACTCTACCTCTGTAGTAGAAAAAGTCACAACTATTATCCAAAATGTGCCCCTACTCATTTTTGTGGCTAACTCCTTGTGTTCTTACCTCTCTTGTGCCTCAGTCTCCATTTTTTATTTTTAGGCACTCAAATCTTTCTAAAAATGGAGCAGGAAGGGCCCGTGACCAATCAGAACATGCCATGTGGCACCTAGAGTGGTAGAGTGTGGGGAAAATTTGAAAATTTTTCCAAAGACCAAATGGGTAAAAATTCAAACTTTTTGCCCGCCGATCCGATTTTGGCTTGTTTTGCCCTAAATTTTCAAATCACCATATCTTTCGATCCAGAGCTCAGATTTTCACGTTCTTTATATCAATGGAAATCTGGTGAAATTCTCTACAAGATTCCATGGTAATTTTTGAATTTTGGTTTAGTTTGGAGAGAGAAAATCAAGAAACGTCTCTGGCACATGGTAATGGCCAGAAATGATGTTTCAACAACCAGTTTTAATGCAAAATGGGTCGCATTCTTCTTCAAACATGGCCAAAAATGTCGGGACATGGGTATGTAAGGATGCCCATGCTATTTTAATGCATCTTCATTTAATGGGAATGGCTCCCACGTTTTTACACATTTTTTCTCTCTCCCGGCTCAACCCATGCATTGTAAAAAGCTTGATTTGGCTCATTTTTTGAGGGTTGAACATTTTTGGGACAATGACTTCTTCTTTCACCTTCAACAAGTGATTTTTGCAAGTATCAGACCTTCTTCATGATTGTAACAGGTTTCTACCTCTTTGATGTTGCAAATGCAAGGATTTTGGCAGTTGAAAATGACAATGCGAGACTCGTGATCAATTTTCAATCCTTCGTTTGTATTGTCTTGTTTCATTTCAGACCTCTAATTGCATCTTATCACCTTGTGTATGATGTTTCATGTTGCATTTTATGAAATTGTGTCAATTTGCATTAACAAGAAGTGTTCACCACTCCTTTGGTGTATCAACTATTAGTTTAATTTCAATTTTGTACTTTCTATCTCTGTCTCCTTGGAATTTAGAGTAGGATTAGGTTTCAAACCTCTACAATTGTGTAAATAATGATCCGATCGAGGAGTTTGAGGAACTACCTCTTAACTGGAGATTCCTCTCTCATTTTACAAGTCCCACACTTGGAGAGAGGTTTCAATGTTGTGCAATCACACTGGATGCCTGAAACATCAACTTAGAAACCTGATTTGCATCCAAGGGTGCTGCTGATTTGCAACAACAAGTTTTGGCACACTGGTGGGACCTTAGAGGTCTCATTTTCATTGCAGCAAAGTTGATGTGCATCTGCTGCAATTTTCTTGCTTAAAAGAGCTATAAGTTGCACATCTGGCGACTCCAAGGAAGAAGAATCAGCTGGTTTTAGCAGTGTAGACCTGAAAACTCATGAGAAGAATCACTACAAGGTCAAGAGCTGGAGAAGAAGAGGCGTTGTTTGAATATCTGCAGTTATTTCAAGAGTAAGGTAAAGTGGGAGGAGAATCCAAAGGTCTCCATCTCCACCAAAGCAGAACTCTCTCAACACCTCCACACAGTAGGCCTTTCATTCAATCAACAAGGGTTCTAAGGTCAATTAGAATGGCACAAAACAACCCCTATGTCATTTTCACTGCGCAGACCCACTTGCTCTCAATGCACAAAATCCAATTCCAATCCGAGCCTTGAAGAACATTCCATACTTCACTAGAGAGAATCGGACTACTCCCGGTGATCATGTTAAAGACATTGCCAACCTTTGTGCAATTCATGAAATCAATGAGATGCAAGTTCTATCAAATTGCCTTTGGCATCTTCATTCAAGGGGAAGGTTTTGCAATGGTTTAGAAGCCTTGCCTCAAAGTTATATTCAAAATTGGAACCAATGAGTTATGTGTAGCACTTCATGAGCAATTTGGAGTGAAGGGAGACAACTTGTCTCTTTTAGAGCAGTGACAACCATCAAGAGAGCTCCCAATGAGCAAATTGACTTATTTCAACTTCGATTTCAAAGGACTTGGGAGAGAATTCCAAAGTGGCGGTCAAAGCCACAAAGAGAAGGTGCTTTTCTTTACTATCTAAAAGCTCTAAATTTTGATATTTCTATGTTAATTCAGTCCATGGGAGGCATAACTATCCCTATGGCTTATAGCATTGCCATTAGGGCTGAAAATTGTTTGATCCAAGCTGGCAAACTAGCCCCTAGACCTCCCATGCCATTGTTTCCAAGTTTAGAGAGCCCAAACACTAATCAAGCACCTAATTTGGCTCCTTCTCCCACTACTAGAAATTAGAATTCAAGTGAAGCTTCCACTTCATCTTCTATTGCCTCAAATGAACTTCAAGAAGTCATGAAGCAATTGCAAAATTTAGGTAATGAGCTGGTTACTCTCAAGAGGCAACAAGCCCAAAGTTTTAGACCTTCCTTCCAGCCTCAAGCTCAAACCTAACAAGCAGCCATATCAACCTCATAGACCACCCAATCCGGTTGCAAATCTAAATCAAGCAAGGCCTCCTATATACGCCTCTAAGGCATTGGTGCCAACACAAAACAACGTTGCTCAGAGTATGATTGGTGTTTTCCATGTAATGAACCTCACAACCAATCTATGTGTTTCAACGGTGCCTTGAATCAAGAATTAATGGTGACAAATCGGTGTGGAAGGTGAGGGCGGTCAAGGAAACAACCAACAACAAGAAACATTCCAAAGAAAAGTAATCAGCTCCAAATGACACCACACTTGTGAACCCGACAGCAGAGGATTTTTGTGGCATAAATCAAATAGTCTCTCAAGGTGTTGAGCCAACACAAGGTCAAAAAGAAGGAATTTGGGTGAAGAACAGCCATTAGCTCCAACCAATCCACAACCTTTTATGGCTCCACAAATGGTTGGAAAACAAAATCCGGTTGTAAATGCACAAGGGCAGCTAAGAACAGCTCCTGACCAACTCAAATACCAGGTTGTTACTACCCACATACAAGGGATGAATATGCAAACCAAGGGATAACAAAGATATCCTTCATCACCATTTAGTATCATTGATCGATGAAGAAGACAAATGTAAATATATCAATGTGGGAATCCCTATCTATCCTAGGCCAAAGAGATTTGCTACAAGTTACCATGAAGGACTGGCCAACTTCGAAGCAAGTCCAAATGTAAGAGAAAGTGCTCACAAATGCTGCCCACTCAAGGGAATCATGGAGGACAAAGAAGGTAAAATGTTGAAGCCCCCTCCTTTTTATGTCTCATTAATCATTGGAAACCAATTAGTGTAGAATTGCATGATTGATTCGTAAAGGGCAAGTAGCTCGGTGATGCCCAAGCAAATAGCGATCGCTAGAACTTCAATATGAAACCATATCCAAAGGAGTAGTGCGGTTGGATGGGACAACAAGAATAATAGTTGGGGTGATTAGAACTTGAGTCTTACCTTGCATGCATGTCCAAATGTTGTTTTTACAAGATATATCAATTATAGACCTTCCACCACTCTTTGCCCTATGTTTTTCAAGAGATTTCATGACCAAGATTGGAGGATATTTGTCTGCTAATTGGTCACACATACATGCTGTTGAACGAGGTATGGAACCAAAGCTACAATCAGTCCGAACCTATTGCAAAAATTCCACATTGAGCCCTACACTCTAAGTCGATCAATGCCAACCTGCTCGGCATTTGATCAAGAAGATCACCCAAGCTTAACCGATGAAGTTGACACCAAGGTTGGAAGAATCCGGATCTAACTCTTGATGAATGGGCAAACAAGGTGCATGCTTTTGATCCTTATCAAGAAGTAGAAGAATCGAGCTAGGGGTCTATTGTGCATACATCAAGAAGATCAGCCCATTCCTAGCATCACCAAGCCAAACCACAAGGATGAAAATGAGGTATGGTAGTTGTTTTTGATGGATCAAGGAGTAGACAAGGTGCAGGAGGTGGAGCTATGCTTATTTCACCTCAAGGAGTAAAGTACTATTCAGCTTTTAGATTTCAATTTGTATGCTCCAATAACACTGCTGAATATGAAGCCTTGGTGTAAGGGATGCATTGGGCAATAAAGAGAGGAATAAAGAACTTGCAAGTCTTTGGTGACAGTGAGTCGATTGTCAACCAGGTCAAGGGGCAACATGCTATCAAGAATGATCTACTCAAGTGCTACAAGAATAGGGTGTGGGACCTCATTGAAGATTTTGAGGGTTTTGGCATTAAATCAATTCCTAGGAAAGAGAACCAAGCTGTCTTGACGCCTTGCGGAAGTTGGGGCAGCCTTTGACGTTGTGGAGAGCATTCAAAAAGATAAGGTACACCAAACATCCATGTGATTGTGAGGCCTTGAAGATCGGATAACAATGTAAGTTGGCAAGTGTTTGAGAATGACCAGCAAATCATCCATTCCTTATAAGAAGAAGCTGAGTTCTCGGCTAAAAATTAGGAAAAATTGGAACAACAAGATGGTGACCAAGTGGTACATGTGAGAACTAACAAGCTGCCCAAGGGACTTATCACTTTGGAGTCTATTTTCAATCCCAATGATCAGTTTAGGAAAGAGAAAGAAAACATTCAGGTCAAGAGAGAAGATTCAGTATCCATCTTGGTGGAAGAGAACAAACCATTGCAAATTGGAAAGATGACAACTGAACAAGAAAGGTACGAGTTCATACAGCTGTGTCAAGAGTTCCTTGATGTGTTTGCTTGGAGCTACGAAGATTTGAAAGGTTTCAATCCCAAGTTAGCTCAGCACACCATTGAGTTGGACCCAAATACTAAGCCCATCAAGTAGAAACAAAGGCTAGTCAATCCACACATGGAACCTCTCATGAGGAAGGAATTGAACAAGTTGATTGAGTCAAGAATCATATTCCCAATCAAGCATTCTAGTTGGGTTGCCAACTTAGTTCCAGTCAGAAAGAAGAGTGGAGAGATCAGATTGTGTGTTGACTTCAGAGACTTGAATAGAGCATCTCTCAAGGACCATTACCCACTCCCTTCTATGGAGAAAATTTTGCAAGTTGTGGCTGGCTCTCGAGAGGTTTTCACTACTTGATGGCTACTCGGGCTACAATCAGATTATGGTGAAGGAAGAAGATCAGTTCAAGATAGCCTTCACAACCAAATGGGGAACTTATGCATACAGGAAAATGCCATTTGGGCTGTCCAACGCTAGAGCTACCTTCCAAAGAGCAATGGACATGGCGTTCAAAGGTTTGATTAACAATGTGGTGCTGATATACCTTGATGATATCACTATTTTTTCAAAGAATGCAGCAGACCACCTCTCTCATTTGAGACAAGTCTTCCAAAGGTGCAGGAGATTTGGAGTGTCTTTGAATCCTAAGAAGTGTATCTTCCTAGCACATGAAGGAAAGCTCCTTGGCC
The DNA here is from genome assembly GCA_018340775.1 of Taxus wallichiana var. yunnanensis. Taxonomy (NCBI): domain Eukaryota; kingdom Viridiplantae; phylum Streptophyta; class Pinopsida; order Cupressales; family Taxaceae; genus Taxus; species Taxus wallichiana. The sequence goes on from CM031234.1 coordinate 750,621,919, forward strand.
ATATTATCTCTAAAGAAGGATTAGCAATTGATCCAGAGAGAGTTGAAGCCATAAGAGCACTACCATTTCCAAGCCACAAGAAGGCACTTCAGAGTTTCTTGGGGAGAATAAATTTTGTTCGGAGGTTTGTCCCAGATTTTGCAGCCCTTGTCAAACCTATCACCAAGATGTTGAAGAAAAGCATGGATTTCAAATGGATAGCAGAAGGCAAGGAGAGTTTTGAAGCAATCAAAGAAGCCATCTCTCAAGCACCAACTCTCATCAACCCGGACTTCTCCAAGGATTTCATCCTCTATGCATTTGGGGGTAATGATACCATTTCTGCCATTTTGGTACAGCAGAACAAGCACAATGATGAGCAGCCAATTGCTTTCTTCAGCCAAAGCCTGGAGGACTATGAGGTGAGGTATTCTTTTATTGAGAAGCATGTTCTTGCAGTAATCAGAAGCTTGAAGAAATTCAAGCATTTAGTCTCAAACAACAAGGTTCAGTTGTTGGTCTCTCATGCGGGAGTAAAGGAATTCCTCCTCAACAAGGATTTGAATGAGAAAAGGGCAGGTTGGATCACTCGTGTCATGGAGTATGACATTGAGATCAAGGTCACCAAGCTGGTAAGAGGAAAAGGATTGTGTGAGTAGCTGATTCTGGGTAAGCAAAAAGGAGTATGCAATAAAGAAGAGGTTGTTTTGACAGTTCAAGACAGCCATGTGCAAGGTAGCACTCAAGAAGAGGATAATGTTGTCCCCACTCCTTCATGGACCCAAGGTATAATGCACTTCCTAAGCATGAGCCTATGCCCTCCAGAGAGATGAACAAGACCCAAAGAAGACACTTCAGATTGCAAGCTGTCCCATATGCCATAGTAGGCAGGTGTTTTGTTCAAGAAAGATGTGAATGGAGTCTTGTTGAGATGCATTAACACAAATCAGATTCATAGGGTGTTGGAAGAGTTCCATGGTGGACCAGCTGGTGGTCATTTTGCACCAAGAGTGATTACTTTGCATGGATCAAAAGGTGCAAGAATTGTGCATTCTTTACAGGTAAAGAGAGGCTTGTTGCTCTTCCATTGCATCCAATTTCATTTGACCAGCCCTTCATGTAATGGGGTTTGGACTTCATTGGAGTCATTAATCCCAATTCAAGCCAAGGGCATAAGTGGATTTGACAACCACGTACTACTTCACCAAGTGGACTGAAGCAGTAGCACTCAAGGAAGCAAATGAGTCTAGCATCTTAGACTTCTATGAGGGGATAGTAACTAGATTTGGCATACCTGCTACAATAATCTTAGATAATGCATTAGCATTCATTGGATCCAAGGTGACTGAGTGGGCTGTCAAGAATGGGATCTACCTAAGTACTTCATCAAACTACTACCCTCAGGGTAATGGCCAAGTTGAATCTACAAACAAGAACTTGTTGAGGATCATTAGGAGGACTCTTGATGAGAATCGAGGTATTGGCATACCAAACTGAAATCAACCTTATGGGCGATAGGATAACTCCAAAGAGATCCACGGTAACTCTCCATTCAAAGCCATTTATGGAAGAGAGGCAATCTTGCCTATGTCACTTGAGTTGCCAACATTGGAACTCATGAAGCGATTAGAGTTGCTAGAGTTTGGGCCCATGGAGGTGAGATATGCAGAGTTGATGGAGCTCTAAGAGATTAGAGATCGGGCATCCCAAGAACGGAGAAGGATCAAGCTTTGATCAAGAAGACCTTTGATAGGAAGGCCAAGAGTAGATCTTTCCAAGTTAGAGATCTAGTGTTAAAATGGGATGCGAGATAGAGCGAAACCGGGAAGGCATTCAAAATTTGATGCCATTTGGAGTGGCCCATACATGGTCACAAAGTGTAAGGACAACAATGGAATCTATCTAAAGCATTGCTACTAAAGGGAAATTCTCCACCTTGTAAATATTAGCTTAGGTTTTCATTCCTCCAAGTGCTTGTGCACATTGTTTTTTGTAAGTTTTTGCTTTCGCTAAGTGCTTTAGCATGAGCTTGCTTTGTCCCTGGAGATGTTTTCAGTCCTTCCCTCCATCAGGTGATATTCCATCTTCCTCCTTGCAACATTCTAAGTCAGTTGGGGTTCCAACAGAAAATTTTATGACTCCATGCCCAATGGGCTACTTCAGAAACCGGTACATTCATCTACAGCGAGATGGCCCCTCGAGTCGCCAAAATTGTTATCCAAAATGTGCCCCTGCTCATTTTTGTGGCTAACTCCTTGTGTTCTTACCTCTCTTGTGCCTCAGTCTCCATTTTTTATTTTTAGGCACTCAAATCTTTCTAAAAATGGAGCAGGAAGGGCCCGTGACCAATCAGAATGTGCCACGTGGCACCTGGAGTGGCGGAGCATGGGGAAAATTTGAAAAAAATTCCAAAGACCAAACAGTAAAAATTTAAACTTTTTGCCCGCCGATCCGATTTTGGCCCTGTTTTTCCCTAAATTTTCAAATCACCGTATCTTTCGATCCGAGCTCAGATTTTCACGTTCTTTTATAAATGGAAAGTCTGGTGAAATTATCTACAAGATTCCATGGTAATTTTTGAATTTTGGTTTATTTTGGAGAGAGAAAATCAAGAAACATCTCGGCACATGGTAATGGCGAAATGACGTTTCAACAACCGGCTTTAATGTAAAATGGGTCGCATTCTTCTTCAAAGATGGCCAAAAATGTCCAGGGCATGGGTCTGTAAGGACGTCCATGTGGTTTTAATGCATCTTCATTTAATGGGGAATGGGTCCCACATTTTTACATGTTTTCTCTCTCCGGGCTCAACCCATGCATTGTCAAAGCCAGATTTGGCTCATTTTTGAGGTTGAACATTTTTTTGGGACAAAGAAGCTTCTTCTTTCACCTTCAACAAGTGATTTTTTGCAAGTATCAGACCTTCTTCATGATTGTAATAGGTTTTGCCTCTTTGATGTTGCAAATGCAAGGATTTTGACAAATGAAAATGACGGTCACAGACTCTATGATCAATTTTTAGTCCTTTGTTTGTATTGTCTTATTTCAATTCGGACCTCTAATTGCATCTTATCATTTGTGTATGATGTTTCATGTTGAATTTTATGAAATTGTGTCAATTTTCATGAAGAAGAAGTGTTCGCCACTCCTTTGGTGTATCACCTATTAGTTTAGTTTCAATTTTTGTACTATCTTTGTCTCCTTGGAATTTAGAGTAGGATTAGGTTTCAAACCTCTGCAATTGTGCAAATAACATATCCGATCGGAGGAGTTTGAGGAACCAGCCTCTAATCTAGAGATTCCTCTCTCATTTTACAAGTCCCACACTTGGAGAGAGGTTTTAATGTTGTGCAATCACACCTGGATGCCCGAAACATCCACTTAAACTGATTTGCATCCAGAGTGGCTGCCGCTGATTTTCCACAACAACCTTTTGCAATCTCAAAATATAGCTAATCTAATCGTTCCACCTCTGTGAAAATATATCCAAAGAGTGCTCCTCCTACCATCCAGATCTCCAGCCATATCCGAATCAACATAGCCATGTAATGAAATATCGAACCTCCATAAGATAACCGCATGCTAGATGTCCCTTTCAAATACCCGTGTATCCATTTTACTGCTTTCAATGCTCTTTACCCGGATTAGCCATATATCTACTCATAACTCCCATTGCCTATGTAATGTTTGGTCTTATATAAACCATCTCATACATGAGACTTCCAACTCATGAAGCATATGGCACTTGTGTCATGTATTTGACCTCCTCTTGTTATAAAGGAGACTTATCTTTACTCAATTTGAAGTGTCCACCATAGGTGTGCTAATAGGTTTTGCATTCTACATGTTGAACCTTTCTAACACCTTGTAGATATAATCCTCCCGAGACAAATACAATTTCTTGTTTTTCATGTCTCTATGTATTTTCATGCCATGGATTATTTTTTCAGCTCCCAAATCCTTCATCGCAAACGTGTGAGCTAACTTTCTCTTAAGCTCACCAATGTCTTGCGCAGACTAGATCTCTGCAATAAGCATATCATCCACATAAAATAACAAAATAATATAGCTCCCTTTTTCAAGCTTCTTGAAATAAACACACCGTCGATTCACCTCTCAAGTAATCATGCTCATGCATAAAACTATCAAACCTCATGTACCATTGCCTTGGAGCTTGCTTGAGCCCATATAGGCTCTTTTTCAACTTGTACACTAATTTCTCCTTACCCTTGAATTCATACCCAAGCAGCTGCTGCATATAAATCTCTTCATCCAAATCACCATGAAGGAAATCCATCTTCACATCTAGTTGCTCTAAATGCAAATCTTCTACTGCAACTAAACTCAATACAATATGAATAGAAGTCATCTTAACAACAGAGAAAATATTTCACCAAAGTCAATACCTACCTTTTGTGCAAATCCCTTTACTACAAGCCTTGCCTTGTACCTTTTCTATCCACCCTCTTCTTCCTTAATTCTGTAAACCCACTTGTTCTGCAATGTTCTCTTTCCTGTTGGCAATTTAACCAAATCCCAAGTCTAGTTCTGTTCCAAAGAGTTCATCTCCTCATCCATGTCATGCTCCCACTAAACGTGAGTTTTATCCTGCATTGCTTCTTCAAAGCTTTTTGGTTCACCACTATCAGTCAATAATAGATAAAATAGAGAAGGTGAAAATCTTTCTGGAAGTTTAATTACCCTTTTGACCTTATCATAGGAGTTTGGGGGTCTTTGGAGGCTCAATCTGGACCTCTTGGACATTAGTATCAACTTCTGATAGTGATCGACATCGGTCACCTCTAACCGATGTCGGTTCAGCTAACCGACACTAGTTTCGATCCTCTATAACCGTTGGTGGTTCATCTAACCAATGTCGGTCAAGGCCTAACCGACCATGGTTATTGTGTATTTCTGAAGGTTTTTCTTTAAAACCCGAGAGTTCATTTTCATCAATAATCTTCTCAATTTTCTCATCCTTGGGTACCAAAATTTGATCCCTGTATATTCTCTTTTCATTCCATTCAACATCATGACTCCTAAAATTTTTAGAATTCTCTAAATCCCAAAACGAAACCGAAATCACCAGATCTATAACCAATGAAAGTACACCTCTTGTATTTTACATCCAAATTTTTCTATTTTCTCTATCAACATGCACAAAAGCTTCAACCAAAAACTTTAAGAAAAGAAATATCTACCTCTTTTCCGGTCCATGCTTCCTCTGGTATTCCTCCATCTAGTGAACTTGAAGGGCCATGGTTAATCAAATAAACCGTTGTATCAACTACTTCTACCCAAAACTGCAAGGGCAATCTAAAATGTATCCTCATACTTCTAGCACGTTCCATGATTGTCTGTTCATTCTCTCTGCAACACCATTCTCTTGTGGTGTTCTTGGAATCATTCTTTCTCTACGTATCCCATTTGAACAATAATAATTAAAAGCCTTCATATAGTATTCACCACCATTGTCAGATCTAAGGCACTTTAACTTAGAATTTGATTCATTCTCAATAAGGGATTTCCATATTTTAAAAGTTTCAAAAACATTATATTTGCATTTAATACAATAAACCCATACCTTTCTTGTAGCATCATCAATGAAAGTAAAATAATCTGGGATCCACCATAAGAAACTACTCGAAGCTGGTCCCCACACATTTGAGTGTACAAGCTCTAATTTCTGCTCCTTCTTAGTTGCCCCAACTTTGAGAAATCTCACTCTCTTTTGCTTTCCAAAGATACAATGCTCACAGAAATCAAGATCTAAATCTTTCAAATATGATAACTTACCCTTAGCCTTTAAGATCTGCATTCCTTTTTGACTCATATGACCTAACCGATTATGCCACATGCATGCATCTGAATCTGAAGTAGATAATGCAGAAAATGAATCAATAATACAGGTAGATAAATATAACATTCCTACCTTCTTACCTCTTGCCACAACAAAATCACCCTTGGTGACTTTCCAAGAGTCTCCTATAAAAGTAACCATGCAACTAGATTCACCTAGTTGCCCTGCAGAAATAAGATTCCTCCTAAGGCTTGGCACATGCCTCACATCTTTCAATACCCATGTATTTACATTCTGCAATTTTAGATGAACTTCCCCTTTACTAGTAATACTGCAAGGTTCATCATCACCCAAATAAACATGCCCAAAATTTCCTGGACATAATTTTTGAAATAACCCTTATTAGGGGTTGCATGGAAAGAAGCTCCTGAATCTAAAACCCATGATTCAATTCTACTATCTAAAGAAAGAATAAGAGCATCTTGCATTACCTCTGATGCAACAAGATTCACCTCTTTACCTTTGTCTGGTTGTTGGTTCTCTTTATTCTTTGACCAACAATCTTTCTTTGCATGTCCTTTCTTTCCACATTTCCAACAAGTAATTCTCTTATACGTATTTAGATCTGCTATCCCTTGACTTTGATTTCCCATTACTCTTACTCTTGGATCTCTCCTTATGTCTTCCCATTGCTTTCTACATTCAAAGAATTTCCGGATGATGTTTCCTCGTACTTTTCCTACGAATTTCTTCATTCGAGATTATACTAACCACATCATCAAACTACAAAATATTATTAGCGAGATGTTGCATTACTAACAACCATTACCAAGTTGTCTCAACTATCGTGCAAAAACATAAGAATAAAAGTTCTTTTACTTCATCATCAAACAAGATTGAAACCAATTTTAGCTGATTTATAATAGATCGAAATCATTCAAATGACTAGAGGCAGATTCACCTTCATGCATCTCGCGGAACTAAAAAGTTTCTTCATCAAATAAACTTTATTTGAAGCACTAGGTTTTTTTATATAAATTAGCAAGAGATTTCATTAAGTCTCACTGGTAGAAGCCGCATGTATTGGAAGCCACAGATGCTACTGAGGCTCAATCTTATAGATCCCAAAGCCTTTCTCACAAGATTCTTCCATTCTTCATCGGTCATCTTCGCAGGTCTAGAATTCTCATCCAATGGTAAGTACAAATCTCTTTGATACATGAATCCTTAATTTGCATCTTCCATAATTGATAATTTCAGCCATCAAACTTCTTTACCTTGTATTTATTATCTTTTTCATTGTTGTAGCTCCCACTCAATCAGAAAACCCTCTCGTGAGTAAATCTGTCCAACACACAAAACCCTTAAACAAAGCTTTGATACCAGTTATTTGGGATTAGCACACTAGTTGTCTGAGACAATATATCAGATTTAAGCATACATGTAAATAAAAGTGGATATTCTACCAGAAGAATTATACAAAACAAGATACATAAATCAACACCAGATTTAACGTGGTTCACCAAAGTGTGGGCTACGTCCCACCAAGAAACAAGCCAATCTATTATCCAAAGCTTTGATAAGATATACAATGAAGATTTACAATCTTCTACACTTCTCGAGATGTTCAATACTTTCTTCCTTCAAGATTTTTGATTCTTCACCAAGAATTATCTCTCACATAATTATCTTATAATTATGATCAATCCTCTCATTATAAACCCTATCTTTATGCTTTAAATAGTCGTTTAAGATTTTAGGGAACTTAGCCATGCAATTACATTCATTAAATCTATTCCAATGCTAAAAAGAGAAATAAATCCTAAGAGTTAATTAAAAACTCATCGGGTAACCGATGCTAGTTACGCCCCACCCGTCACCGGTTCTAACTTTCCCGACCAATGCTTTGGTCACACTCTGCTTGATTCCGATTATTGTCAACTTCAAAGAAGTTCTATTTATATGCTAAAACATGAGTAATTTAGCTCCATACTCAACACCGCTCGTATAGTAAGTAAGTTGTTTCTTTTCTAATGCCTTCATTCCTTTCGGTGCCACACTAGTCCGTAAAAAGACAACAATGTCTTCTAATTCTAATGGCACGCATTGTAACCCATATAACTATGCATCTGGCATGATTTCTTTAATTGTTTGTACTTCTTCTCTTGAGTTGATTCTAGATAAATGGTCTAGTCCAAAGTTACTTTTCCCTAGTTTCACCACAACTGTGAAGTCAAACTCTTGAAATATGAGTACCCATCTACATATGTGCCACTATAAGATGAGATTTTTACCAAGTACTTAATGCCATGTGATTTGTATAAAACAAAAATGGTGTTGCTAACAAGTACTATCAAAACTTGTGCAATGCATAGATCATTGAAAAGTTTCTCGCTTTGTAGTTGTATAATTCCTTTCTAAACAGAGTCACTTCCTTCTAGCAAAACAAATTGAATGATCTACAATACCTTCACTAGGTTGAGATAACACAACACCAATGTCCATGCGAAGCATCCACATGCACATGAAATGGTTTATCCCATGAGGGAAAATGCAGAATGGGTGCGGTAGTAAGTTTCTCCTTTAATATCTCAAACGCATGCTATTGCGGTTCTCCCCAATAAAATGTACCTTTCCCTTTAGTAACTCTTCCAAGGGTGTAGCAAATTTGGCATACCCTTTGATGAATTTTCTATAATATCCTGTATGACCTAAAAATCCGTGCACCTCACTTTGACTGGTAGGCACCTCCAGGCCTAGAATGACTACAACCTTAGTTGGTTAACCTAAAAACCTTCCTTGCATATTATATGTCCTAACAATAGTCAAAATGATGTAGAAAATATGCATTTCTTGATGTTCGAAGAGATACTCAATTATCGCACCATTCAAACATCAAGCATAGATTATCACAATGATCTTTCACAAGCCCATGTACTTTCAAATCGTCAGGTAGACCTGTAAGAAGTTGTGAATAAAATATTTGAATGCTTGAACAACTATGCGTGAGAAAATAGATGGTGTGTTTTTCAGTCCAAAAGGCATCAAAGTATAGGTAAAATTTCCCCATTCAGTAGTAAATGTTGTCTTTTCTTGATCCTCCTGAGCAATCCTAACTTGATGATACCCGGAAAACCCATATGTGAAAGAGTGTATTTCACACCCCGCAACACCTTCTAGTATTTCCTCGAAATGGCATAGGAGTGGATCCGTGATGCATGCAACATTTAGCTCCATTTAGTCCACACATATTCTAGTTCATCCATCCTTCGATCTGCGATCACCATTGGACTAACCCATTCGACTCATCAAGTGGGCTTGATAATTCTATATTTCAACATTTTATCAATTTCTTCTTTTACCTTTTCACACAAATTGGGGTTCATTTTTTAAGGTCACTTCTAACTGGTCATGCATCATCCTTAAGTTTTATCTTTATTTCCCCAAGTGATTTATGTATTCCTTTAAGTTCATGATACCCTTCGAGGGAATAAGTCCCGATAATCCCCGAGTAACTCAATGATCTTTGCTACCTCAAGTCGACCGGTAGTCACCAATGATGGCCTCCTTAAGCTTAGCCTCCGAACCTATATTCACCTTCTTCATCTTCATGGGTTCATGATAGGCACACATAGCCTTCTCTACACCGGTCCAAGACCTTGCGCACCCTCTTGTGAATGTTCAATATCCAGGTTCTCAAATTCCTCATCATCCACGATGTAAACCATCTTACCCTTTTATTTCTCAAGGCAATCATGTTCAAGTAGTATGGAGTCCATTTCTTCTTCCTTTTCAAAACGTGCTCCAGGACACTGTCTCACCAACTAATTCCTAAATATGCTCTTTGCTTTTGTATGATCTCCCATAGTTAAGAACTTGACAAATTTTAATGCCTCTTTTATTGGAGGTTGGGAAGAAAAGTAGTCAAAGGTCCGGATCATTCCTCATGATCAAATTTTTCCAATTCCTAGTCTCTCTATGTAGTTATGCATATACATGCAGGAGGCACATTCACATCCTCGTAGCATAGAATACAACCCTATGCACCCATGTGAGTGAAGGTGGTAATGCTCCTATCATGTTGTCAGGAGTCTCTCACACTCTGCTGAATGTGATGTTGAACAAGTTGATCACCATGATAAGTGTAGATCTACATAGGTGCATTATTCCTTACAAACCTAATAGATAGGTCGATCCAAATATCTTCCCATTCTATAAGATTGTCTCTCTGGATTACCCACTAGTGCACTACTTGTCCCACGCAAGGTATATACTAACATATCTCTTCTCTTAATTTGATTTTTCCACCGTGTTTCCATGGATTTCAAAAATATAGGAAGATCTTCTACCCTTGTATACCAAGGTACTATGCTACCTATCCGTTGAACCAAACAAAGTCCATTCTTGCGCGCAACCACGCTTTTCACCTCGCGCCCTACTAGTTCATATATACAATATGCCCAATTTTCATAAGAAATACTTGTAGTATCACTAATAGATTGGGAATCCTCCCACCGTAAGATGCCTTCTTTTAATGGCTCATTGACCTTTGGTTCCGATTAGTGCATACATAAATTCTATTTAAGTCCTCCTCACTTAGAGGCTCAACATATGGTGTAGACTTCCCATCTCAGAGGTATAAAAATATTTTCTCCTTGTTCTCAAAGTTGATATATCCCTTATCAATCTCAAGTCAAAGCATTATTTGCATAACACCAAGGGCATCAAGAAAGATTAGAAAATTTTCTACTTCTTCAAGTGCTAATACCTCAAAATCCCAGGTGAACTTGGCCCCTTAAATGGTTATATATGCATCCTTCAAAACTCCTATGGGAGTGGCCTTATTCCAGATTTTCCATAAACAACACATTAGATGATGGATGCAATGAGGCCTCCCCATTTGTATGCATGCATCTAATGTAAGCACATTTATCGAATCAGTATCAATCAATATGTTTCTCAACAACCATCCATCGACAACAACATTGAGTAATTTCATTATCATAGTCAATGCTTTATCGTGGGGAATATTTGCATGCAAAATCTTTCATCCGGTCTCAAAACTTACGTGTGGAGTGTTCCTTTTAACCAACTTCCTAATAGTGGAATGATGCTCTCCTGGTGAAACATTTTTCACGCTTATCTCAAATCATTAATATCAGTTTGGACTATCTATGATGTTTTCTTACTGCTCCTTTAAGTATGTATCTCACCTCGAATAATCTTTAGCACTTCCATAAGTATCATGGTAAACTTCCTTCGATGAGAAGGATCTGTACCTCGTACATGCAAAACCTCCTCCTTAGTGATCGTGAGGCTTCGGTGTAATGCCTCTCTTGTGTGTTCCACTTCAGATCCTGGTGCTATCTTGGGCATACACCTTGATCTTCTACAGCCAGGTGCTAGATTCTAACCATCCCGGTGCCTTTGTTTTCTTTCTTATGTTGCTTACTTAGATGCTCATATAAGCCTAGGAATTCTTCATAGCTATGGTTATTTAGAAAAAGAACAAGTAATATTCTAAGGACATTCATGCCTATAGTGGTCAAGAGATCCGCACGTATAATATGTTCCATGAGGGAACTCACTTCTTCCTCCATCGCAGACCTCATCCTCCATATCCACCATGATATCCATGCCCCTTCCACAACCTCCTTCAATTTCATAGCACGTTTGATTATGACATCCCAATCTTGGTGCTCATTCTTACCCTTAGAGTTATCTATTATACTTGTCTATCATACCCCAATGTCTATGACATCCTCTGGATTTGACCAATCAATCAACAATCCTCGTGTATCATGGGTTTGTGGACCTACAATTTTGTAAAAGCATGATACATTATTCCTTATCACACGTCAGTAACAAAGGATAGTGACTAGCAACATGATTAAAATGATAGATATCACAATCCAACAAGATAATGAGCGTCTGGATCTGCATGAGGAAAACTATCCTTGGTGTGACCTTCCACTTCACAATCAGTACACCAAATTCCGAGTGCGTTTCATGGGATGAATTTCTTTGATAGCTTCTCTAACTTCTTTTCCATAAAGCTGCAATTTGTGCCTCTAAGAATGGAATAATGCTAGTGTCTATGCTCCCAACTACCTCATCACACAAAGCCACTTCTAGTGCTTTGTGTGGATCATTATATGTCTTATGTGATAAAGGTTTCTTTCGAATGGTGTAATCAATCCTACAACAAACCATTGTGCATGTTGGCTTACATGAATATCATAAGATAGCTTATATAGAAGTGTCTTAAATTAGGTATCATACTCACGTACACTCTTAGTGGTGCCTTGCTTGATATCCTTGAGTACACTTATACTCTTTTGCTCAAACTCGTGGATATGGAACTATTTTAAGATATCATCCTTCAATCTTTTGCATAATCCACACAAGTTTGATCAGGGTCAAACTTCCCGTACTAGCTATGTGCTCGCCCTTATAATGTAGTAGCGAATTAACTTTCCTATGCTCAGCATTCATGACCCCTTTCACGTGCCATAAGATTTCACACATGTGCACATGCTTAGACAGCATCCTCTATGCCTCTATACTTCGGAAGGCAAAGAGACATTTCCATATAAATGAAACCGGTTCTTCACGGGCCTGACCACCCGATCCAAAACCTCCTGTGTTCCCTTTACCTCTATAACCACCAAATCCACCGAACTAGAACCATCTATACCTCCTAATCCTCCACAGAGGAATAGGATATGTAGATGTACTCCCTTGTGCTCGACAAGAGTACTACCGAAACCCTACGGTTTGTGAGGTAGTTCCATTTCTAGAGGTAAATCCAAAATTTTGCATGCTCACGTTCTATGCAGATGAGGTGCCTAGAAACACACCTCCAAATAACATTGAATCTATCTAGCTTGCCATTGATGTACTTGCTCCACTGACTTACTCTTGCTCTTCTACTTCCCAAGTTAACTTGCTTTGGTTATTTGTCGTACTAGATATTGGAAAACCAAGTGCAAAGGCTAGGTCACTAGGTGGGTTAAGATGCGATCTGTGGCCTAGGTAATCTCTTGGTGCACTTCTGTTTGAGGCCAAGGGGGATCTCTATCATGTTTTCCAATATGGGGAGTTCTTAATTCTCTAGCTCCATGTCTTCTACGTGAGTCAGTAAATCCTTCACGGTACCCATCTCTCTCCCTCAACACCATAATTTCGCAAAGGAACACTGCTTCTCTATCTGATTCGTATCATATATATAGGGTGGGGACTTTCCCTTCACTACTTATGTATTCCAAAATTAGGCTACATGTTATTAATATCCACATACTATTTACGGGCATAGCCACATATGAAAGTGTGTTATCTATAGACATGTTACAATTAATGAAGTGACAATCCTATTCCTAGCTCATCTCCATGCAAAACGCTTGATCCGATCCTCTAAATATAGACAATGCGTGGCGTGCACGTCTCTACATCGTTGGTGTGTTCCACACGCCATATTCTAAAAATAGGTCTTCATGCTCAAAATCAGCTAAGTCTTGAATGTTGAGCTTGCCATCCATGCGCAAGCTCTTCTGTCCCTTCGCGCCCTTGATCCCGGCTTTTTCTCCCATGAGGAATCCTTGTGTGATCTCTAACAAGTATTTTGTAATCAACAATGTAAGTGTTCTCATGCATTGTTGTGTAGGAATTTCAAGACTTTATTCTTAAATTTCATCAGCTTTACTTGAATGATTGGGTGTCGTATGGCCTTTTTAAATACCATTGTGAATCCTTGAGGTTAATGTTTTAATTTTGTAAGCATTTTAACATCTCCTTGAACATTAAGAAGAGTATCTTCATGACACCATTTGACACTTTACTTGGACACCTCATTTATAAACAAGGATTATTGGTGGACCCAACCAAGATTGCATTTATTTTAGGGCTTGGAGGATCCAATAATCGTGAGTGAAGTGCAGGAGTTCCTTCGAAATACTAGTTATTACCACAAATTCATTAAAGGTTATGAAAATATTTTCGCACCACTTAAATAATTGTTAAAGGAAAAGTGAAAATTCTATTGAGGTGATGCACAATAACTAGCATTTGAGAATTTGAAGGAGAAGCTAACTACCATACGTATCTTATGTTTCCCTCTTAGAATAAGCTATTCCATGTACATGTAGATTCTTATGGTATAAATATTGGAGAAGTGTTATACAACTAGGGGAAGGAAATGTTGATCATCCCATTTTTTTTTTGTGAGTAGGAAGCTAACACCGAATGAGAAAAATTATACAACTACAGAGTGTGAAGTGTTTTCAATGATATATGTGCTTTATAAGTTTAGGAAATACTTGTTGGCCACACCATTTCTATTCTATACTAATGGTATGACATTAAATTAATTGGTCAATAAACTAGTTTAGAAAGGGCACATTTCTCGTTGGATCCTTTTATTCCAAGAGTTTTATTTCGAGTTATAATGAATCTCTACAAGAGAAATTTGGGACCTAATCATTTGTTAAGGATTAACTTTGGTGAAGATGCACGCAGAGCATAGAATACTCTATTCCAGGATGATCAATTATTCAAACTAAATTATGTGTAATCATGCTTAGAAGATATTACAATATTCTTGCACATTGAAGTTGTGCTGAAGGTATGAAGACCCTAGAGAAGAAAAATATTTCCATTTGTGCAATGTCATATATATCTTAGTTGGAGTATATTTATACAAAATGGTTAGAGATGAAGTCTTGTGCAAGTGTGTGTGTTGTAACATGAGCGCAAAGCTATAATGGAAGAAGTGCATGGTGAAATTGTAAGATGTCATTATTGTTGAACAATGTCTTGATGTTTTTTTCATTGATGACATGATGCACTGATGGAAAAAAGTGAGTGATGAGGTGTCAACTCTTTAAGGGAAATACCGATTTAAGAGTGTGTGGGGGCTTCGTGATGGAAAATAGGTTAGGATTTATGAGTTATTACATGAACTAGCTCATTTAGGCCTGATTCAAGGACCTAAGTAAGGTTTATGAATCAAAATATGGTTATGAAAATCCAATGCAAGCATGATAGGTGCATTTGTAGACATTTTCTAGTGGTCATTATATGAAGCTACATGTCATATATCATCCTTTCGAGGAATATTTTGGGTCTCCTTATGACTCATCCTGAGAACAAGTAGTATATGCATGTAAAAATGAATTAGGTCAAGATGGTATAGTCCCATTTATGAGAAAAAGACTTAGGACATGTGTAGGGAGTTGTCATATAATGTTATGAACCAAATTTCATGGAAAAGTGAAGAGAATTTCTCAAGTTAGAAGTTTTTGGCTCTACCGAGCTTCTAGAATTCTCTGTTCTAGCTCAAGGGTCATCTTTGAAGAGCTCAAAGGTATGCAAAAATCATACATGGTACCCTAAGTTCTTCATCATAGTTATGGAATGTAGTCAAGAAAATTTATAGTTGGAATGAGGAAGAATGAGGTCTTATCCTTTATGAACAAACTCTAAGAGTCCAAGTTTCTCCAAACCCTCATAAAACTCTAACTCTAGCGATGGAGGAAAAATGCATTTTTGGTCATGAAATCACTCATGTAAGAAAATGTAATTGATCAAGGTCATCTAAAATTCATTATAGTTTAAGTTGGTGGCATGTTGGTACTCCAAGTATGATTATACCATAAAAATTTAACCTTTTTTGGAAGGTTTTTCTTATACAGTCTTGTCTAGAAGGTTTCAAGATGAAAATAATGATGTGCAAAGTTGTATGGGACATTTACTTGATCTCCATGAAAATATTTAGGTATTACCTTTTCATGATTTTGGTGAACCATGTCGACAAATGAGCCTATTGCTAAGGGATAAACATGACAAAAGCAATCGGTTGTGTTAGAATGATTCTTGATAAAATGGGAGGGCTAAACACGAAAAGTTAGTCGACTTTTTTTAGAATTATTCTTAAAAAATGGGATGTTCTCAAGTTCTATGTGAACATGTTCAAGTATTATATTCCCATTAAAAAATTTCAAGCCCATGACATGGTGATATGAAGTGTCTTTTTATACTAGAGCTAATGGCCCATAATTGGCATTTTGGGATAGTCAAGAAGACATGTATGAAATAGACTTGAAAAATTATGTTTTGTTCATTACAAATGTGTATGAATTTTTTCCATGGATTAGTGGTCTCTCTTTAAGTGTGTATGCAAGGGTTTGTCATGGAAGTGAGTTCAGAAGTGCGTTGGATGCAAGTAAAGGTATGTTTGGTTTTTGGAGCTTACAAACCAGTTTGAGTTGTTCCTTATATTCAAGAACATTTTAAATCTAAGCTCGAGGTGAAGCAAGATATGAACTTGGTATTTTATATATCTAACCTTCAAGCCATAAGTGTATGGTTCAATGCATGATTTATCCCTCTTTGTGAAAGTAAAATTTCGAGTTTGAAATCTTGTTAGCTGTTTTTTTAAATTAGTGTATTCTTTGGTTGAATAAAGGTAAAAGGATTACTTCTTTATCATATAAAGGTGATCTAGAGATCACACTCTACTTTTTCTAAGGTATGGAAAATTTTGAAGTCTCATTTTTTGTGGTTGATCAAGCACTTCCTCGACTGGTGTATAAATCCTCTGTGATTGTGCACACAAAGCTCTAATGAAGATTTGAATAAGAAGGATTCATGATTTTATCTAGTGATTCCCAATTTCTTTATGAATATGTAGACTACCTCATGTATATTCATATCCCATAAGTACTTTATAAAACATAAGTGTAAGAGGTTTCTCATACAACAAGATCAAGTCAGTGTCCTTGATTAACATGCACCTAATCATACAAATGAGAAGATCTAATGATTCTTAGAGATAAAATGACAAGGAATGAAGTATTGCAAGAAGTTATAGAGATAGAGGAGGAGTCTAGTAATGTGCATGCATGCTGAAAACACTTGGAATTGATTTCCTTTAGCTACAAGATAAAACTCCTACATTGGAGAATAAGAAAACGGACAAGAACAATTACAAATCAGGTCTATAGGGGGCTAGTTGAAAGGTTTGCAGTGGGAATTTAAAGGGTTATATAGTTTAGAAGAATTACTTGAACATCATTTGGATCGGGATCATCTTAACAGATCCTACAAAATCAGTCCATATAGCGACCCTATGTTAGAAGACATAATTGCTTGAGGACAGTTTTTGTATGAGGTCATACTTCTCCTCCTTGTATGAGTTGTAGCTCCAAGTAGGTGAAAGGTTAATGGAATATGAAGTGAAAAATGTGTGTTAAAATGCATCTTTTGAAGATATAAACTCTTTATTGACATGAAAGTAGTTGTTGAAAAAAAAGAGAACCTGATGATGTATGAAGACTAGTGAAGGTGCATGAAGAATTGAGTTGAGAGTGTATGAGCTAATTTAGTGATCAAAATTTGTTGATTAAGAAAATAGGTCAAGTAAGAGTGATAAAATTTCTTAAGTATAAGTAGGAGCTTAGAAAATTAAGAAATAGGTTCTTCTATGTAAGTTGTAGCTTGCAAAATTATCAAGTAGGTGCTTGATCAGATTTTGGAGTTGGTGATTAAGTTGAGTAGAGTACTCAAAAAGTTTGAAATATTTGTAATTTATCATTGGAAAATTTGTCTAGTTTAGTGTATTGGTTTCAGTGGGTTTTTCTCCCTTCAATGGTTTCCCACATTAAATTTTTCTTCCTATGTGTTCCTTTTTCGATTGCATATGAATGGTAATGTTGTTTAGTCATAACAAGGGGAAGAAAATTGTATTGTTTTCCAAAATTTTGAAATAACACTAATTCATCCCCCTCTCAGTGCCTATATTCCCAATAATTGGTATTAGAAAAAGGCCCTTTTGAAGTGATTTTAACATCTCAAAGGATATCTAGATAACATAAGCATGGCCAACTGTAAATCAAAAAGTGGTTTCTCTACTTCCAAGGCACCTCTATTTAATGGATCTTATTATGCATTTTGGAGTATCAGGATGAAGACCTATCTCATGTCTCTAGGATTTGACATATGGAAATTGGTAGTTGATGGTTACACCATTCTATCTACACCTCTAACTGATGTAGTAGGAAAGAGAGCTAGTGAGAATAACTCAAAATCCATGAATGCAATCTTGTGTGGTATGTCAAAGGCATAATTTGTGAAATTTATACATTGTACTACAACTAAAGAAATTTGGGAGAAGTTAAAGACCATCTATGAAGGAAATGAAAAGGTTAAACAAGACAAGTTGTAGACTGTAGTCATAAAATCATGCACTTTAGGCATTATTTAGCCCGATCTCATTCTACTATTTAAAAGGTTTTAAAGTGAAGAAAGTACTAATTAATCCCACCTTTTGGCCATCTTGTTTTATATTTTGTTTTTTCATTTCCACACATTTTTATATACATGCCTAGTTATTTCGGCACTTTCCCATCATTTTAGCCTAAAATGGGGTGCCCAAACATGTATTGGGGTGCCTCGGTCCCACCTAGGGCACCTAGATGCTTGCTTTACTTTCCGCCTCTGTTTGGGATCTTTCTAGTTGTTTTTCATCCTTAACTTTTTCCTAATTGGCCATGTTGGAATTAATTATGCACATAGAGAAAAATATCCCTATAAATATAAAGTTATGAGACCATAATGAGGGTCCTAGCATAACTTACTACTATCACTCCATATAGAGTCGCATCTATCAGATCACTTACATCCACATACTTCCATGCATCAAGGATAGGAGATATCCATCAACACTCACTTCATAGGGGGAGAGATTCTATTCTATTCCATGCACACATACTATTAATTTTTCTACATTTAGTTATTACCCACTACTCCACAAAGTGTGACTGACACAAGAGAACCTAGGGAACGACATACACACATAAAAAATAGAAATACATTTGGGGTCCGAAATCTAATGCAACTCTCGCTTTTTTAGTAAGACCACTATTGTGGAAGATAAGGTTAGTCTGACCCATTCATTTGCATCTTTTATTTTTTTAGGGTTTTTATACTTCTCTTATCTCTTACAGTGCCTTCAACTTCATCTTGCATATATTTGACACATTCAAAGTAGTTCAACGACTCTAATGCAACAGTGGAGCTTAAGGTTACAAAGCATCTTCGACCCCGTGAAAGAACCAAGTTCGAGATTTTTAGAGACCAGTGGCACCTATTCTACTCACACACAGGTGCCTGGGCACCCCAAGACCTCATGGGCACTCCACCGCTCAAATCTTCTAGATTCACTCTTTTCTAGGGACTCTATGTAGTCAGTTCTGTGTTCTAAATTTTCCCTGTGGACCCACGACACCTGCAGGTCAACGAATCCATAATCAACTCGAGTTCATTCCTTACCTTCCTCAGATATTAGGTTTTATTTCTACTAGTTCAATCATTTTAGTCAATTCAGTATTACTTTAGTGCATTTATTGACATAACGTTTTATGTCATAAATTAGATTAAGTATTATTGCATTTCCCTTATTTTTAGTTAATTTTAGTTAATAATTTTGGTGAACCCACACTTTAACACCTTTTTTCTCATGTCATCCCCTTATCAAGTAATGGATCAATCTTCTTATCCTACTTACGCACCCACTAAGGTCTCGTATAGTCACCACTGCCATTGATTTCATGCATGTACGCACCCAACATCCTCCTCATTTCATTGCACCTAATATCGATCCCAACATTAATGTTTTTTCTACTCGTCACGCCTCGTCCTACTCCACCAATGGCTTTTCCGACCTCTTTTCCACCAACCATTACACAATCCACTCCCTAGTATAACCTCTAAGGGCTATGATATTGTTGAACAACTTAAAAATATTCCCACTAAGATATCTCTTTATGATTTATTGTGTATAATTCACCTCAAATGCATAACACATTAGAGTCCACCCTTTTGTGTTATTCATGTTGCACACCTCATCTAATCTCTTTGTAAACTACCCCATGCTATCTCTTTCACCAATGAGGATATGTCACCTTTGCTAAAAGTAATCCATGTGATCATTTTCTCATTACCATCATTGGCCATTAGCACTACTTATATCAAATGAGTTCTAATTAATCATGGATTGACTGTTAATATTTTTGCTCATTCACTATAAAACAATTAGGTATAAGCGATAGCCTTATTGCCCATAATTCTACTCTCATTCATGGTTACGATTCTACCACCTAACACATGCTAAGGAAATTTTTATTACATGTTTGGGTTGGACCTAAAACTATTCTCTGAATTTTACATCAATGATACCTCCTTGTAATTCAATCCCTCTGTTAAAGGACCATGGATTAATTAAATGCAATAAATTCCTTATACTATCCACCAAAGTGTGTAAAATTTTTACATGAGGGGTATGAACACACTATTACTATCGATCCCAATCCATTCAAGTACTATCATCTAGACCCTATCACAACTATTCCCATACCACCTCCAACATGTATTCCATATGCTAGTGATGGCACATATGACTTTGGAAAATCTAGTTCTACAATCATTAGTGCTCCTTCCATTTCTACTCACACTATGACTATTGTTTCATGTATTGTATTTGTCCCTACTAGTGTCTCCTCTCCACCACTTGTGGCACCTTATACTCCAACAACAACATAACCACTTACTAACATACTTGATAGTGACACACAACATAATGACACTCACACCGATGCTTCTAAAGACTCTGATGACGAGGTAGATATTATCTAACTCACAAACGAATCATACCGTGCAAAAACTTGATTTTAATCCTCTTGGTGTTAATGATACTTATTCTCAAGAAACATTTGTGGTTGACAGGGTTCAGAGAATATCGGTTAAAAACTCCAACTAATGCCATGGTATTGTATAAAGAATAATCCACAATGTTGACGCTTATTTCTTCTGCTCGCTCCTCTAAACTCAACGACCTCCTTTTTACATGCATATTATTTATCAACAAGTCCTTTTGGCAACACATCCCTATTGATTCCACTTGTTTAGATACTATTTGTACACGTGACAATTTTTCTAGGTTTGGCATGACACTTAATGACATCTTACCTCCTCTTCATTCACCACATCTTTATCATGAATATTTTTTACATTACAACAACTTGTGGCTTATGATTATTTCACTTAATGATCTTTTTACATGTACCCTCACGCTTCCCACTCATGCAGATTAACAATATTTGCTAAACAATATTGGGGCTATAATAGATCCTCCACTCATCACTCACATTTCCTATGCCCTTCAGGTACTATCTCAATTTCTAATGATTCTTCCCCACTCATTGCATGCCCTAAACATCTCTCGTTGGTGCCCTTGGTTGTCTACCCATTTCCTTTACTAAAAAGAGTACACAATGAATGTCTACATTAATTGGCTACAATGGGTCCCTACATGACCCTTTCTATTCTATAGCTTATCAGGCTTTTTGATGCAGCTTCTCTAAAAGAGGTTTTCATCTATGATAATGATGACCTCACCTTTGAGCAATGTCTCTAGATACCATCCTCTCATAC